>LPNX010046740.1:223642-250106 GCA_001517045.1 Pseudotsuga menziesii | reverse complement strand
GGTAATTTATACCCTAAGTGGGGAAGAGAGGTGACTTTTCAAGTCACCTCTTAGTTTAATTACATTAATTTACTAAAATTAACCTAGCTTAATATTTAACTTTGGCATTTGTAACATTTCCTTCTCCTGTAAATTGCTTTGTCCTCAAAGCAAGGTAATGATGAATATTGCTGAATGAATTTCTCTATTTCCCATGATGTGTCTTCTTCTGGGCAATTCTTCCATTTAATGAGGTATTCCTTGATCATTCTAGTGCGTAATATCTGTTATCTGATATTGATGATAGCTTCTGGTTCTAAGATCATTTCCCCTTCTTCTTCTAGAGCGGGAAGTGTAGTTTGAACTAATTGATGTTGTCCCAACAATTTTTTTAGATTTGACACATGGAAGACGTTGTGAATTCGACTTGTCTTTGGTAACTTTAGCTTGTATTCTATGCTGCTAATCTTCCTTATAATTTGGTATGGACCATAAAATTTAGGTGCTAATTTGTTATTTCCGTGTTTTTTTAGTGATAATTGTTTGTATGGTTGTATTCTTACGAATACCTAATATGCTAACTCAAACTCTCTCTCCTTTCTATGTTGGTCTTCTTGTTGCTTCATACAATTTTGTGCCATAGTTAAATAATATTCGAGTGTTTGCATGATTCGTTGGTTTTTTTCTAGTTTATCTTTTACGGTGGGAACTGTTTTGTTTCCTTGAATGATTTATTTCCATATGGGTGGTTCATAACTATATAATGCTTGAAATGGAGTCATCTTCGCTGATGTGTGATATGTAGCGTTATACCACCATTCTGCAAGATGTAACCATTTCTTCTATTTGTCTGTGATCAAACTACGGAGATAGGTTTCCAGACACTTGTTAACCACTTTCGTTTTCCCATCTGTCTGTGGATGGTACGCTAAGCTCATATTAAGAGTGATCCCTATTTGCTTGCATAATTCCTTCCAAAAATCACTTGTGAATTTGGCATCTCTGTCGCTCACTATAATTTTTGGAAAACCATGTAATTTGTAAATATTTTTACAAAACACTTCACCGATTTGCTTAGCGGAGCCAGTTTTCTTTATTCCCATGAAATGTTCATATCTCGTTAATTGATATACTACCAGAAGGATTTTATCCTTACCATCCGATAAGGGTAACCCTTCAATAAAATCCATAGAAATTTCCTCCCACTTTTGCTTCGAAATGTGCAATGGGTGGAGTAGCCCTGGAGTCATGACGTTTTCTCTTTTATTCCTTTGACACGTGTCGCACTCGGCTACATATTTTTGAATGTCTTTATGCATTCCTTTCCAATAGAACGATTGTATGGCACTGTAATATGTCTTGAAAACTCCTACGTGTCCTGCAGCAGGTGATGAAATGGAAGAACAAGGTGATGAAAAGCAAGGAATGTAATGTAAAAACGTATATTTGATAATTTAGAAGATGAATTACATAATAAGTGCCCCGGGTAATTTATACCCTAAGTGGGGAAGAGAGGTGACTTTTCAAGTCACCTCTTAGTTTAATTACATTAATTTACTAAAATTAACCTAGCTTAATATTTAAATTTGGCATTTGTAAAACCAAAGATCCCATCAGTGAAAGAATAAACTTCATGACCCCCAAGACTTTCTATTACCTCATACATAAACGGATTCGGTAAATGATCATGTAAGCAAGTGTCGTTCATCTTCCTTAGGTCGACGCAAATTCATACTTCATCAGTAGTCTTCTTATCTTGCACCACTATCAAATTGATCCGTTCGGATTCTTCAATTGATTCTATGATACCCACATCTAGCATTCGATCTAACTCCATATTAACTTTTTGTTTATACCACGGATTCAATTGGTATGGTAGTTGCTTCACGAGCTTTGCGTCAATTTTTAATGGTATCTTTATCTCTCCAAGGTCTCCGAAAATCCCCTTCATCTTTGAAAATTTTGTAGGGAAAATATCTTGAAAGTCCGCGATCTTCTCGACAATTTCATTGTCCCAATAATATCTGATATTGGTGAACTTTGGATTCTCTGGAGGTCCAATATTAAATTTCTTGAGTTTCAACATGTTCAAAAATTGGTCACCAGAAATAAAAAATCCTTTCACCGTGTGAGTACCTTCAGAATTTGGGATGTTTATGTCATGCAGGCTGTCATCATTAGGTTCTCCCATCAAATTATAGCACTCCATCTAGTGTTGGACTGTCGCATTGCTTTGATTACCATTGACACAGAGATATCTTCAAATATCTTCATCTTGATCACTTGCAAAGCAACATCAATCGAAGGATGATCGTCAACAAACTCAAATGTGTGTGTCAAACTAGCAGCTAGTTCATCCCATTCAACAGTTCCACATCATAGTTCAACCGACATGTACCAGTTACTTGGTAGCATGTCCAGAGTATGTATAAATTGATGAACCAATTCCTGTCGCAAACATGCTTCCCATGTCACACGACAATATTCAATGTTCTTGATAGGATCAGTTAATCTTGTGTACTTTTGAATAGTATAGCTGATCTCCTCTCCAAATAGTATCTCCATCAACCTATTGCATTGAGGCCATTCTGAGATAGACTGTTTATGTGCAACCCACCATCTAGTAGGCGTATCTTTTAGTACAAAGTCGAGGGCGAACAATCGTTGATGTTTTGTGACTTTTTCTTCAAATTCTATTGGAAAAGATGTTAGTTTAGGTAAACCTTCATATGTGGGTAGATCACTTACGTCACTACCTACCTGTTGCACAAATCATGTAATTCTTGCGCATTTTACCATCAACACTTCATGAAAATGGCTTCCACTTTCCCAAATCTTGTCCAAAATCTAATGTACAGGAAATAATTTTGTGCTAACTAAAATTTCCATCGACCGTTGAATTCACATAATCATCCCTTGTATAAGAAATGTTATAAATATGGTCTAGATAATCTCCTTGTCCTTCACTATTCACTGGATTGACGTATCTTTGTCCTTCCAGTGGATCAATTGGTGAGACCACTCGTAGCTATGAATCTTCAAATGTTAATATTCTTTTCTTGAAATTGATAAAGTTTGACTATCATTTTCCTAGTCGATCCCTATAAGTGTGGGATATAGATTTGTATTGTCCAGAATGTTAATTAATTCAAAGTCAGCATAATTTTTAAGGCCTTCTATCTCGACAGGCACCGAATTCAGTCGGTTGACAGGTAGAAGTTTTGACTAATTCACTAATTAAAGCTGGACAAGAGACCATATGAGTCTCAATTTTCCCATACTCTCCCATGTTTGTCCAGTCAAAATGTTGACATCAGATCCCAAGTTCATAATAATATATTCCATATCATAATCTCCTATTTGTGTAGTCATCCTTAGTTCGTGACCATTATTCAATATTTTCCCCACATGATTAACCCTTATTTCTGGTCGCACCTCTTATTGAGGTTCTTCTATTAGAGTTGTCAATTCTGTGACAACATATTTATCTTGCATTAGTGCTAAGCAACTTCTAAAGAATTCTTTTAATTTACTAACCTTTCCCATTGGTTGCTTTCAGAACATCTAGTCAAATCTTTCAGGCATCTCCAATATTGGCCTTCTAGAAGTTGATGCTTGATTTCTATCGACGAATTCTTATCGTGCGTCCAAGAATACTTCCTTTCTTTTTGGACGAAAAATGGTGTTTTCCTTTGTGTTGTTGTTCACACATGTGGTTGTCCATACGGTGCTTCTTGATCTTCCCTAGTAGTAGCACCTCCTCTTGTCACAATAAAAATATGTGGTTCCCTTGGCAGTAGAGATCTTCTAGATATTCTAATTGGGGTTCAAATTGGGATTCTGCGGTGGATTCTGGTTTGCCACAATATTGGTCTGCCATCTCTCAATCAACTGAGGACATTCCTAGATAATGTGATCAAAATATTTGTAGTACGAACATGTCATAGTAGGGCTCATGCAGTACCTAGAAAAGTGTCCATGTTTCCCACCATTAACATATAGTTTTTCCTCTTCTATGACTAAATCCTCCTCCTTGTCCCCGACCTCTAAAATCCCCTCCCCCCCTTGGGTTGAGGGTATTATTTTTGTGGGTGTTTATTTCGTGGATATTGGGCCTGAGGATACCGAGCCTGCATATATTGAGCATGAGATCGCTCATCCTGGAATTGTTCATCATTCTTCATTAAATAAGTATCAACCATTTTCTCCTACATAAGTTGATATTCTCTACAATCTTTCTCATTGTGGCCTACTAATAGACAAAACATACATTATAAACTGGACGACACACTTACAGTATTATGTAAGTACAAACACTCTTTCGACCGATGGCCCATGTCTGACATATTCTACACCAAGTCATGCCTTGTGTATATATCAAGCTCGACGCTCCCGATGGCACATAATTCATATATGTCAGGAAGTTGTCTTTATGTTGTCCCTCTATTCTACATCTGGTACACCAGAGTTCTTCTTGTACTTCCTTTCCTTTCTTAATATCTTGGATTTGAATTGTAGGGTTGGATACTTGTGGCTAGATTTGCATCATTCCTGCACCATTTTCTCCAACTAGTGAGGATTCCAACTTCATAGCCAATTCCAGAGCCTCAGCCTGGGATACAATCTTTTGATGCATCAAAGGGATCCGGATGTGTAGTAACAACGCTACAATAAATCATTCTTTGTGTTGAATGTTGGACATCTTGGAACTTAATTTGTCCATCAACGTCTTGAATCTTTGGTCAAAGTACCAAACATATTATGTAGGCAATTGCTTAATTTCTTTTAACTCTGTAACACACTGCGAATCAGATTTGGGATTTTTGAACTCGTCTATTAATCCTGCTCGGATTTGATCTAATGTTTTCTATGGGATTCTTATCGACACCATAGATAATTTCATGTACCAATCCAATGCACAACCCCTAAGGGTTGTGATCATCCAATCCTTATTGATGGCTTCATCTTGGACCTGTCGCGCGACCCACATGGCTTCGCATAGAAACCAATGTTGCTCAGGGTCTTCTACCCAATTTCCATTAAACATTGACAACTTTATATCATTCCCAACCTTTATATTTTCTCTTGGTACTGTTGTATTAAAATTTTGTCTAGTTGGTGATGAGTTTCTAGATCTTACCTCCAGATATGTATGCAGGGTCATGGGTATGCCGTATCCATAATTTGGATCTGGAGCTTCTTCTTCTTCTTATTTCTCATATATGGGCTATTATTCCTCTTCCTCGTCACAAGAACATTCGTCGAAGTGCGACATCAATGGGTATTCCTCCCCTCCGGTCGTACTGCAACTTCCTCTTCTCGTTGCATCCCTTCTTCTCTTTCTCGAACAAAATATTCTTCCACTCCTTAGGCATCCACTTTCTAGCTCAGTCTCGCCATCCCCAGGAAACATCTCAGCTTACTTTGAACAATTTTTCTCACACTTTTCTTATGACATATCCCAGGTCTTTATGCTCAAACCTTTATTCGCAAGATTCCTTTCTTAAAATCCCATTCTCATGTAGAAGCATCTTGATCCAAATCTTCAAATATGTCAAGCACCATCCTCTAGGTCCACGGAAAATTTATCTTTCTATTTCACTATACAATTTTATGGTGTCAGCTGCAATTTCTGTGATGACCCTTCCAAAATACTGTTAACCTGGAAATCAAAAACTCTAGATATAGGGTTGTTAACACTTTTAAGTTGTTTAATTAGCTGAGGGCTCCACTCTACTAGTTCTTCCTCTTGAAAGTTTCTCCGCTGGGTTGCTAGCCTCAACAACCACTCATGCAACAAAATAGGAAATTTGCAAAATAAAATCTCAAGAGTATCTGTATATAGGTATTGCTCCAACCACTCTGTTGGGCTCAGACTAGATCCTTCACTTTCTTCCTGTGCAAATTCTAGTGCCTTAAAATCCACCCAATCTTGAATTCCCGGCTTAGTCGGGTGCCACAACATATCCCCACCAAAATTATTCATAGTCCTGCCAACAGAACCATTTGTTGGCCTTCTTTCCTATCAACCCGAGTTCAAATCCTTATTCTACAACAAAAGCCCAAGATATCAACCTGATAGAGGAGGACCCCGTCGGCAGCACTGACAACACATATGTAGTTTCACCCAGGATATCTTATTGGGAATTTCCAGGACAAGGTTTCTGCAATTATGCGGGGATCTCTACTTCTGTAATACTTTATCAAATTACTCGACCGAAGCTGTGGATTATGCTTGGTATTCCTTGGCTATTCATTTAAGACAACAGTCCATTTATCAGTCGACATAGATTGCATTATTCAACATAATAACCTTATTACAAATTCATTCAATAAGCAATGTAACACATACATATATGGGATTATTCATAAACAGATACGGTGTGACATATTCATGTCAATTGATTCACAACATACATGAATTCGACATAAACAAATTAATCAATTGCACACATAGACAACAATTAACGTGGAAACCCATCCGAGAAAAACCAAAAGGGTGCTCTTCATATGGCATGAGAATTATGTTAGCACCTTTTTTCTGCGCACTCATATTGTAGACTCTTCTCTGGGCATCCTTTACAATTCATAAATACTTCTCTCCTCTCATGCTCTCAGCTTTTGGGACTATGTATTTCTTCTCTCCTTCACTCCTATGTTGATCTACATACATCTTGGATTAATCCACTAGCTAAACATCTATCTTCTTCTCTTCTTTACCTACACAAAGACTTAACCCACTAAAAAACGACCAACATCAACCTCCATCAATCGACATCAACATCCACCCCCCACACAACTTGGTTTTTTCCTTTTAGAAGCTTCTACCTGTCTTAATCAACCGACTCTTTTTTGTTAGTTGGCAGGATGTCATTTATATTCTTGTACATTCAGTTACAACTAATAATAGGCACTATCGGCCCAAAAATACAATTATGTTTTATTACCAAAAGCATGTTTTATTCTAACTGACTCCTTACCCACTATCAGTCGAACTGTCTTTTTCATCTATTATGCTCTTCTTTTGTTGTGGTTCCTTTCGTCGTGACTTATCTTGTCGTCGATCTTTCTGTTGCAGCTACTTCTGTCACAACTTCTCTTCTGTCACAAACTCTTCTTGCGACCATAATCTTTATCTTTACAAACATAATTCTGGTTGAACTCTGCTTAACTTTTCCTAGGGCCAACAACCCGTAATATTGGGTGGAGTGTCCACTGAAAACATCGAGAGTAGTAAACTTCTACACAGTTTAATCCTAGAAATAATGCATAACAAAATAACGTCCCAATCCTTTTTTGAATATTATGAGATTGCCATATCCTCATAAAATGTAATGTATGTCATCGATTACAAAAAGTTTGACCTTGATTGCACCCCATTAAAAAGAAATATATAAGTTAGTCAAAAAAGCATAATGCATGTCTAATGCAGTAACAAAAAAGCATAATGCATGTCTAATGTAGTAATTAATGTATGCAATAATCACATTGTCAATACACACACACACACACACACACAGATTGTAACTTTATAATGTGAGTTATGAACAATGAGTGTTTTACTATTTTAAGTATTGAAATTGTGTTTAAAATAAATTTAATAGTTGTTAGGTGCGGATTGACTATAGTTTAGATTCAAATTTTGATGGTTGTAGAGCCCTTGTGTATATGAGAGTAGGGGTTTATGCTTTCAAAATTGGTTTTATTTATGAACAAAGAAAGTTAACATAGATTGGAGAAATCAAATTAATTTAACTAGATATTAACATGATACTTTATCTTTTAATTAATATTTCTTAAACAACTCAATATTATATCAATGTTTGTTTTTAATATCTTAAAAATCAAATTTTCTTAATAATTTATTGTTTCGAGAGGCACTTTCTACAACTAAGTAAGTGTAAGGGAGAAGTGTAATTACATGCTCAATGTGACACTGACGCATGGCTATTTAATAAAACAATAAATATCAAGGAACACATTTTTTAATAAAAACCCTCACACACACGCATATTCCAATTAATTGAAACTAAAATAATTTAAAAAAAAACACTTGGATACTTTTAGCTTTTTCAATAAGAGGTCTTATATTATTGAAAAAAAATTGTTGATATCAACCGATACAAGTTTAACTATGTCCAATTAATTATTTGATAAAGATATTATCTATTATTTCTATCTTTATGTCTTTGTAATTCACATGTTTTTTTATAATTTTGGTAGCATTTATCTCTTTGTAATTTACATGTTTTTTTAGAATTTTGGTAGCATCCATGTGTTATAATTTCATCTAATATGGTTTTATCACTAGCATGGATACATCTTAACTCCATATCTATGATGTGTGGATAAGGATCAAAGCTTTTAAGGTGCAAACTTTTCCTCAAAATGTTGTGTTCTAAAAACAATTTGCACCTTAAAGAAATTTGATTTGTATCAATGCATGATAGATCCAAAATTAAAATCCATCTTTTAAAATAAAAATATAATGAGCATTATCCTTTTCATTTTATGAGTGAGTATTAACTTTAACTGCCACAATAATTCACATTACTCTATTTAATTATTCAATATTCTTACTCAATTATTCGATATTCTTATTCAAGATATAAACATATCTCATTCCTAGTATTATATAAATGGTCAACCTTTGTAAATTCAGAACCACTACTCCCAAATAAAGAAATTCATATTTACCACCTCTTTACAACATGTCTCTAAAAACATCCTTTGAACCCCAAATTTAAATATAAAAAACCCTCAAATTTAGATAAACCGCATTAAATAATAATCTTATACATAATTGAAAATTGCATTAACTCACCTTTTTTCTAATATTATCACACTTTAGACATAAGTACTTTCTCAAAATCAAAACAAAATGATATAAGTGTTTTAATATTTACACTTTTTCATTGTAAACTTTATGCAACTTTAACCAATTTATCTTACTTTTTTTTTAATCCTTATATACACTATAAACATCTAACCTTATCAATTTATCTTACCTTTTTTTATCCTTAAATGTACTATATACAACTAATCTTTTCATAAGAAGTGCCCTTGTTATGGTTTATGTACTATATACAACTAACCTTTTCATAAGAAGTGCCCTTGTTATTGTTTTATTGAGTTTATGTATTAACATCCAAACCTTGTAGATGTTAAGGCATATAGCTAGTTGTGTCGAAAGGTGTTTTAGTAAGAGAGAACTGTAATTTTGTGCTCAATATGAAATTGACATGCAACACATTAATAAAATAATAAATATTAAGTAAATATAAATTTTATAATGTCCATCCTATCTTAAAATTCATAAAAGTGGATACTTATTTCCATGTGATGTGGGAGTTGAGTCATGATTAAATTTGTGTTTACATATGAGAGATTTATATATTAAATCAATATAGATCTATCTTAATTTTAGATCTACCAAATAATGAGAGGGATCAAATCCCTTGAGGTGTAAGTTTTTTCTCAATTTTGTATTTTAAAAGAGGCAAGGATTTTGATCTCTCTCGATACTTGGTAGATCTTAAGTTTAGATAGATTTACATTGATACTACTAATAAACTTATGAGTCCCACATAAAAGCCACATCAAATCTACATAAATCTAGTGGAAACCATACCTTTATTATATTAAAAAAACATTCTATTTTTTATTCAAAACTATTATTTTAATATTACATGCAAATAGTGGGTTAGAAAACATTATAGTTTTTATTCAAAACCATTTTTTAAATATTACATGCAGATAGTGGGTTGATGACCACTGAACTTCTGGAAAAATCGAAGGGGTCATTAGAGTAAGGTGGGCCATATATTTATCAACTAAAATTGTGAAAGATTCAATATCATATCTTATTACAAGTTGATTGGTAAAGGTGGTCGAGACTTTCACAATTCATTTTATTTCCTTTGTTTTTGATGAAATTAGAAAATTAAATACAGAATATTATGATTTTTTTAAATTTTAAATATATAAAACATTTTTAAAAATTAAGTATTTAAAAATATTTAAAATTAAAATAAATTTATGTTAATATATCTTTAACATTTTTTTATAAAATTATTCATAAAACATTAAAATTTTTGTAAAATATATATATATATATATATATATATATATATATATATATATATATATTATTTTTATTGATTAAAAATATTGATATTACATACTTCATCTATATTGAAATGTAAATATATATGTCTTCTTTTAATAGAACGAGTTGTTAATATGGACAAGAGGATAAAAGAGAGGCAATAACAACTAAAGGTTATGACAATATTATTCATTTAACACATTGGATATACTTTAAAAAGGGATATATGAATGAGAATGAAAGGTATGATTTAATTTCTTAGATATAACCTTTACACCATCACCATTGAGGAGATTGGAGATAACACATTTTATTTTGATATATTTGTGTAGGTATTGATTTAGTATTTAGATAAAGTGATGTTGGACAATGTATAAGAACAATTTATTGCATCGAGAGAAGGGAGGTGTTCTCCAACTCAGTATGGAGATATATTATCACGTCATGCTAGCCGACATAAATAAAAATATAAATTACATATTGATTTAAATAAAATAAAATAATAATTAGCATAGATTCATTTTAAACCCAGATCTATCAAGTAAGGAGAGGGATCCAAATGGTAAAAATTATACACCTCAAAAATTTGGATTCCTCTAAATGCTTGATAAATCCAAATTTAAAATGAATCTATGCTAATTATATATATAAATTTCTTAAAAATTAAAACTTGATGCAAAATATATTATAAACCATAAAAAAAACTAGATACTAAACAATGTAACTTAGTTGAAAAAACAATAGCTCTATGCTAGCAAATGAGAAAATATTCAAAGTTCAATTTATTCAATTAAAACACCAACCATTCTTGAATACACTTGCTCCTCCAAGGAATTATATTGTTATCAATTGAAGCCATCACTACGATCATGTTGATGAAACTCCAACCAAAAAAAATCTATCAATGCAAAGTCACACAAAATCACATATTGTATTAACTTCGTTGTGCATTGGAGTGATGATATTCCAACGAGTGTTATAGATGTACTTGTAAGTGAGTCATGTAATTCAACATTATGACTTGATCACATTCCTTAACAAACAAGCCTTGTAGTATTTTGGCACTTCCTGCCTTATCAATCTTCTTTAATTTCGTACTAAGAAGACAGTAGTCCACAGTTGAATAACGTCTCCCGCAATACGAGGCTGCATCATTAGCATGAAAAACACTCGCCCAGATTTAATTATCTTTATCTCTGTTTCGTTCAGAGTGGAAAGAAATCCGACGAGGATCAAGAAAAAACTAAATTTAGCCCACATTTGGCAGTAGTGTGATATTATCAATCTAACCGTTCTTTCATCCATAACACCCATTCTGAGGTGAGGTTTTGTCAGGAAATGAATATGGATGATGGATGATTCTAATATGCACCTAAAGGCTAATCTATTCTCCTTTCAGTGGACCCCCTCGGGATAATGGAGTTCTCTTTGTACTCCTACTCTTTTTGCGTAACAAAGAAGTCTTTTATTTATTGTTGTTGGTGTGGGGTATCAACTATTAGATCTGTTTTAATCTATCATATCTCTACGACAATCGCTGTTGCAACCATATGACCATGGCAATAAATGCATTGTTACAACTATATATAAAAACAGAAATAAATATACTGCTACAACTTGCATAATGGATATAATGAATAAGTACATGATACAGATTGGTCTCTACTACAACCCCTGTTACAGCTATATGACCATATAGCAATAAATGCATTGTTAGAACTATACAAAAACAGAACTAAATACACTGCTGCAACTTACATCATGGATATAATGAATAAGTACATAATACAGATTGGTTTCTGCCTTCAATATTCAGGGTCGTTAGTATCGAAGAATTATTGTAAAACAACAGAAACGACAGTAATATGACAATTTGTATGTGTATACAGACTCCACAGAGTGCCCTTCGGTGGGACAGTGGACTCTAACCATGGACCACTTGGAACCCTAGGGCCGTTATTGAGTAAAGACCATGGACCACCTGGAACCGTAGGGCCGCTGCTGTGCCCATTTTGTTAAAGCCTTTTCTACAATGCCCAAAACTTTTTCACAAAGAAGGATAGCTTTCTACTTGTATCATAGCAAAATAAGGAATTCAAGAAGAAGATTTGTCAAGGAACCATGAGGTGAGGTGTTATAGACTTGGTATAAAAAGAAGGTAACAAAGAATTTGTGACAACATCTTGGTAAAAAAAATAAAGGAAGAAAATAAGTTCTAATTAATGTTAAAATTAATTTAATGGTTAATTATATAAAACAATAATAATTTAAAAGAAATATATATATATATATATATATATGTTTTTATTTTTTACTGATTGAACCATAGAAATGGAAAAATACAAATTAAGAAGAATGGGATGTAGTTACATTGTCTCATATATAAACAATTAAGATAAAAACACTTAATTAGACATAATGATTTGAGTAGCTCACAAACAAAACAGTAAATCAATATATTCAAAACTTTTTAGAATACCAAAAAAATAGTATATTTTCTACATCTTGACATCAAAGTTATGAATGTAAATTTTTGTAATTCTTAATATGTTCCATAAATCCTACAATGTCTCTCACATACATAAATACATCATATTCTATTATATTATATGTATTTATAAGAATGTTTAATTTAAAGTAGTAATATTCTTTTATCAAAGTTTAAATTCCCTTAAGAAGTGATATGATTAAATACTACATAGTATCCTCTGACTTAGTTAAGTAATGATTATTCAACACTAGTAATTTTGAATATTTTTTTTTTATAATTATTAATAAAAAAGTATATATAAGACATTAATACATTCACCCCCATAGATAATCACTAAACATTAACTCATTCACTCAAGGGAGAAGCCCATACAGCAGGAAGATTTTGCTTACCAGAAGGAAGCCCCATATATCTTGAAGGTCGTGGTTCCCGAATCAAATCCTCCTACAGTGACCTGTATTTCTAATATGAGTAAAATATTAATGCTTATCACGACATGAGGGTTTGAAATCAAAGTAAATGGACATCAGGGTTTGAAATCAAAGTAAATGAAAATAAATGTATGTTGTTACTTAACATGAGTTATTTCAAAGACCTCAAAAATAAATGTATGTTGTTACTTAACATGAGTTATTTCAAAGACCTCAAGTAAAGTCTTTGGAAGTTCATGAAAGTATAAAATACGTAGTCTAGATGCATAGTGGAGTCGTATCCGTCGGTTCACTTACATACTAGTTAGGGCTTTAACGTTAAATGGTTGAACAGAGCAGAGCTCTCATCGCCAGATAGAATGGGAAGCAAGTTCAAATTTAATCCTTCCTAACGCTTGGGATTTATCCCTTAAGTGTAGTTAAAATCATCCTTACAAAAAAATTAAAATTTGAATTTTTTTCTCCAATTAAGAAGCACATAATTTATATCAACATTTCAAAATAACAGCAACATTTAAAATTTCCTATCCATATAATTTTCTCAAGATGTTGAAATTCCTATGCTCTAAAGTTTGATTCTTTATTCAAAATATTGGAAATATCATAAATTATAATCACTCACTCACTCATGTCACATACTCACTGCTAAGCTATGCAAGATGACGAGTGATGATTGACGACTAAGAGGCACTAGCCACTGGGATGTGACTCTAACTCCCGAGTCACTTGGGGATGTGATCTAAGGTGTGACAATGTGTTAACGACTGTGGTTGTAACAACAAATAAAAACTACTAGTAGTCTACTACTAGGCACCTACTAGGCTGAAAATGAGCCCAAAACTTTGTTCCTACTACCTATGTAGACTTGACTACCAATGTTCGCTCGCTTTTCATCAAAATGAAATTCTAATGGTCGGTTTGATGAGTCCTCCTCTACAAGACTTTATTTCTTGCATGGATATCATGGACTCACAACAACTATAAACAACACTCAATGTCATGTAACTGCGAATAGCACGACATGCAGCTAGGATCACAAAGTCCGTAGAGGTTGATTTATGCATCGATATAGAGAGGTGTCACTCAGTACAGGATATGGAAAAACAATGAGGAAGAAAAAACATTTGGACGTGTCTCAAGAATAGTCTTCAATTTGATGGGTGGCATGATCATGATGTAATCTCCCTCTGTTCTTCCATACATTTGTGGTTTCTCACAACATTTTTCCTTGACACTCACCACCAAAATATGTATAAAAATTACCTGTCTTTACATCCTCTTCTCTTTAAATCCTCATCTCATGGTCATAACTAAGGATTATTATGCACGCACATCCTCACATTTTAATATCAAATGGGTCAAGGTGCAAAGACAACCATAAAATATAAAATGTGTCAAGACACAAAAAGTAAGAGACAACTATAAGTAAGTCTTATATTAGATTTACCATAGAAGTCTTTAAATGACACTATCAATTGAGATTTGACACATTGGATTGTTGTGATCTTCTTCTCACTTCTTACCAATGTGATTGCAAGGTATTATTTGAAGGTGAAGCCCATAGTTTTACGCCTTCTTCCTCATCCACATGCCTTTTTGTAAGATAATAAGGAGGGCAGTGGCCCGCATTAGCATGAAAAACAGTTTAACATAGAGGTAGATACATTGATTGTTTTCATTAAATAACTTAATTTAACATAGAGGTAGATACTATGTCAAATTAATGTGTTCAAATTAGGTTTTATTGAAATTATATATTTTTATGTAGATAGTAAGTGGTGCTCAATTGTTTAAAAATGTAAAAGTTTGAAAAACAATATTTATTTTTTTTATTTTTTTAGTTAATTTATACTTATCAATTGAAATACAATTATTTATATTACTTTTTATATTTAAAAGTATCCAGAAATAAATAAATTGAAATTGAAATTAAAATCCACCCTTCAAATTATAGAAAGAAAAACAAAATAATTAACCCGAGATAAAGTACAAGCTCGACACAGCTAGCATGCACTGTAGCATATCAATACTATGTACTCAAGGGACCCGTGGACCTGTGGCAATATGTAGAGAGTCCAAATCCCAATTATAAGATCAATCAATAAATTCTCTGAAAGACGATTAACTCATACTTGGTAATCGAACTGGGAAAGAGCTATCCATTGAGTTGCATAGCATTTAATGTTGCTGCAGTATGCTTGTTGATCGTTGGATCTCGAGTAGCTCGAGATCCAATGGTCATCAAGCCTATTGTGGCAGCATTAAATGCTCTACAGCTCAATGCATAGCTCTTGGCATCGAACTGTGGGCCAAATAATAAGCATGAGACATAACCTCCGATTAACCCTCACAAAAGTCTAAACAATCTGGATTGAATAAATCACTAAACAACGAGCTGGCATTCACCTTCAAGAGTTATCGTGATTCCTTACAACCCAAGGAATTCACTATGTATAAAATTGTAGATAAGCAATGTTATGTCTTAGGCATTGATTAATTATACCATATTTAATAACAACAACAACAACAACAACAACAACAACAACAACAACAACAACAACATTATTGAATGATTATTAAAACCCTTAAAAATATTAAGTGAACACCATCTTTCATTTAGATCTGTAATAAAAACAAGTATTTAATGTCCAATTTATGTTGCATTATATAATTCACGATAAGTAAAACATGTCGAAAAAGAAGGTTTTTACCATAAATTAATGAAGAGTGTATAAATAACTTATGCCACAGCAATGGATAACCTTGGTCCATAATGAATCGTATGCTAAGAAATCATAGGTCCTTGGAAGTACATCCTACAAGGATAATTCATAGGTTAGTGACATAGTTAAGTAAACAAAATAATCTCGTGTATACAGAAATTCTATTTTAAACACATGAAGACCATAAGTTGTCTCAAAGAATGAGGCGAATGCTCCTAAGTAGATCATATGATTATGGGCTAATTTAATGAAAACAAATTATACTCAAATATTGGAGCATTGTCGACTTCTAAACATATACACGAAGTTTTTTTTAAAGGACTCAACAACAAGCCGACATCCACCTTTCAAGAATGATTGTGATTCATTGTAACCCAAGGAATTCGCTATGTATAAAATCATAGATAAGCAATGTTACTGTCTTAGGAATTGAACAACATTATTGAATGGCCATTAGAACCTTCAAAGGCTATTAGGTCGACACCACCCTCATTTAGATCTGTAATAAAATAAGTATTGGATGTCAACTTATGTTACACTCTATAATTCATGATATGATAAATTAAAGTATCTTAGTTGGAAAAAGAAGGTTCTTACCATGAATTAATGAAGAGTGTAAAAATAACTTATGCCATAGCAATGGATAACCTTAGTCCATAACAACTCATATGCTAAGAAATCATAGGTGCCGAGAAGTTCGTACTACAAGGGTAATTGATAAGTTAGCGACATAGCTAAGTAAACAAAATAACCCTGCATATACAAAAATCCTCTCTTAAAGACATGAAGACCTAAATGTTGTCTCAAAGAAAAAAGTGAATGTTCTTAACTAGATACATACGATTATATGATAATGTTATGAAAACAAATTATACTCAAATATTGGAGCATTGTCAACTTCTAAACATGTAAATGAATTTTAGTTTTAGTTTTTTAGTTTTTTTATTTTATTTTATTTGGTTTTAGGGATATTACATGGAAGGTCTGAAATAGTCCATATATTACCTTTCCTACTACATTGCAAAGCAAGATGCCAAACAGGATGAGTTGGAAACCAAGGTTAAGGAGAAAGGAGATAAAATTGATAAATTGGAATGTGATTTTGAGATGCATTTCAATACAATTATGGGGTTTTCACACTAAAATTAGTCTTAGATTGGTTCAAAACTAATGGAAGAGGAAATGGTTCAATAAATACCTTTGGTATCCATGGAAGTCCCAAGTGTTCAAGTTCCTCCTTAGGATGACCAACCTATGTAGGATGTCCACAGTGTCCATGTTTTCTCTTATTTTTATATATCCATATGTATTTTACTTGCACTATTTTTCAAGGTTAGTTTATGAAACAATATAGTTATATAGGTATTTCATGAAAACAATGTAGTCTACGCTATATAAGTACGCTAGGGAAAAGTTTGGGGCTACTAGTCTTAAAATCATAGAAACTTTTTGGGATGAGTAACAGATTGTATAATTTTGGCTATCATGATCTCCTTGGCCCTTTTAATATAAATATTTTATTCGCACTTGTAAAAAAATCATATTTCTAATGTAATTTTTCTTGGCGTAATCCTTCTTTGGCTTAAAGATAGTGCTTATTTGATATAGCATCCTCAAGAATTTTGTTCCTCTAGTATAATTTACATATGCTAATTGTTGTAGTATGCATTACATGTATCCTTATGCTAAATGCATCAACAACCTTGTTCTCTTTACCTTTAATATGTCTTATATCAAAATGGAATTCACAAAGAAATTCTAACCATCTTGTATGTATGGTGTTCAAAGTATTTTATTCAAATAAATACTTCAAACAACTTTGGTCTATCCTTAATTAAAAAATTTCCCCATCAGATAGTGTTTCAATGTCCTCAATGCATGCACAATGTTAACAAGCTCTAAGTCACGTGTAACATAATTCTTGGCATGCTCCTTTAGCTTTTTGGATTCATAACAAACCACATGCCCGCTCTAAGTAAGCATTCCACCAATTCCATCCTTGTAAACATATGTACATACCACAAAATCTTCATTTGGGTCACCTATCTCGAGAATTGGTGCACTAGTGAGTAGTTTCTTTAACATATAGAAACTTTCCTCTCGTTGTAATTCTATAATTGGATGTGTTATTTTGGAGAGTCCTTCTATGAACATTTCATAGTATCTATACATTCCCATGAATGACCCTTACCACTGATATGTTCTTAGGTGTAGGCCATCCCATAATAGCTTCAATCTACTCTAGATATACAATTATTCCTTCCTAAGAAAAGTGTGTCCCAAATAATGAATCTAACTCTAATAAAAATTAACACTTGCTTAACTTAACATAAACTTGATGCCATTTTAGAACTTGTAATACTAACCTCAAGTCCTCTTCATGTTCCATCTTGTATTTTAACTAAATAAGTATTTTAACAAGGAACACAATGACAAACTTGTCCAAATAATTCCTAAAGATTCCTTTCATCAAACACATGAAAGTAGTTGGCGCTTTTCGAAACCAAATGGCACCACTACAAACTCAAAGTGTTTATATTTGGTTCTATAAGTTTTCTTACTAATGTATTTCTCCTTTCGATGGTAACTCCATCTCAATATATTTGTGAGAATATATTTTCTTCCCTTAATGATCAAACAAGTCTTCAATTCTAGGTAGAGTATATTTATTCCTCACATTTACTTTGTTCATCTCTCTGGAATTAATGCACATCATCAAAGTTTGGTCCTTATTTTTCACAAAATGTATTGGTTCTCCCTAAGTAGATACACTTGGGCATACATATCCTTTCATTAAAAATTGTTCTAATTGCATATATAGTTTTTTTAATTCTAGTGTACTCATTATGTGTAAAGTCTTAGAGACTAAGGTATCTCTACGAACCAAATCAATAGAGAAATCAATGTCTCTTTAAAGTCTTTTTTTAAACAAATTTACAAACCCTTGCAACAATACAAAGTCCTTAAGGCTTGGGATTTTTCACTTTTTTGGTGCTTCCATGGACATGAATTGCATGCATTTGACACATTTTTCTAAGAACGTCTCTCCAGCTACAAAGATGAATTTCTTCTTATGATAATAGGCATTGGAATTCCTTTCATTGTTGTATGCTTTCCTTCTTCATCTAGACAAGTAAAAATTATGGCAATATGTGACATCATGATGTACATCTAACTAGTCCATTACAATGAGCATATCATAACAACCAAAGTTAAATATGTTTTAGTCTACAATAGCATCCTTCCCATTCATATTCAATGGGAAACCCTTTAATATATCATTGATTTTCATTTTAGTCCTAGTATCCAACTAAACCAAACATGATTTATTATGTTTACTTCTTTTAAAATGAAATATTTCTACCAAATTAGGAGAAATATAACTATGAATTACTTGTAAATCAATTAAATTGAAATATGTTGTATGGAAAGCTTCCCTTCAACCTTGATCATGTTTCATTGATGATATACTTGTTGATTTTCCAAGGCTCCATAAATTCTTGGAATGTTGCTTCCAACATCTTCTACCATAGTTCCCTATTGGATATTATGCACATTCCTCATTTTCTCTTCTCTACAAGAAAAATATCTATACAAATGGTTTCCTTCACATCCCCAACATTTGATTGAATGCCTTATCATTTTCCCTAACCATTTTACTGTCTTTGATCCACTTTAGGTTGGATGAATTTGTTTATATGTGTTAGCATATTGTCTCTTAAATAAAGTAGGTCTAAATCCTTTCTTCCTTTGATATTGCATGCCCTTCTTCTTATCCATCCAATACTTCTTGAAATATTTCTTTCCCTTGTTCTGATCATACAAGTACTTAGTCGCCCTGATTATATTTTCAATATTTTTAGGCTCATAAAATTGAATCTTGTCTCTGTAAAATGTTAGAAAACCACTTGAGAAAATATGTATCTTAACCTCCTCCTCTTGACTATAACCAACATACCTCAGCAACTTTGAAAATAATTTATCATATTCTTCCATGGTTGAATTCCCCAACTTGAGTTCAAATAACTCATGCATATTCTTGTCATAGTAATTCTTAGAAAGATACTTCCCTTCGAAACATTTCTAGAGTTTCCTTCAAGAAATCCTCTTCCCACTGATGTGCTTCATTTTCTTTAGTTGATCTCACCAAAGGGAATGTTTTCCTTGCATATTTTATATCGCAATTATAACTTCTATATTGGATGAGAAGTTATGAAACTAAATACTTCCTTATCCCTAACAACCAACCTTCAACGTCATCTCCCTTATTAAGGTTCAACATTCCATTTACAGTGACCCCATTATGGCCATATCAAGCTCAAAATTAACAGAAAGGAAAGAGGAGATAAGAGATTCACTGAGATCCGAATAAGATATTCTTAACCATTGATGAGGGGTATTGAACTTGGATGGAATGATAGTCAAAACATGCAATAAAAATCCATTAATGTATGCACTAGAGTTATGACCATGTATGGAATACATTTGCTAAGCGGCACACCACCCAAAGCTGGCTTGGGAACATCTCCAAGCACTAAAGAAGCTCAAGGCTCACTCACATGCAACTTCAAAATGCCAAAAGATGTGATAGTGATTTGCTATCATTATTTTATAGAAAAAATGGCTTATAGGTCGAATTCACTCTTCATGTGGCCCACTTGTTTCAAACAATGCACCCTCATGAGTGAAATTGGGACTTTCCTACTTTTCCACTGACATGCCCTTCTTCTTCATTTGGAAATTGTGTCCTCCTGCTTTTAGAATGACTTTCCTTTTCTTAATTTTGGAAACTATTCCCTCCTACATTTTGGGTTGATTTTCCTTTCTCCTTTTTGGAAGTTGCGCCATCCTGAATTACAAAAGTTGTCTTCTTTCCATGCTGACAACTTTTTCTGCACTTGCATGTTTTGTTCATGCTTATTTGACTGGCTGCTTTTGTAATTATTTCTATCTTTTTCTTCTTTTCTGAATCTTTCTTAATTTTTCCCTAGTTTCCAATTAGTGTGACAACCCGTTGGGCCCACAAGGCCTCACGCTCACCCTCTTGGTCACCTAGCACATCCATTGGGTACAAAAAATAATTTTATTCATAATATAAAATAATTTGAACATGTAAAATTTACCCTAAGTCTAAAAGTTCCATACAAAAATATTTATTATCTATCAAAATTAACCCCCTTTTTAATTAATGTAGTCCTCCACTAGGAACCATGGGGTTCTCAGGGGATAGGGGTTTCTCCATGGTATTATCAAGAAGATGGGGAAATTACAACAACGCACCACCATACACTCATACCATACGCCATATATAACAGAATACTACACACACACACATAGGTAATTCTTTACTACATCACCCATATATACAAATAGATAATATATACTACCATACATAATAAACACATATCATATGATGCCATATAACAATTCTAAATATACTTTCGATAACACATATGTATTATTGTATTTTCCAAACTCAAAACTTCCAAGGATTCCCCTTTTGTCCTTTTCAAAACTTTGCCCCCACAAATCTTATTCAGAATTGTAAGGTTTGTGTGCATCTTTTATCTTTGATCTTTGTAGCTTCCTCTTCACTACACTTACTTACTCCTCACTACTTCGATTCACTAACTGACACTGAATACTTTTAGGGGACCATACTTGAAATACTAATATAGAAATTGTAATTGAAATAAGGAGTAAACAAATTGATACTAAAATTGTAAATGTGACTTCATAAGCTTAAACAAATCAAAACTAAAATTGTAATTGTGATAAGAAAAATTGCATTGTAATCATAATTGCAATAATTGAAATTGTATTGAAGTTGCAATTGTACTAGTAATATTGCAACTGTAATTGCAAGTGAAGTGGACTAAAACTCTAAAACCCACATGAATTCTGAAAATTAACCACAGTAAAATTGAATATTGAATGATGATTTAATTACAATGATGAGAAGACCTTTTATAGGTCAAAAATACACCGTTTCACTTGAAAGGGTGTGATCCTATGTTTTAATTAATACTACATTAATATTAAAATAATTGCTCGTAATATTAGATACATAACATTGCCGCCATCTTTTAGAATGCTTTGTCCTCAAAACAAGGGTAAGGACGGGTATTGTTGACGAAACTGTTATGTCTCCCATGATGCATCTTCATCTGGAAAATTATTCCACTTAACGACGTATTCCTTGAGTGTTCAAGAATGGAGTTTTCTTTCTCAGATTGCAATTATTGCCTCGGGTTCCCAAATGACCCTTCCTTCGTCATTTAACATAGGAAGTATTGTTTGTACTATTTGATGTTTACCCAACATTTTTTTGAGACATCATACATGGAAGACAATGTGGATACAACTTTTATCAGGTAATTGTAATTTATCTGCCACTTGACTAATCTTCTGGATAATCTAGTATAGTCCATAGAACTTTGGGGCCAACTTGTGTTTCCCTCCACTTTTAAAGGATACTTGTTTATAGGGTTGGAGTCTTACGAATACCCAGTCTCCTACTTCAAATTCGCTTTCGGTTTTGTGTTGATCTGCTTGTTGCCTCATGCGATTATGTGCCATGATTAAGTTATCCTTGAGTAATTCAATTGTTTTTTGGGATTTCTCTAGTTGGTTCCTTACTTCTGGAACATTAGTTTCATTCAGAACTAACTCCTTCCAATTTGGAGGTTCATACCCATATAACTCTTGGAAAGGGGTCATTTTTGCAGAGGTGTGGTATGTTGAATTGTACCACCATTCTGCTAAGTGTAACCATTGAGACCAATGGTTTTGTTTATCTGTTACGAAACAATGTAGATATGCTTCTAAGCATTTATTTACGACTTCAGTCTGACCATCTATTTGGGGGTGGTAAGCTGAGCTCATATTGAGTGATGTACCCATTTGTTTAAAGAATTCCCTCTAAAATTTTCCATTAAATTTTGCATCTCTGACGCTGACGATGACTTTTGGGAATCCATGCAATTTGTAGACATTTTTGCAAAATACTTCTGCAATTTATTTTGTCGTGTCTTTTTTTTTATCGCCATGAAGTGAGAAAATTTGGTTAATCGATCGACCACTAAAACAATCTTGTCCTTTCCTTCTAACGGAGGTAACCCATCGATGAAATCCATTGATATCTCTTCCCATTTCTGGTTTGGAATGTGTAGGGGTTGGAGTAACCTTGGGGTTAAAACATTTTCACTTTTGTTTCTCTGGCAATTGTCGCATTCTTCCACATATTGCTGGATATCTTTCTGCATTCCCTTCAAGAAAAATGACCTTCTTGAATTATAATAAGATTTGAATAATCCTACATGTCCAGCGGTTGGTGAATCATGGGACTCTTTTATTGCTTTAACCTTGAATTTAGAGTTTGAGTTCAAATAAATCCTCCCCTTATACCAAAGAATATCGTTTTTCCATTCAAACTTGGGGTCACGGTTGGAGTTGTTAATTATAGTGCTTGTTTCTGGGTCCTTGGCGTATTCACTTCGTATTCATTCAGCCATTCTGGAATTGCGACTAACATGGAGTAAGAGGTAATATCCTCATCTTTTCTGGAGAGTGCATCTGCGACTACATTTTCCTTCCCCTTTTTGTGTATTATTTCCATGTTGAAAGAAACGATTTTTTCTATCCACTTATGTTGTTCTGTGGACAACTTTTTCTATTGAAGTAGGTATTGAAGACTATTATGGTCTGTGTGGATCATGAATTTGATCCCCAAGAGGTATTGTCGCCACTTTACCAATGCCTGCATAATTGCCAGCATTTCTTTATCATATGTAGACTTCAATTTTTCTCGCTTGTTTAATTTCCTGCTCTCAAAAGCTATCAGGTGTTCATCTTGCATTAGTACTGCTCCCAACCCATAACCTGAAGCGTCACATTATATCACGAATGGTTTGGAGAAGTCCGGGGTAGCTAATACAGGTGTGGAGGACATAATTCCTTTTAATGCTTCAAAACATTTCTCTGCTTCTTCATTCCAATGGAATGCATTCTTTTTTAGAAGGTTGGATAAGGGTGCGGTTCTGTGTGCATAATTCCTAACGAATATTCTGTAGTATCCCGTTAGCGCGAGGAATTCTCTTAACTTGGAGATGTTAGTAGGGTTGGGCCATTCTGTAATGGATTTGATTTTTTCTAGATCAACCTTGACTCCTTTAGATATTACATGTCCAAGATAGCTCACTTCTTCTTTGCCAAACGTGCATTTGGACATATTGGTGTAGAACTAATTTTCTTTTAAAATAGAGAGCACCTGTTCTAGGTGTGTGAGATGATCCTTCCATGTCTTATTGTATATAAGGATGTCATTGAAAAACACTAATACAAACTTCCTTAGGAATGACTGGAATAGGTTATTCATGGTTTCTTGAAATGTCATTGGGGCGTTAGTTAGCCCAAAAGGAATTACCTTAAATTTGTAATGTCCCTCATGGGTTCGGAAAGCTGTCTTCGCCACATCTTCTAGCCTTACTCTGATTTGGTAATATCCTAACCTTAAGTCTAATTTTTAAAAGTACCTTGCGCCATGCAGTTCATCCAACATTTCATCGATAAATGGAATGGGGAATTTGTCTTTAATAGTTATTTTATTTAGTCCTCTGTAATCAATGCATAGCCTAAATGATCCATCCTTCTTTCGTACCAGTACTACTGGTGTAGCATAAGGAGTTCAACTTTCTATAATCACTCCACATTTCAATAAATAACAGATTAATATTTCAATCTCCGTCTTATGGTGGTGTGGATACCTATAGGGTTTAACATTGACAGGGTTGGATCTTGACTTGATTTCGATGACATGCTCGATCTTCCTTTCTGGTGGTAACTCCATGGGGAGGTCTTCGAATACTTTTTTGTATTTTTGGATTAATCCTTGGATCTCTAGATGATCTGGTTTAACTATTTCTGAAGTTAATAATTCCATCTCCTGGCATTGTACGACATATGCTAGTGCTCCTTTTCGAATTAGCTTCTCCATTTTGTGGGATGACACAATTTGCGTGCGAGGGGGTTGGAACCCATATAATTTGTATCTTTCTCCTTGCCATTTAAACTTTATAAAGTGTTCTCAGTGGTTTGCTGAGTAGGTACCTAGTGTTTGCAACCAATGAATTCCTAATACTGCATCAACTCCTCCTAAGGGCACTGCGTAAAATTCTGACTCAAGGTTATAGTCTTGCATTTGCAGCTTAACCTTGTGGCATTTCCCTACTTTTTCGATCTTCTTTCCATCTGCGACCATTACCTTCATGTTGGGTACTGGATATATGAAAAGGTTAAGCCTCTTTGCAACACTTACGTCGATGAAATTATGGGTGCTTCCTGTGTGGAATAGGACTACAACATTGTTATTTTTTATATGCCCTTTTAATTTTAATGTTTGTGGTTGGTGTATTCCTGTTATGGCTGCAATTGATATTTTGGGAGTTTCTTCATCTTCTGAATCTAACAAAGGATTTTCGATGTCATGAGTTTCTTCTATGTCAGATTCATCTCTATTTGACTTGTCTTCTTCTTCTGCTTCACATTGATATAAGTTCTTGGTGTTCTCTTTTTTTAAACATCTGTGTCTTGGGTCCCACTTCTCTCTGCAATACTTACACTTTCCCTCTTTCATCCGTTGGGATTCTAAGGTGGTTTTGTTGTCATTCCTTAGATGTGGTGACTGGCATTTGGTGTCAGTTTTGGTATTTGGAATAGACCTTCTATCTGTGTCATGGTTTTTGTTCCACGCCTTTTTTTATTTTTCTTCAATGATTTTTGCCTTGCGTCTTGCGTTGTCCAAGGTTGATACATTTAGTAGCTCTAGTTCATCTCTTATATAGGGTTTTAGTCTATACACATAAGTATGGAGGCATTTACTGTCTGTGAGTTCTGCCACACATGTCGCTAGGGCTTCCCATTCTTCGGTGTATTCATCGACATCGCCTTTTTGTTGCAATCTGGTAAGATTTGCAAAGAAGTCTTTTTCTTTTAAGTCTTCAAACCTCTTAAAGAAATCATTTTTTAATGTTCTCCACTTGCGCTTAGTTTCCCGTGTTGTAACCTTCCACCACATGTACTAGTTGTAAGCCCACTCTTCTAGTTGCATAGAGGCATATTTTATCATTTCCTCGTCAGCTGTGATATTGTGTATGGAAAAAAATTCTTCTACCTTGTTGATCCACGCCACACTCCATTTTGTGTCGCCATTGAATTTTGACAATTCTAACTTGGGTTTCATTTGATATCCATTCCTTTTTGGAGGAGAAAGTGGCTGCTCATGATTTGGAGAGAGATCGTGATCGAACTCTTCTTGTGGACTTCCTCTTTTGGGAGGAATTGTCTTATGATGCCTTGAATTTGAGGATGGTTGGTCTTCCTTTGACATATTTCACACTAATGTAGTAATTGTGTTTTCCAAATGATGCTCGACTTTGCTTAACTTGGATTCGAACAATACTTTCATGTTTCTTTTTACACCTTCCATCTCCCAAGCTACTATCTCGTTGACTTCCTTTTTCACAGTCTCTGAAAATTCGTTTTTGCTTTTGTGTAGTTCCGTTTCGATTTGGTTAAGTCTTGAGTGTACTCCCTCGAGATGTTTAGAACCTTGGGTTCGATTAAGCTCTAATTTCGCCATTCTTTCTTTAATTTCATTCATTTCCGCCATTTTTCTTGTGCACGGAGGAATTTTGTTTTAAAATGGTGAGATATATATATATTAAATAATAAA
>LPNX010046740.1:178185-223295 GCA_001517045.1 Pseudotsuga menziesii | reverse complement strand
TATTATAATATATATGTAGTTGTGCAAGTTGACGGTGGAGGCGTGCGGCGGCTAGAGCAAGAGGACATCGTGGAGGACGACTGGAGCAGGAGGGAGCAGCGCGTGGAAGGAGAGGGGAGTTTACAGGAGGGAAATGGAGCAGCGGAGGGTGTCGAGGAGCGGCAAGCTCTGATACCACTTGAAGTGGACTAAAACTCTAAAACCCACATGAATTTCGAAAATTAACCATAGTAAAATTGAATATTGAATGATGATTTAATTACAATGATGAGAAGACCTTTTATAGGTAAAAAATACACCATTTCACTTGAAAGGGTGTGATCCTATGTTTTAATTAATACTACATTAATATTAAAATAATTTCTCATAATATTAGATACATAACAGCAAGATTGTCTAATTGTAGTATTGTTAAAAACATAAAATTGTAAGGCTGTAAGATTGTAAAAATCATAATAATTGTAAAAATTGTAAAATCATAAAATTGTGGAATTATATTAAAAAAACCGGAAAAAAAATAGTTACTCAGATTATAATCGTAAACTTATAGTTGTAACATAATATTGTAACCTATAATTGTAATTGAATCATTGTAAAATTATTCTTCGACATACTAAATGCATAAACATAGGGTTAAATAAGCATAATGTAGAAGACCCAACAGTGGTAGTGTTGGAACCTAAGCTATGATACCACTTTGTAGTGTACACGACCCTGAAACCAAGACCAGAGGAACCAATGACTAGGGGGGAGGATGAATCTAGTCAAATCATAGTGGAATAACATCATCAAAGGCTATATCATTAACCCATGAAAATAAAAACAAACATTCAACCATTAAAATAAGCTGACACTTTAAAAGCAATTATAAAGCTCCCCAAAAGCTCATGCAAATGCAAGATCGTGCAAGCATGACTATTAAAGAAGACTTACAAGCTTATTAAACTTAGAAATTAGCATTATTCATGGGTGACCATAATCAAACCAATAATACTAATTAGTCATATTTACATTATTCTTTGCAAACAATTCTAAACCAGATTTTCCAACATTTAAACTGTTAATTTAATCCATATTTCAACACCTTCTTTAACAATTTTGCATTTCTCATCAAATCATATATGAAACTAACATATAAAACCATTAAATAATGAATAAAAAATATACAAATCTTCTATCTACAACCATTAATACTTACAGAAGATCAGATCTACAACTATTTATTAAACTCACAACTAGATCATTCGATAATCATATGATTCCTTGCAAAACCAAATATTAGTCCAAATAAAAAGCATATAAGCCTACGAAGTTACTCTACATGTTGGAATAAAATAAACCCACTCATAACTTAGGATAAAATAATTAATCATTATTTGATTAATTATTCACCCACTAGCTTAAATTAGTTGGCATCCACTTGCACCTTAAAGTCAATACATGCCATCTATATCCTAGGAATGATTTATTTTGAATTCTGGGTTGATCTTGACCACCTTTTGACCTTCCAGAATTAGTATACAGCACTTTACAGCAGATTCTGCTTTATTCTACTTTTCATGCTTTTCTATGGATAAGATAAAAGCTAGTCAACTAGGAAACTGGCAGCTTTTGTTTCCAACCCATCCTCCATTAGTTTTTCTCCATTTGCTAGTATTAGCATGTTTTTCCATCTCCCTTGACAACTCACTCATGTTTTTTCCAATTCATGAGGTCCTTGATAGATTTGGGAAGTGCTTTAGCCACCTATGGGGTTTGTTATATTTTGGTAAGTCAGCCTTTTTCAGCTTTATGAGTTGTCTCCATACAACTCGATTTTCCTATGAGGTATGTACTATTTATGTACACTATTATTCATCATTATTCAATGGAAGGATACACACCTCATCTCTTCATTCATGTGATTTAGTCTCTTTTCTTCTCTCTATTTTTCCTGTGTATGCTTGTGACAATTCTTAGTAGCAAGATCTATTTCCTGTGCTTCTTCTTAGCACCATTACTCATAGCATTGATCTGTTATTTCTAGATGGTATAAAATCTACAGGGAGCACAACCTTTCCATCTTCTGCATGGTGTCAAAGCACCAAGGTTGATCAAGTTCTACAGAATTGAGGAGTGCTTCCAGTCTCCTATCCCTCTCCGAAGAAGAGCTTGTCTAGCTTACAAGATTTTCTCCTAGTTTGTTTTGAAAGTTGTAGAGAGTATCTCCTAGAGAATATCAAAAACTTCAATATGGATTCAAAATTTCCTCTACTATCTCCTTTCAACTATGCTGATTGGAAGCGAAAGATGAGTGCATACTTGAAGAGGCAATGTCTCTTTGATGTCTCCATTGGTGCATTGAGCGAACCTGAGTCTTATGAAGAGAAGATTGATTGGATTTATAATTGTGATAGAGCTTATGGAATTATGTGTTTGGTAATGTATCCAAATATATATCATCTCATAGATTCTGCTGAGTATCCATTTGAGCTTTGGAAGAATTTGGACAAAGCTTTTGGTTTGCAGGAAATAGAAGATGAAGCATGGAGTGAACCCAACATCTCCTCTTGTTCTCTCTCTCAAGATTTCTTGGCCTCTACATTATTTGATGAACCTGATCATGATGAAGAATTTTCTCATACAATTCATGTTTCTACTGCCCTCTTTGATTCAAATGCTTCCTCCTTCAATGAAGAAGCAAATATTGAAGAGCCATCTTTTTCTGTGTCTCTTAAAGGTGATTTTTCTTCTTGTGATACTAATGATGAAAAAGAAGTAACATATGGAGCTGATATTGATATTTATGATGATCCTATAACCCATTCATTGTTCTCTAAATATCCTATCTTAGATTATGAGATCTATGTGCTAGATTCTTCAGACCTTGTGCATACCTCTCTCATTGATGGTGTGCAACACAGTGACTTCCAGGATGTTTGCTTAGCCACATCAAGCCTTATTTGTGTCATACCACTTACTGTACTTGATCTCATGTGCTTCAGCATATCCTCCTTTTTTCTTGGCATCAATACTCAGAGCCTTCTTGAATATTTTGAACATCTCCTTATTTCCTCCTTTCATACAGAGGATTCATTACCAGTGTATTCCCATGAGTCTACTGATATGCTTATATGTGATCCTTTAGATTCTGATTTAGAAGCATATTTGTAGTTTGATACACATATAATACCACCATCCATATCATCTACCATACCTCTGAATAATCCCAAGACTATACAAATCCCAAGTTCACTAGTTGATTCCTCATTGGTCTCTTATGTAGTGATAGTTATCTTACATGGTTTGAAGTCTTTTCTATCTTTCAGTGGCTGGATATCCATGTCCTTAGTCATGTTTGGACTGATGTTAAACATGTTTGGATCTATTCTAAACACTTATGGTTCAGATCTTATTCCCATCCATCATTCATATTTTTACACCTATCAGTTTTCCCCAGTTGCTCATAATTTTCCTAGTCTAGCCCTATATCCTCATGGAGCCACTGAAGCCTTTGTCTTTTCTGTTCCATATGCTAATATTTTTGATATATCATAGTTTTATCAGCCTCACATAAGATCTATACAGGTGCTACATCAGATTGGAAGATTGACATGTGATTCACATCACAATTTCGCAGCTATTCAGGGAATTGGGTGTGAAATAAATTGTCTTAATTTGTGTACTCTTTGGGAAGGAGTATGCACAGATCTCTTTTCCATTTCAGATTATGTTTGCATATCATAGTTTGACAGCAGAAAGAAGAATTCAGATAATGCTCCTACTTCATCAGTTGATGAGATACAAGGTGTCTCTCCTCTTCCTTCTACAAGTTCTACACTCCAGCGCATGATCATGGAGTTCATGATTTCTTCAACAAGTCCTTCATCCAGAAGCAGTTCATTCAGATCATTAAAGTGAATATGAAGATATTTTTAAGACATATTTCAAATTTTGTGCCTTGTCCTATCTTGAGGGAGGATTTTCCCCATGTGGTTTTTCCTCTTTCCTCACTTTTCTGGACATAATAATTGTTAAAGGGTGACCATAGCCTTGTTGCTGGGCCCTATATGCATCCATATGCATCCATATTTTTTTCCATGCCATCATAAATTCAGACTTATAGCAGGGTGTTGGAATATATTAAACGCACTCATAACTTAGGATAAAATAATTAATCATTATTTGATTAATTATTCACCCACTAGCTTAAATTAGTTGGCATCCACTTGCAGCTTAAAGTCAATGCATGCCATCTATATCCTAGGAATGATTTATTTATAATTATGTGTTTATATTGACCACATTTTGACCATCTAGAATTAGTATACAACACTTTACAGCAGATTCTACTTTATTCTACTTTTTCTGCTTTTCTATGGATAAGATAAAAGCTAGTCAACTAGGAAACTGGCAGCTTTTGTTTTCAACCCATCCTCCATTATTTTTTCTCCATTTTCTAGGATTAGCATGTTTTTCCATCTCCCTTGAAAACTCACTCATGATTTTACCAATTTGTGAGGTCCTTGACAGATTTGGGAAGTGCTTTAGCCACCTATGGGGGTTTGCTATATTTTGGTAAGTCGACCTTTTTGAGCTTTATGATTTGTCTCCATACAACTCAATTTTCCTATGAAGGATGTACTATTTATGTACACTATTATTCACCATTATTAAATGGAATAATACACACCAATATTCATCTCTTCATTCATGTGATTTAGTCTCTTTTCTTCTCTCTATTTTCCCTGTGTATGCTTGTGATAATTCTTAGTAGCAAGATCTATTTCCTGTGCTTCTTCTTAGCATCATTGCTCATAGCATTGATCTATTATTTCTACACTACAGCCATAAAGGGTGAACTATCATGTTCATATACAACCATACAAAATTAGATAATTAGATTTATAGAGAAACTATCAAAACAATCAAGTTTCCAAGCATAGAATCGAGCAACTAGAGGCATGAAACATGGAAACTTCAACTGTAAACTCAACCACGAATTAGACCAACCATGGAGGGATAAATTTCAGGTTAATTTACATCCATGCATTATACATAAACCAATAGATCTCTTAATAAATCAATTCAATCCATTTTTTAAGCAAAACTTCTTCGACTAGTGTTCTAAAAATTTAGCATTTTCGTTTGTAAATTATTTTCAAATATGATCAGCCATAGAGGGTGAAATATTAGAGTAAGATACATAAAATAGCACATAAATAAACATATCTCAAGCTTCCATCATTATCATATCTCATAATAAAAAAGAATTCTCTAGTTTCCAACGGTTAAACCATCAAATTTGCATTAAACAATTGTTACATAAACCATGTACATCAACAATAAAGAGTTGAGTTATGGAATCAATAAAAACATCATAGAAACATATGAATTTATATAAAATAATTTACTTATTATTAATGAGCAAATAACATCAACCATACCACATTCCACACATCCATACACATAGTCAATCCTACCTCGCTTGAACGGGTCACCCCCGAACTGAGACCATGGATCCACAGGAAGAGGTGCACTCAATCAATGGAATCAGTTTGAGAATCCACAACTCAATTCCTCACCACCTAATTTCTCCCCCACCCCACTACCAAATGCAATGGTAATCCATTCACCCCTTATGTCCCTTAGGACATCGCCATTCACCATCATGATTCATGTGTAGGTCCAAGATGGAGACAAGAAGTGGACATAAAGGAACTATATCATAGTTTTACATGCTTACAACAAAAACAATGTAGTATCATAGTTTCTTCAAGCACACAATTCACACACATAACAGAGCATACATGGATTACCAACATCTTAGAATGAATGTCATGAAGAAAATCATGAGTAGCATAACAACAATTGCATGAATCCATTAATTACATGAGGATTAGCTTCTCAAGGGGAGCAAACAAGGAATTATAGACCAAAATCCAACCCAATGAGGCCAATTCAAGTTAGGAGAGAGGTAAGGAGTGTGGTTAGGCCCCACCCATTCAAATTCATGTGGATAACTCAAGTTAGGAGAGAGGAGATCCAAAGAGGGATATTATGTTCCCTAAATTAGCAAGGAGTTACAAAATCCAAGTTTGGAGGCTAAAAAGGGTGCATCCATGATAGAGTGGTGCATCCATGATAGAGTGAGAGGGTCCCACATAGTCATAAAGAGATTGGAAGCACAAAAATAGGAGTTGTAATACCCTAGTTTTGACCCCATGGTATTTAATTGTACATGATATATATATTATTGAGATCATGGCTTGGAGATCAAGGCCAAGAACCTGCCATTGATATGGTGTTTTGTGCATGGGTGATCAAGGTTGATGCTTATGGTGATAGTGCTAAGTTGGGCACAGTACATATATGGATATATCATGTAACTATATAATTAAATAAAATACCACAAATAGCTATGGGACTACAAATGTGAAAGAGATGGGGGCATGATTCCATAAGGGGTAGGGTGGGAGTTAGTCAAACACCCTGACCCAATAGGGTGTGACCATATGTCAATGGGGAAACCCATGAAACCCTCAACTACCTTTTGTCCTATGTCCTCAATCATTAATTTATTCCAGAAGGTGGATGAGGTTGTTAATTCCTTGGACAAAGCAAGGAATGGTAGGTTTATTGCTTGTCTGAGCAAGCCTGCAAGTCTGCAGTTTGGGGAACCTGTATTCTTTCTTCTGCATCAAGTAAACCCACGGGAATGCATGCCTAGACTGTCAACCCAGTTGTGATTTGAATGTTGTGGTTCATTGTGATTTATCCCATTATTCTAATCATTCAGGGGGGGTATTATTCACTCACGTATTGTACATTCACGATTCATTCAGGAGTTGGTTCACTGTGGTGTAGTGTGAGTCTATGTTATTCACTATCAGGATTGGTGGAAGTGTGGTTTCATAGTGTGTGTCCGTGTGACATTGTGATATGAGTGTAAACCCTATGTTTCTCTGTGTGATAGAGTGTGTGAAACCCTGTTTGTTATGTTACAACGTTCGGAGCTAGTAAAGTGTTGCTATGCATTTATGCAATTACTCTCCCTTTCTAAACATTGGTTGTGGGATTATAGTGTTATCCTGAACCAGAGAGGGGTATGAAACCCTATTTTCTCTATGCTACAGAGTGAATCCTATGTGGTCGTGTTTTCTTGTGGATTGTTGTGGTGCGCATCCCTATTTTGGTCTGAATACCAAGGAGTGGAAGAGGCCCAGAATTGGTTGATAAACCTAGTGAAGGGAGGAACCTCACAGACAGATCAAGAGGGGGGGTTGGTAAATCCTTTCTACGCACCTGAAAGAGCACTAGAAGGGAAGGTATGGCCTGAAGGATTATGTAGCAGTGAAGGGAATACTTCCTTGTGTTGGGTGGTGCAAGTATTGAGGAGGCCAAGCCAGATCTAGTGTAGGTGCCCATAGATCTGTGGTTGAGCTCACTAGCTTAGCAATTCTTCCTTTCCATTGCATTAGTAGCCTGTGCAACCCAATTGTGTATTGTCTTGACTGGACAGTATGTGAAATCAAACTGTATGTTGGCTTGACTGTGTGTGATATGATCTGATTGTGTATGATATGACCTAGTTCTGTGAGTGTTGGTGTGGTTGAGTAAGACCTGATAAACCGAGTAGTATTTGACTTGTTGCCTTGGATAGTCTGAGAAACCCAAATGTATCTTGGTTTGACTGTGTTTTGATGTGTGTTGGCTGTGTGTAAGCATGGTTTTCCCTAGATCCTTGTGGAAATCATCCCTAGCTCGAGGGTGGCAGTGTGTTGAGAGATTAATGAACACACTGGCCTATGGTTAGGTGGAACGTTGCAGCCACATAGCTAGTTGTGGGACAACTCCATCATCAAGATAAGTATTCTCCGTCATTCATGTTTAAGCATTGAAGTTGCTTGTGAATGAATATGATGAATTTGATAAGGAATAATGCTTGCTATGAATGAACTAGGATTCACTGTTGCATAAGTATCTCTGTTATGTTTTTTTATGCCATGTATTTACCTATGAGTTGCTATGTTCATATTGAATGCTTGTTGATGGTTAAGTAGAGGTTTACTTGTGTATGTTTTTTGCATTTTACTCCTATATATTCCTTGTGTTTTTGCAATGTATTTTTCTTAAGTCCTTGGAGGCTAAAATCCTGGTGGCAGGATCAGAATTCTTGTGGTTTATTATTTTCGCCCCTTAGAATCCGCGTAAGAAAAGTGGAAGGTGGAAACTGGAAAAAGGAAGTGAAACAAGGCAGAAAGTTAGTTTTCTGCACCCCAGGATCCGCCTATGAAAGGTGGATGGTGGAAGCAGAAAGATGCATAAAAGTTCTAAGGAAAAGTTAACTTTTTGATTTCCAAAGTTTGAGGTCGAAGAGTAGAAGTAGTAAGTGCAGGAAAGACTAAGGTCAAAAGCTAAGTTTTCTGATTCTCGAGTTTCGCACTGGAAGGCAGAAGGAGGAAGATCGTTGAACTATTCCGTCGAGAAGTTGTTTTTCGACTTCCGAGTTCCAAAGGCAGAAGGCAGAAGGCGGAAGGAGGAAGGTCGTTGAACCATTCCATCGAGAAGTTGTTTTTCTGACTTCCGAGTTTCGAAGGCGGAAGGCGAAATGTCGTTAAATGATTTCGTCGAAAATATGTTTTTCTGACTTCTGAGTTATGAAGGTGGAAAGCAGAAGGGTGGAAGGGAGGGAGGTAGAATGTGAGTTGAATATCTCCGTTACACCTTGTGCTCCCGGTTCCTGAATTCCGCAGTGGAAAGGAAGAAAGGGGAGTCCGGAGGGCGGAGTGTGGAAATGACAGATTCAGTGCAGAAATGGTGTTTCTGGTCGCAAGAGGGATCTGTGAAGGGTGGAATGACTGTTACAGTCGGTTCTAAGCCTGTAGATGAAGGTTGAAGAGTGTGTTAACGTCCATGCCCTGTGTTTCAAAGGTTCTTGAAGCAAAAATGTTAATTTATCCGCATTATGGGGTGTGACGTGACATTGTGGTATTTGTACAAAGGTTGCGGCACTAGGGCCTAAATGGTCCAAGTTGAATAGTTAAAATAATAAAAGAACACCCAGATTGTGGTTTAATAGAGTTGTTGGTTGCAGCATTGGTATAAATGGGCCAAGGTAATTAGTTGCAAAAAGAAAACCACAGTAGTAAAGAGTGTTATTTAGCAGACTTACTAAACTTAGCCAACCCAACAAATTATCCTTGGAAACACTTAATAAAGAGGCGGACTTGAAATCGACAGTGAACTCGATTGTATAAAGGATTTCGCGCCTAGCAACTGCCAATAATGCACTTGCTAGTTATCCAGTGAAATGGACTATCAACAGTGGACTTCAAATAAATCAAGGTAGATTTCATAAAGCATCGCGCCCGTGAAGGTTTTCTTCTATCACGCTAGTTCACCCAGTGAAACCGTTGTCGGTCGTTGATCTATTTATGGATCAACCTCGTTCTTTGATAATAATATCCTTCGGGGTGATTAAGTTTCTAATTTCGCAACTCAGAGGCCTTTATCTCTCTTGTTCTTTCATGGGAAAAATACACCTTGACCGTAGATTTGGATTCTATCATGATCTTGACCGTTCATGCCTGCAACAAATAGTTGGTAATTGATGTTTGAATTTCTAACATTGTCTAACAATGGTGTATGTTAATACGTTTTACAAAGTCATAGTGTAGATTGAAAAGTTGGTCTTGGTTCAACCAAGAATATCAACGCCAAGAACATTAACAACATGGATGATGCATAGAATCCATGTGGACATAGGGAAGATACGATGGGGGGAAAGCCAAGATATCCACAAGAGAACAGAGAGCCACTCCCATGATGGAGATGTGGAGGAATCCATCTGTGCAAGATTTATAAACATGGGGAAGGGTATGTAAGGCCATCTTACAATATCCAAGAAGCTGAAACAGAATTTGATGAGAAGAAAAACCAAGAGATTTCCCCAAATGTTGCAGCTACCATAAGGAGCCTGAGGGTGGAGTTGCAGAGTTGTAGAGAGGAAAATAAAAGGATGATCAAGGCTCTAGAAGAGAAAAATGAGTTAACTACAACCATGCTACATATTTTGACATACCTCCAAAGGCAGATAAACTCTGGGAATCAAATAACAATGATAAAAGGGAGTAGGAGAAATTCCCACAAGAAGAATGTGAAGCTTGACCCAAGGAAGAAAGGTTTTAAACCTTCTCACCTATTGAATCAGTAAAGGCAGACATCACAAGCTATGATTAAGCCAGCCAAAGTGATGATGGAAAATCCAAGGAACCCAATCAAGTGTTGGGGATGTGGAGGAGACCATCTGATTAAGTATTGTCCACATCATAGTAGGAATGAAAGTCAATTCCATAGCACCCAAGGAGCTGAAACTATGGGTCAAGAAGTAGGGATAATTCCTAAAATTTGTGCAGTGTTAGAAGACCACCAAGAAGATCATCAATCAACTGTGGTGGGATTTGAGGGTGACATTGCTGAGCAGACTGTTTCTATTTTTATTGACCCTGGATCCACTCACAGCTATATCACCCCTAGACTTGTTGATATGTGCACTTTGAAGAAATCAAAGCATAGAAAATCGTGGTTAGTCCAACTAGCCACTGGAATCAGGGGGAAAGTCAATAGGGTGGTAAAGAAATGTCCATTGGTCATGGATGGGTTAGTCAACTATGCATATCCGAATGTTCTTCCACTTGGTTCCTATGATATACTCATTGGAATGGATTGGTTGGAACCACAGAGAAAAGCTTGATTTTTACAACAAGACCTTTGAGTGCTTGGATGAAGAAGGAAACTTAAGGGTTGTAAGAGGCATTCCAGAGGTGATCTCTGTTAGGCAGGCTTCAGCAATGCAGAGGAATGAGTTATGTGGGAAAGGTTGCAAGGTGTATGAAACTCATGTTTTGGTGGCAACATAGAATGATACTCCTAGGTTGGAGGGATTTCATGTGTTGCAGGAATTCATGGATGTTTTTCCTGATGAAATTCCATGGCTTCCTCCAAAGAGGGACATTAAGTTTCACAATTGAATTTGTGCCAGGAGAATCACCAATGTCTAAGACACCCTACAAGGTGAGCACACCCGAAATGCTAGAGCTGAAGATGTAGCTACAAGAATTGTTGGAGAAGAAGTACATCAGGCCAAATGTGTCCCCTTGGGGAGCACCATTTCTATTTGTGAAAAAGAAAGATGATACACTCTAGTTTTGTATTGGTTACAGACATCTGAAAAAAGTCCCTGAGAAGAGAAAATATCCTTTGCCTAAGATTGATGAGCTCTTTGATCAAATGAGAGGAGTAAAGGTGTTTTTCAAGATTGACTTAAGGTCCGGTTACCATCAGGTAAGACTCAAGGATGAAGACATTGATAATACAGCCTTCAGAGAAAGGTATGGACCTTATGAGTTTGTAGTGGTACCATTTGGTTTCACAAATGCACCAGCTAAATTTATGTGCCTCGAGAATAATGTTTTCATCATGTACTTGGACAAGTTTGTTCTTGTTTTCCTTGATGACATTCTTATTTATCCAAAGAATGAGGAAGAACATGTAGAAAAATTGAGGATGATTTTGACATCGCTTAGGAAGCATAAGTTGTATACAGGGTTGAGAAAATGTGACTTCTATAAAGATAGAATTCATTATTTAGGTCACATTATCTCATATAAAGGAATATTTGTAGACCCTAAGAATATTGAGGCCATTTTGAGTCGGCCTGCTCCAAGAAAGATGACAGATGTAAGATCTGTTGTGGGACTTGCAGGGTATTACAGGAAGTTCATTGGAGGATATTCTGCAGGTAGAATGACTTCAATAGAGCATTATTGTTAAACCCAATGAAACCAAGGCATAAATCTACCATGCGCTATGAGAAGGATCTCATGACTGAAATCTAACCTTTGAACAAAATAGATTTTAAATTTTAGATATCAAATTTTCCTATTGAATGCTATTGACTGTTTGGATGATCTAAAATGGTGTCAAGATGACATGTTGTATGTGGATGTCCAAGTTTTGGGAAGCATGTGTAATTAGGGGATAAGTACTCCCAGTTGCAAAATCCAAACAATATGAGGATGGCCTCATGGTTGCAAAAATCTAATTTTATGTAGGAAGCAAAATTGTGGATTCAAATTTTGATTGACTATCAATGTTTTTTATCATTTAATATTTGGAAATTTATGTATGCATGAAATAGATTTGAAAATATATGATTGAAATTTTTATGATGACATCTCATGTGAACTGTAACGCAGGTGAGATGATGAAAGTACGCCCTTGGGGTACATAGCTTCTCGAAAGGATGTGGTTGGGAAACATAGCTCCTCGGAAGGATGTACTTGGGGTACATGGCTCTCGAAAGAATGTACTTGTGGTACATAAATTCTTGGGAGGATGTGTTCGGGATAGATGGATCCTATGGAAGGATGTACTTGGGTAATATCTTCACTCCCCCAACCAGCTAGGCACCTATATGCATCACTGGGAACGCCCAAGGTGTAAGAGATCCAGTTAGACTTCTTTCCTCACACATTCATGCTATAAGGGGACTGTCACGTGAAGAGAATAACCCCTAGGTATTATGGTGTTGAGAAAGGAAGCACCTGATCTTGGTGAGCACTTGGAGGAGGTGCTAATCCCTTGAGAAGAGCTGCCATTGAGCACCCAGAGAGGTGTTAGGCTCTAGAGCAGGGCTACCAGATATCGGTTGAGAGATGCCACACAGATAAGTATTCGGTTTACTTAGCGATCTTTTGTTTTTGTTGATTTTATGCTAATACACATGTGCATATGATGCATCCATGGTTTTGAAAATCTTGTTATATATTGCATCTTATAGGAATGAATCTGACAAGTGAATTGATTCATTTTTCTATCCAGAAAGGAAGCACCTGAGCTTGGTGAGTACCTAGAGGAGGTGTTAGTCTCTGGAACACAGCTCTCAGATATTGGTTGAGAGATAATTTCACAGGTGATATGAGGCTTGCAAAAACTTGGCTACCTTTTAATGCACACCCTAGAGAGCACAAGAAGGGTGGGTACGCTCGAAGGACTGTATAGTAGAGAAGAGGTACCATCCTTGTGTGGGGTGGGGTAGGTTTTGTGGGTGCCATGGTTGTATAATGCCAATTCAGATACTTGTGGAGACAAAAGAATATACTTGTGTAGATAAGTATTTGAATTACTTGTTGATTTTATGTCAATATACATATGCATGTGATTCATCCACGATTTTTGAAAAAAAAACTTGTGAATCTGACATGAGAATTAACTCATTACTTGGGGCTTGGGCATAGGTATTGCTGGTTTCCAAAGACATTGGAGATGTTCTGAGCTGAGGAGAAGGATTATAAAAGACCAAAAAGAGACTAGTGGTATGGACTGATGCATGCAATCAATGACCTGGAAGAGTTCCAGATCATGCCATTGGATAGAGCATTGAGGATAGTTCCCAGGGGCATTTTTGTTTGATTGTGTAAAGCACTGAGGACAACGTTGTTGTAAGGGGGAGGAGAATGTAATACCCTAGTTTTTACCCCATCGTATTTAATTGTGCATGATGTATATATTATTGAGATCATGGCTTGGAGCTCAATTCCAAGGCCCTGCCATTGATATGGTGCTTTGTGCATGGTTGATCAAGGTTGATTCCTATGGTGATAGTGCTAAGTTAGGAACAATATATATCTGGATATATCATGTAGCTTTGCAATTTAATAAAATACCACATCTAGCTATGGGACTGCAAACATGAAAGAGACGGGGGTATGATTCCAAAGGGGTAGGGTGGGAGTTAGTCAAACCCCCTGATTCAATAGGGTGTGACCAGATGTTAATGGGGAAACCCATGAAACCCTCAGCTACCTTTTGTCCTCTATCCTCAATCATTAATTTCTTACATAAGGTGGATGAGGCAGTTAATTCCTTGGGAAGAGCAAGGCATGTCAGGTTGACTGCTTGTCTGAGCAAGCTTGCAAGTTTGTAGTTTGGGGAACCTGCATTCTTGCTTCTGCAACAAGTAAACCCATGTGAATGTGTACCCACACTGTCAACTCGGTCATGATCTGAATGTTGTGGTTCATTGTGATTTATCCCATTATTCTGATCATTCGGGGGGGGAATATTCACTCATGTATTGTGCATTCATGATTCATTCAAGAGCTGGTTCACTGTGGTGCAGCATGAGTCTGTGTTTTTCACTGTCTAGAGTGGCAAAAGTGTGGTTTCGTAGTGTGTGTCTGTGTGACATTGTGATATGCGTGTAAACCATGTATTTCTCTATGTGACAGAGTGTGTGAAACCTTGTGTGTTGTGTTACAGCGTTCTGAGCTAGCAGAGTGTCTCTATGTGTTTCTACAAGTACTCTCTCTTGTTGAACCTTGGTTATGGGATCATAGTGTTATCTTGAACCATAAAGGGGTATGAAACCCTGTTTTCTCTATGCTACAGAGTGAAGCCTATGTGGGTGTGTTTTATTGTGGATTGTTGTGGTGTGCATCAATGTTTTGGTCTGGAGACCAAGAAGTGGAAGAGGACCAGAATTGGCTGATAAACCTAGTGAAGGGAGGAACCTCATAGACAAATCAAGAGGGGGGGTGGTAAATCCTTTTTGCACACCCAGAATAGCACTAGAAGGGAAGGTATGGCCTGAAGGACTATGTAGCAATTAAGGTAATACTTCCTTGTGTTGGGTGGTGCAGGTATTGAGGAGGCCAAGCAAGATCTAGTGTAGGTGTCCATAGCTCTGTGGTTGAGCTCACTAGCTTAGCAATTCTTCCTTTCCACTGCATTAGTAGCCTGTGAAACCCAATTGTATATTGGATTGGTGGACAGCCTATGAAAACCAACTATATGTTGGCTTGAATGTGTGTGATATGATCTAACTGTGTATGATATGACCTGGTTTTGTGAGTTTTGGTGTGGCTGAGTAAGCTCTGATAAACCTAGTGGCATTTGGCTTGCTGCCTATGATAGTCTGAGAAACCCAATGGTAGGTTGGTTTAATTGTGTTTTGATGTGTGTTGGTTGTGTGTAAGCCTGTTGTTCCCTGGTTCCTTGTGGAAATCATGCCCAGCTCAAGGGTGGCAGTGTGTTGAGATATTAATGAACACATTGACCTATGGTTGGGTGGAACGTTGCAACCACATAGTGTCAAAACCCCATAATTTCACAAAAATTTAAAATTTTTAATGTAACATAAAATGTCTATAGTCACAGTTTGATAACTACTAGCGACTAGTGGATAAATGAAACAGTTAACAAAAGTAATGATTATCTTCAACACATAAAAACTAATACCACATTAATTTTGATATGTTATGTAAATGATCTGCATTCAGTTACTTCTAGTTATACTGATGATTTGATTTTGTCAAGTAGGTGAGAAGTTATGTTCTAACTGGGGCTTACTTAGCAATTGCTAACTCAACTGGATTTCTGGATCATACAGGTTCAACAGGTAAATTTTGAACAAGTAGGAGTTTATTAAAGCATTAAATCCAGATGTACCTCTTTAGCATATATAAACTGCTAGAGTAAAATTTTGCTTAATAGAGTTCAAGGATACTACGAGGTAAAGTAACTTTTCTTTAGTTGTTTTGCATCTATGACAGTATTTTAAGTTTATGTCGTAAAGACCAATAACCTTGCCATACTCAATGTCTTTCATTAGTATGACTTCTACTTCAGACAATTCTTCTTTCCAGCTATAAGTTAAGTTACTTACAAGTTATACATAGAGCTCATGATTTAGTATCACAACACTTTTACTGAAATAAGAGTTTACTGTTGTTGTTATTTCTAGCATTTAAAACACTGCTTATAATCATGGAATTAAATCTAAGGCCTTCCAAGAACAAGCTTACAATAAAACCCTTAGCTCTACTTTTAATTATGCTCTAGTAGAGGTAAAATCATCAGCTACAGTTATAAATGTCTACTTGTATAAAAAGTCATTGAGCTTAATCTCGACCTTCCAAGTTCATCATGTTACAAGTAATGTAGTAAAATTACATTACCATAACATTTATTAATATCATTATGTGATACTATTTTTAATCCTGGATAGTCTTACTATCTTCCATTTACTAAGTCTAATATAACCTTGGGTTGATTCATTTAGAGTTCTGGTTCCTTATGGAGATCAAAAGATCACCAACTTCCAAGAAGTTTAACTTACACCAAGGCACTATAGACTATACATATAAATGTAAGAGTTATTCCAGGGTGTAAATACTATTTATTTTTATAAACACATTGTTGATTTATAAACTAATTTCTTACCCATTGTGTTTACATAATACTAGTTCTAATAACATAGTCATGCATCGTATGTTGGTATAAATGGTCAATAGTAATACTATCGACTCATGATCAAAGGCATATACTATATCAATGATCTTTCCATAGTTATTTTACCAACGAAGATTCCAAGGTTTTCATAATATAAGGTTTAACGATACAATATATATCTCGTTCTTTACCATAGCTTGACTTTATCGTTAATCATTGTAATGATATGTTCTTGAATTTGTAAAATTACATTATCATTGAAGTCATTATTTAAATTATGGGCAATAATTTGGTTTCCCGATAATGCAGTGTAAACTATACCATTCGACCCACTGCTGACTGAATATTTTGGTGGGCATGTGGAGCAGCCTCCACCGTGCAATGGATGTTTTAAAAGCTTACAACGTAACCCTAACTTCCTCATTCTTCGTCGAGGGTTTGGATTTGCACTGTCTGGTTTCTCTACAGCCATGAGGGATCGCTTGTTCTCGTTTCCAGCTCCATTGTTTGTGTAATGAAGTGCTGCAACTCTTGCATGAGGGTTGAGAGATACCCAGCTCATAATTGGTTCTTTCTACAAGCACTGTGTCATTGTATGAGTAGTGTTACTCTGTCAATAGTTTTCAGTGTTGGTGCCTTGCATTGCCCTTGCCATAGCGTTTAACCTACTCCATCATTGGTGTAATATAAAAGGCGAACCTCGCAGCCTCTGTCACAGGTGAGTACGAGGGTTTGTTCTTCGAAGTGCTATTCGTTGGGCTGGTTCGATTCCTCCTCAGCTCCAGATTCATTCGCCTTCAGGGAAAGATTTTTATCATGTTAATGTTATAGATTTCAAGTTACAGTTTTAATATTAGAATATACAACTTCTAACTATAACCTTCAGGTTTGTTTGTAGGTTACAGTTCGAAATCAAGCTTGGAAGGATTCTCTCCAATGCTGGTTAACCTCAATACCCAACGAGTAAGCCCCGGTTAAAACGTGGCAACTCCCTGTTTGCGATGGTTAAGGGAAAAAGGGTTTTCAGTGGAAAGGAAGCACGACTTTGGTTCCTCCAGTCTTTAGTTGCTTGGTTTTCATTTTTTAATTAGTTCTTGTTATTAAAACCCTTTCCTGTAGCAAGGTGGCTCCGGCTTGATGCCGTGACTTGTATTTAACTTTTCTTGACTGTAAAAGAAATATTTACAGCCTTATGGCTAAGTAATATCATACTCGGTTTCTTATATCTATGGGGGTTCTCTTGTCTTCGTGGTTTTTACTTAATCTTTGTTTCGAATACTCTATTAGATTATACTTTGTCTTATAAAGGATATTACTGTGAATGAAGTTTTGCTCTTCTTTACTGTCAATGAAATAATCTTTACTATTAAAGGTTTCTCTTGTAAATAGATAAGGTTTTTGTCAAGACCGTAAGCTCAATCTTAAGGTAAAATTTATATATTTATACTTATCATTTAGCAGAGAATAACTTGGGTTTACTGGAAAAGAACCATAGTATAGATACATTCTTAAATTTATAGTTGTGTGTTGGTTTCTGTTTACCTCTTTTTCGTTGTTACAATAGTATTGAAATTATTTAACTTGTTAATGAAATATTTTCTATTCTCTTAAATAAAGGGTTTGTAAATATATTGTAAGTTCTTGAAATAGGACTGTACCCAGTCTAGTGCATACTTATAGTCTTCTAGTTTAATTTGTTTATTCTACTTTTATAAAATATGTTTATAAAAGAAGAACTAGGGTTTTGACCCTCAGGTTTAACTTACATAGGTTTAGAGCTTGGCTAGTAAATAATTATTTCTTAATTAGCTAAATTCTTAGCTTAATTCTATTTACTGGTTATATTTATATTTACATTTGTTTACTGTTCTGTAACTTAGTAAAGATTCAGAGTTATGTAAGGGTTAAAACATTAACTCTGTAACTTTGATTATTTTTTTATTAATAAAGGTTTGTAAACATAATCCTATTCTAGTGTATATTAATTAATAGCTTAGGATAAAAGAATTAAGTGTGGTTAGTACCTTGTTTTAGATACTTAACTGTATATTCTATAATTTTTATTGAATCAGTATATTAATTACTATAACTCTAGAATAGTTCTACTATTCCTTTTCCAACATTTTTACCTAGTTAAACTCATTAAACAATAAACATAAATAACCATAACACTGTTCTTTACATAATAAATTACTTTGTTATCGACAGATACAGAACCCTATCTATTATTTTCAATATCTTATAGTTTTCTTTCATCTTCTTAAATTATTCTAACTGTGCTAGAGTACGGCCTGGTTTTCCAGGTGTGGAAAAACACAGTCTAGAAATTTATTTTCATTCTAACACATTACTTTTCTGAATCAACTTCATTTCTTTAACAATCTAAAAAGAATACTAAATTCTAACATTTCACAAACTGAACTTTAACATTCACATATATCAGTCGAACTAAGATTTATTTAACTAACACAGTAAAACAAACTAACATAGAACCTGTTTAGGACAGACAACAACAACGCCCTACCAATCTCCTGGAGAGCGCTCAAACAACGCTTCCTCAGGACCCCCAAGCCTATTCCTAGTATTCTTGGTTGAGAACTGGTGGAGAATGCAAACAGTAGAACCCTCTGTCAACTGACTAGTTCAATATCTCAGTAAAAACTCTGCTCTCAGCAGTATGATCTTCAGCTTAAAATCTACAACTAGATCAATCAGCAGTTATCACCTCAAACACTTTCCAAATTTCCCTTCCATTGAATTTCTCTGGAGTACATTCATTCAACCTGAATGATCACTTCTCCAAAAATGAGCAGCCTCAGCTCTCCTCAATGGAAATTTTTATAAAGATTGCCTAGGTCTTTTGGGGCAGTTGTCATTAATTGAGCCACCTGCTCTGATTCTAATTTCTTGGGGAATTATGACCCCAAATGTAGGGAGGTTTCCACCTGCAACAGCTGGAAGTGGTTTGAGGATGCTGCCACATGTCAGTTTTCTCTCCACCCGGTCTCCTCCACCAATTTGACCAGTAAACACTCTTTTAACAGCTCTCCTAAGTTGTTGTCTCCTCCTTTATTTATTTATAAATAAAATATTCAGAATTACATTAAATATCCTTGACCCTGCTGAGTCATCAATTACAACTTAGCATAAAATTTAACATATTGTCCTCAAATAATATTAAGTAATATAAAATTGTTTTTGCAAAATTGGGGTATGTGACACACAGCTAGTTGCAAGACAACTCCATCATCAAGATAAGTATTCTCTGTCATTCTTATTTATGCATTGAAGTTGCTTATGAATGAATATGATGAATTTGGTAAGGAAGAATACTTGCTATGAGTGAAGTAGGATTCGCTATTGCATAAGTATCTATGTTATGCTTGTTTATTCCATGTATTTGCCTATGAATTTCTATGTTCATGTTGAATTCTTGTTGATGGTTAAGTAGAAGTTTACATGTGTATGTTTCCTGCATTTTACTCATATATATGCCTTGTGTTTTTGCAATGCATTTTTCTTAAGTCCTTGGAGGCTAAAATCCTAGTGGCAGGATCAGAATGCCTATGATTTAGTGTTTACGCCCCTTAGAATCTGCTTAAGGAGAATGGAAGGTGGAAACTAGAAAAAGGAAGTGAAACAAGGCAGAAAGCTAGTTTTATGCACCTCGAGATCCGCTTGTGGAAGGCAGAGGGAGGAAGCGAAAAGATGCAGAAAATTTCTAAGGAAAAGTTAACTTTCCGATTTTTGAAGTCCGAAGTCCAAGGTCAAAGAGCAGAAGTCGGAAGTGCAAGAAAGACTAAGGTCAAAAGCTAATTTTTCCAATTCCCGAGTTCTGCACTGGAAGGCAGAAGGAGGAAGGCCGTTGAACTATTCCATTGAGAAGTTTTTTTCTGACTTCTGAGTTCTGAAGGAAAAAGGAAGAAGGAGGAAGGTCATTGAACTATTCCGTTGAGAAGTTGTTTTTTCAACTTCTAAGTTTCGAAGGTGGAAGGGTGGAAGGCAGAAGGTCGTTAAACGATTTCGTCGAAAAGATGTTTTTATGACTTCTGAGTTCCAAAGGCGGAAGGCGGAAGGGCGGGAGGTGGAACATGAGTTGAATATCTTTGTTACACTTTGTGCTCCTTGTTACCGAATTCCACGGAGGAAAGGAGAAAAGGGGATTGTGGAGGGAGGAGCGCATAAATGACAGATTCAGTGTGAAAAAGGTGTTTTCGATCATAGAAGGGATCTAATCCTGAGAATGAAGGTTGAAGAGTGTGTTAATGTCCATGCCATTTGTTTCAAAGGTTCTTGAAGAAAAAGTTTTAAATTATCTGCATTATGGGGTATGGGGATGTGACAAGAGCATCTTCCCTCATCAATGCACTATGTAAGATTGGAAGCTAGAAAATAGGTTACATTCCCTAAAAACTAGGAAGAGGGCTTATAAATTACCAAAAGCACATAAATAGGAGAGAATATTTTCCAAGGAGGGCACATTCACCAAGTTGGGTCCAAAAATCCTTGATGAGGGCACACTAGTAACTCCTTGGGCAAATAAACGAGATTTGGTTCCAACTACTAAATTTTGGGTGACCAACATATCTTAAAGTTACCAAGGTGCAAAATGAACTAGGACAAACAACATCAATCCAACAACAAGTTCTAAAGTGCTAGGAATGTCCCCATTCCCTGTCACATTGTGGAAACATGACCTCACATCCTCATTTGTGGTTTCCAATGTGCTCGTTGTTTTTTATTAATTAGTTATTTAAAACCATGAGGTCTTCACTTGTTTACCACTATCCTATCACGTTAGTTCATATTGTGGAATTTAAAATTATAAAAAAACAAACCAATAAATTGTAGGTATTGGGGGGATGAGGGGTTTAAGGTGGGGGTGGGTAGGGTGGTTTATAAGGATTGAGGTAAAAAAAGGGGTGGGGAGGAATTTTTAAGTATTGGGAGGGGATTTCAACAAAAAGAGTTTGGGTCAATATCTATTGAAATTAAGGGTATTCTTTAATATCCCACGATCGCGCGTGCTATGTGAGAGGTTCACTAAGTGAAGTCCCTGTGTTTAAAACAATAATAATGTCTCTCGGTCCTTAAAGACCCGTGTCCTAGAAACTAATGCCACAATAATAAACAATTACAACATATTACATATGTTTGGGTCTTAACATACGGGGAATTACAATTTGTGAGGAGCAGGTCTCGGATGAGGTAGTGTGAGTTCAACTACAAGCAAATCAGGCACTAGAAAATGAAAACGTCAAGTTAAGACTCAAGGCCATTGAATTAGATGAAAGGGTGGAAATGTTGGAGGTGGACAACAACACCCACATGTTTTCTCCACATCAGGTGGTTAGATCCCCTTTGGCTACTTAATTACTGCAACCTCCAATTGTGAATGCTCTCTTGCGTGGTTCGTGCATCAACAAGATTCCTGGTTATTCCCCTTCTAGTGAGAATCTGTTTGCCTTCTGTTATGATTAGTGGTCTTTGGGCTTAGGCATGCAAAAATTTTGTGAGATTAAATTTATGCAAGTAGTTTCAGTCTCATCTTGTTTTGGGTCTTCCTTGTGATGTTGGAATATGGTGTGTCTTGCTCTGGATTCGACCTGCTGCATCAAGATATAGTTTCATCTAGAAATGGTTTTGACCCACAATGTCATGAACTTGTCAAGTTCATAGTTCTATTCAATCATGTTCTCATGTGTAAGTTTTCGACCTACTGTTAGCAACAGCTGTCTGGTCTGAAATTTTCAGGATTTTGGTCTTATTTTGGATCGGTTAAGTGTCTCTACTTCGATGTCACGGTATCATTAGACCTTGGCCATGGCTTTCTTTTTTCAATAAAATAATCTAACCATTATTGTTATATATATATATATATATATATATATATATATTATGGGTAACGTATTGCCTAAAATATAGATTGGTGTATTAGTTATGATATTAGTTACTAGTATATATTAGTTAAAAGTTATTAGACCCAACTTTTCACGTTGTATAATATTATTATAATATATTAATTATAATATTAATTACTATTAATATTATATGTGGGTCATGTATTACTTAAAATTTGTTAGTATATTAATTTCATTTTCAATATCCAAGACAATTTTAGCTAGTTTGGGCAATGGGTAGACAAATTTTATTATTAAAAAAATCCACTATCTCCAAATTATATAATAAAAAATTGACTCTCATATGCACCTCGTTTAATTCTTTAAGTATTTTGATTGCCTAATACATAGTGATATAGGATTTGAATTGGGGTTGAACGAACCAATTTTCAACCAAATTTTTTCTAATTGACAAATTGTCACAAAAACTAATCAAACATTATGAAAATCACCAATACTAAATAATCATTATAAAAAACATCTAATACTAAATATATCATCAACAACAGAAAAAATCAATATTAATGTTTAGGACAATTAAGCGATTATACACATTTATATCTATCATATTCAATAATCAACAAAAACAAATAACAAAAGGATAGTGAGTCGACAACACCATCTCTTACTATCAAATATTCAAGTACTCGAGGATAATGATATACCCATCAACAAAATTGTCTTTTAAACCAATATTCAAGTACTTGAGGATATTGATATACCGATAAAAAAAATTGTCTTTTAAGCTCAAATTTTATAAAATTACCATTAAATTCATTATTTAGAACATCGTTAATCAATTTAATAATACTCAAGTACTTGAAGATAATGATATACCCATAAAAAAAATCTTTTAAACAAATATTCAAGTACTTGAGGATATTGAAATACCCATAAAAAAATTGTCTTTTAATCTCAAATTTTATAAAATTACCATTAAATTCATTATTTAGAACATCGTTAATCAATTTAATAGTAGCATATAAGTGACTCATCTTCATAAGCTTCTATGAGATCGATTTATTATTTATTACATAGAATAAAGTCACAACTCATTTGTGTACCAAACATTATCTTGCTATATAGTATTTGACCACATCATTGTCTTATGTAGGTAGTTTCATTCTGTGATTATTTATTATTCGATTTTCTACTTTTAATTCTGCATGATACTCCAATCATTGTTTTGTTAATTGTACACATTATCTTCTTTGCTAGTAAAGCAACACAACATAGGTTTCCTTAGATATGTAGTTATCCCCACGTTCCTATAGGTTGTCGATTTCATAAAGATATTGGTAGTGCTCGTAGCTTTAGCTTTTAGAAAAAAGTTACATATTATTCCAACAATGAAACGTTACATTGCATCCCAGCAATTGAATTGAAGTGGATTATGGAAATTCATACGTTTATTTTATTAAAAAATATAATAGTATTTTTCCCATAAACCATTTTTAAATGTTATATGTAGATAGTGGATTGATGACAAGTGAACTTTTGCAAAAAGTTAAGGGGAAGGATAGTGTAAAGTGGACCATATAACTATGAGCATAAATGTCCACAATTTGAAAGATCCACCATCATTATCTCTTTAAAAGTTGAGCTTTAAAGGTGATTGAGACCTTTGTAATTCATTTTNTATATTCTAAGAAAATTATTAAATCTTCTTTCTTCTTTTTCTCTCTTCTTTTTAATGTTAGGATAAAGAGCAAGTTGACCTCTCTTTCTTGAAATATTTAGATAGAAGGTGATTCAACTACCAACATAACGGTCTATAATCCCGAGGCACTCTACTAGATGTGAACTTTTTTTTTTCAGGGAGAAAAAAGCCTGTCCTTGTTATTCTTATTAGGAATCAAAGGGCATCAATCATGCCATCCCAGAAGTGGGTTACATCTTAGAAGAATACAGCTCATATGACAATAAGTCTCCTCAAGTCGCTGCCAGGGGGAAAGGCTAGACAATAGTGTGAAGGATCCCATCAGTAATATTGTCTCATCATGGAGGGAATCAATCTCATCGCCCTCATCTACCGAGAACCAAAGGGATCAAATATGCAATCTAAAAGAGGCTGCTCAATGAGCAGCATGTCAACAAATCAATAAGAGGAGTAAGCTCCCCGATCAATACTCAAAAGAGCTGAAATGTATCATGTAAGACCAAATGGTCCTCCATAAATTTAGAGAAACAACCATAACCCTGAGAAAATGTGAGAGCAGTTTTAAAGAGACGGTCTGCAATCCGATTGTGTTCTCGGTAGATGTGGATGAACGACAGATCCAGAAAGCTAGAAATAAGCTTTTGTGTTTCCCAGCACCAGTGAAAGAGTTTTGGAGGGGAGAGAGCAGTGGATCCCTTTTCCCAGTTAATGATGACTTGAGAGTCACCAAATATGCGGGATAAGGGGATCCCCATCATCTGGGAGGATAGCAGAAGAGCCCATAAGCTAAGTAATTCTGCTTTTGTATTGGAGCCATATCCAACCCCCAGCGCGAACTCGAAATAGTGAGACTCATTCAAATATATGGTGTATCCAACACCGACAGCCTTATTGGTGGAGGCACCATCGAAAAAACGACATGGGAAATACAAACAGGGAGGATTCCCAATCTTCCTGATTTTTTTTACTTTGACAGACTGAGAAGAATAGATCTGCACATAATTTGTAATTTGTTGAACAATGCTAAGAACAGTCCTTCTCTTTCCTTCAAAAATGACTAGATTTCGAGCTTTCCATATGATCCACATCATATGGAAAGGAATGGAACAAAGAGCCAAATTCCTAGGGAAATTGCCAGCTCAATTCCCTAGAAATAAGGAAGGTGAGTCCACAAGAGGAGGGTGAGGCAGCTGAAACTGATCACAGATGAGGTCAAGTACGTTCTTCCAGACAATGCATTGAGAGAAAATATGTGTGATGGACTCCTCTTCAAAATAGCACAGTGCACATATACCTGGACTAGACCGTCCCCTTTTCTAGAGTTTATCCCAGGCAGGTGAGGATTTTATTCCTTAATACCAACCATATAAAGCAGCCAGTTTTACGTGGGAGAGCACTGGACCATAAAAAGGAGTCAATACGATTACCCACTAATGGGGAATAAGAATTAACAATACATTCATAAGCATGTTTTGCAGAGATAGAGCCATCCTTTTTGTTGAAGTCCAACACAAAGGAATCGGCTTGAGTAGAGAGATGAATTCCACCAAGAACCAGACCCGCCGTGTATGCATTCTAGGCTTCTTTCCAAGCCCCTTCTAAACCCAACTCCTTGGTCGTGTACCAGTAGTGCTGCGAGTCAGGTAAAATATTTCGTGCCTGTGAGAGAGTACTGATGTCCAGGTCCACCAGGAAAGTTCTCAGCTCCTCTAGGAGGTTGTGTGCAGGGATAATTTTAGGGGCAAATTTTAGCCCAGTGGGCTATTTTCCATGTTTTTCTCCCAAAAAAGATTCACCATTTTGCATTTTTTGAAGCCCTATTTTGCCCAATTTTGATGGGGTGAAATTTTTTCACCCTAAAAATCGCCAAATTATTATATAAATGATATAAAATCCTTGGAAATTAAAATATTTTTTGAAAAATATCTCCAATCATTTTATAGTTGGCATTTTAAGAATTGGTAATATTCGCCAACATTTATACACTTTTAAATAAGTATGGTTCCTTAAAATCATCCCTGGTTGTGTGAGGAAGGAACATCGATAACCGGATCAACACCAATCAGAATATCTTTACCATTACCCACCTACCAAGCCAGGTGACGATCCAGCCATGGAAGTGTCTGTAAAAAACCCCTCCAGATAATGGATGCCCCCCGAGGGCAAAACCTCTTATCTCTGAGCCAAGTGACCACCGAGAGGTGTTTCATGTATTTTGTGATAAGTACACGGTGCCATAAACCATCCTTCGATAGAACCATCCAGAGATTTTTAAGGCGCGGGGAGATGCTAAACCAATGAATATTTTTTATCCCCCATCCCTCATATTCCATTGGCCATGTGAGACTCTGCCAGTTGACCAGATGATGTCTTCGATTATTTTCAGAAGATCCCCATAAGAAGGCAAACATGATGCTCCTGAGCTTGTGCAAGATAGAGACTGGGATAGGAGCTAATCCCAGCCAGTACACCGGTACACTGGAAAGCACAGATTGGACGAGAATCAGCTTGCCACCCAGGGAGAGTAGCTTGTGGGTCTAATTACAAATCCTCTTTTCAAATTTCTGTATCAACCAATTCCAATTGCAGACCCTGTAACCGAGAGGCTTAATGTAGTATCCTAGGTACTTAAACCCAGTAAGAATCGGCTCCATCTGGTAAGGTAGAACCCTAGAAATATCCATGAGATTAACAGCGTCAATATTATTATACAGGAAGCAGGATTTTTCAAGGCTGATACACATACCGGAAGCCTTACAGAAGGTCTCAAGGATAACGTCAAATGCAACCCATTCCTGAAGTGTGCCAGTACCCATAATGATCACATCGTCCATGAAAAGAAGGTGGGTAAGGGCAAGGGAGGATGAGATTTGTATGCCACGGATAAGACCAGTGTTCCAGGCATCCAAGATTAAGAGGCTGAGGCCTTTGATGATAAGGATGAAGAGTAAAGGAGACAAAGGGCAGCCTTGTCGAATGCCACGAGAAGCTAGAAAAAACTTTGAGGGGGTCCCATTAATCAGTACAGCAAAATTTGCAGAGGTGAGACAACCCAATATCCAATTGACAGTCAGGAGGGGAACCCCAATTTGAATCAAGATGGGACGGATAAAGGTCCAATTCACACAATCAAATGCCTTGATAAGATCCAATTTGAGTATGAAGGCACAAATATTTTTGGTTTTAACGGAGTGGAGAATCTCTTGAACGATTCCAATAGGCTCAATGATCTGCCGGTTTTTTAGGAAGCCAAATTGTTCTTGTGAGATACCAAAGTCCAAAAAGGGCTTGATCCTGACCGCAATGACCTTTGATATCAACTTATACAACAGATTACATAAAGAGATGGGCCTGTAATCTGCAAAGGTCCGAGGTTTGTCAATTTTGGGTATAAGAGCAAGGAAGGTCGAGTTCAGGGAGGGTGGAATAAATCCTGACACCCTAGTCGAGTCCACAGCTGACAATAATTCATGACCCAAGAGTTCTAAAAAGTGCAGATAGAACTCAACAGGCCATCCATCAGGGCCAGGGCTTCGATCTTTTTTAAAAGATTTCAGAGCAAACTCAATCTCCCCGAGAGAGACAGGGCAGGTAAGGTTAGAAGCATGCTCGATTGGTATCATCTTAGGATATAGCATGACGACCTTGAGTTGATGCTCCAAACATGTGCCACCATCATCCTTGTAAATATTTGCAAAGTGTGACTAACCCAAATCTTTTAGTGCTGCCTCATCTTCATAACAAATTCCATCTTCATCAGCCAGTGACCAAATCGTGTTTTGGTTTCGCCTGCTAGAGGCCAACATATGGAAATATTTGGTATTCGAGTCACCCTGAAGGGTCCATTTCAATCGACTTTTTAATTGCCAAGTAAGCAGATAGTGGTTCAGGATCTTCTGCTTTTCAGATATGAGATGAGTCAACAGTGCCATTTCTTCCATGGTAAGGATACCATTTGACGTGCCCGAGAGGAGAGATCTAATGGCATGGTCAAGATTATTGGATTCAGAATCCATACAAGCCATCTTACCCTTTATCCATACCTTGGCTTCATCTTTAAGAATACGCAGCTTATGGAAGAGAGAATCAATGCCAAGAGTGGTATCACCATGGTTAATTAGAGACCACCGCTTCAAAAACCAATCAGTGAAAGCTAGATCGTTGAGCCACGAATGATTAAATTTGAATGGATAGTTATAGGAGCCCCACTGCTAGTTCCATTCAAAGCAAATAGGGAAGTGGTTAGAAATGTCTGCACACTGCGTCCACACCCTATGAACCCCTAAAGAAGGAATGATGGATGCTGAGATAAAAAATCGATCTAATCTCTTACTAATGCCATCCTCACCCACATGGCCATTACGCCAAGTAGGCCCTGCATACTGAGGAGCCAAGTCCACAAGACCCACCGAATCAAAAAGGGATAAGAAGTGTTGTGAGAGGGGGTCAGGGAAATCCTTTTTTCCCCAAATCTCAGAGGATTACAAAGTAAGGTTAAGGTCCCCACCCAAGACAATATTTGGAGTGCTAAGAATGCCCCCTCTAAGTGCCTTTTCCCAAAAAAGTTCACAGTCTCTATAAGGGCCATATACATTAAGGATGGAGATAGGGGAGGACAATCCACGGAAAGAATCCTGAACCAGTAGGCCAGCACAAGTCTGAAAGGCACGACATTTAACCTTTTGTGGATTCCAGGCAGTGAGGAGACCTCCAGACAGGACCGACGCACTGATCACGCAGAACTCCCAAGAAGGAAGGATCTTAGAGAAGGCGAGTAAGGCAGGAGAGGAACTGCACATAGTTTCCTGAAGGAGGATCATATCCGGTCCGAGAGACTTGAAGAGAGAATGGAGGTTATGGTTTTTGGTCTTACCTCCAAGACCCCTAATATTGAAGGATAAGAGCTTCATCACAAAACATCCTGGAGGGGAGACGACGCTCTAAGTCCCCGGTTAGGAATGCCACGAGCCGCATCTTTGATGTAAACAGAAAGAGGGATATAGGGAGGAGAAGCGGAGGAAAGGTCCACCTTCGATTTATCCTTTTTTTCTTTTGATTTTTTCCGGACAGTCACATTGGTGAAGCGAATGGAGTTGAGGTGAAGGGTGGAAGGAGAGGATGGAGTTGCAGCTGTGAAAATGGATAATGATTTTTTAAGGGAGGGGTCAGAGAATGAGGGTGATGAGGTAGGACTAAAGGAGGAAGGAGTAAGGGACGATGGGGTTCTAGGGTGTGGAAGTGGTGGAAAATCCACCAAAGAAGTCAGAGATGGAAGAGCATGTTCCTCAATGTGATGCAGGGACGGTGAAGGCAGGGTGATAAGTGTATGGTCTAGAGCAGTATGAGGAGGGGAGCCAACAGATTCCGGAGAAGACCCGTGTGACAAGTAAGTGTTTGCGACAGGAAGCATGGTGTCACAAGGGAGTGACGGGTCCTGAATCGGCTCAGGCAGCGAAGACTGAGAATCAGTAATGGGAATGGAGGACAAAGAGGGAACAGGTAGAGGAGCTTTTGAATGTGACATAATTAAATCATCAATAGCGTCCAGAAAGGTTTCTGAGGCAACATCAGAAGGAGAGAGAGAATCAGAGAGGGTACCTGGATGCGCCGTGTTCAGAGGGGACGACCGGAGTGGTGCCTTTCGGAGAGACATTCGAGCCAAAGTCATCGCATCCAAGTCGCAGGGTAGGACTTGTAACTTATTGTCTTCCACAAACAATATGCCTTGGTAGATGGTTCATATGATTGAAATATCCATTAAGACTCCCATATATATATATATATATATATATATATATATATAGAGAGAGAGAGAGAGAGAGAGAGAGATAGATATATATTTCTATCCGGGAGAACCTCTCCAAGCAAGCCACCGAGCATTGTCGATTTGCCACTTGGATACCAAACTCCCATCCCAGGGCCAAGCTAAATGTTGGACAATGCTTCCATCGAGAGTACGGCTTCCACCGCGGTCGCACATGAATTTTCTAGGGTGCAACAGTGTTCCACTGACACCTCCCCTGCAGGAATCGAAACCAGGCTTTCATCAGGTTAACCATCAAATATATATATATATATATGCTTTCGGATTAGCTCAATCAATTTTAACTAATCATTTTCAAGGTAAAAATTGCTTAAAGATCATAAATTAACGTTTAGTAAAGTCCTCTAAGTTATGAGTACATGTCATATTTCGATGAGATTGATCTAAAGTGTTATTCACGAAATCTATGTACTTTTTTTAAAAAATATTTTTATAGAAATCTATGTACTTTTTTTTTTAAATATTTTTTTAAGTTATAGATTTTATTTTATTTTATCTTTTTATTAAAAGTATAGACATTATATACTTTATCTAGGTTAAAATTATAAAATACAATTTTTTTTCAAATATTTTTAAACGGATATTAAAGATTTTTTAAACTGACTTTGTATAAAGAAAAAAAAGTTTAAAAACTGGACTTCTTATTATAGGTAGAAAAGATGAGAAACTTCTTATTAGTCCCTGCCCTCGGCTAGCAGGGACTATATGAATCGGCTTGCCGCCGATTTCAATTAACCTGCACACAAAACAAAAAAAATATGAAGTATTTTTCCTAAGTTTGGATGCAAACGAATTCAACGCAGTTTTTTCCACCTATCAATATCATTGATCACTTAATTGAGGCCGCTTTCTCTACCAATGGGTAACCTTGACCGCTTTCTGCCCCAATCAACCACTTCAACTTCTTATTTGGCCTCATAACGAGGCGAGAACCAAATTTCAGAGAAATATAATCCAATGTTTCATTTACAAAATGTAGGAGATATTGTATGGAGAATTAATGTTAACGCCAAGGTTAACATTAACTCTACAACATTAAATGTTTAGATATAGCAGCCTTCATTCAATATTATTATGTGAGTGCTGTGAGTGCATGTTTTCCACTTGTTATCATGTGACTATTGTGAGTGCATGTTTGCCACTTGTTATTATGTGCGTGCATGTTTGCCACTTGTTATTATGTGACTACTGCTGTGAGTGCTAGCATATTGGCTACTTGTATTGTCATTGCACTGCCAAACACTACACTAAACAAATTAAGATACATTCTCTACTAGATTGCAGTGCAGGACTTTCTCTCCAAATACCTCAAAGAGCACAAAAAAACATAGCTCTGTTTGCTAGAATACTGGGCATAATACATGTGAAGAACTATATGGAGCTGGAGCTTATATTCAATTCATTAATGGAGCTGGAGCTTATATCAGAAGGCAACTTATTCTCACCCATATTTTCTTGCAGGTCCTTGCTCTTTCTTCAAAGAATTGTATAAAGACCCCCACCACAAAGAAAACTCCTCCAAGGGCACTGCAAAGCAATGGTATAAACATTTATGTGAATATTATGTTGTAGAAATATGAAGGATTTATCATGCAAGATGGATCCTTACAGAATATTGATTTGTACAATTTTGCAATTTTATTAGAAGATATCTCTGGTCACTCACATTCGTTTCATCTTTTCTGAAAAAAGAAAAGATCCCCTACTGAAGAAGTCTTGGGAGATGAGGCGTTATTCTCTTGGCCTCATACTGTTTGCCGCTATTTCTTCTACTAACTCTGGCCGTCAGTGTGGAAGGAGATGAATATTTGATAGAACATCTGGGACTGGGACTGTAAGAACCACTGTTTCCATTGCCTGTGCACTGTTTCAACCCCATATTTAGTAGTCAAGATCTCAGAAGCGGCCTCTGTATCGGCAACAATCTCTGAAGCTGAGGCGGCCTCTCTAACACTGCTGGAACTACAACCCAACTCCTCTTTAATGCTCCCTGAACAGCTTGCAGCCGTTGTATCAATATTGAACATAGACGTCTTCCCTTTCTCTTTATTAGCAGAAGTCGCCACCCTAGATGTAGCTGAAACGTCTCCTGTATTGCCCAGAATCCAAGGATGATCTGCATACAAAGTCTCTTGGTATGTCATTGTATAATTATTTGCATTACATGTTTCAACGATAATAATAATATTATAACTTGCAGGCAAATACAAAAGATTCACAAGGTGTACCGTACTTAGGATTTGATCACAGGATAGCCTGTTCCGGATTCGCTTCTGTAACATTCCAAGAACAAGATCCTTTGCGGAATCGGATACAGAGCTCCATCGACCGTGAGCAACATCTGGCTTTGTATTCTGCTCTAATATTTGTTCATACGTGGTGTCCTCATTCTCGGGCTCCTGCTCATGAAAAGGCATCTTGCCACACAGAAGAAGATACAATACGACTCCAACACTCCATAAATCAACCTTAGCCAAGTATCCTCTTTCGCTTCGCATTTCCGGTGCAGAATATCCCACGGTGCCCACATTATCATAAGCAAAATGCTTCCCTGTGAATTAAAACGATCAAGATGAATAAATTTAAACTTCATATTCGTTGTAATGAAAAAAATGTCATAGACATGAATTCGATCGCTATAATTTCTGTTCTTTTAACGTCCTACCTGGCTCGATCCGAATCGCTCTATCAAAATTTCCTAGTTTGGTCGTCCATGAACTATAATTCGCACAGTAACAGACAAATATGCTTGAAAGCTTCACGTCTCAGTGAATAACCCTTTTTGAATGGCAGAACCGGAGAGATTCCATGAGAGATTTTATTATTCTGGCGGTTTGTCTCTCATTAGGAAGTCTGCGACGCGTCTCTACAATGCGTCTGAGATCTCCTCCATTATTATGAAACAAAAATCATATGATTTATGCAAAATCAAAATCAAACCTTGGATTCAGAAACTTCACAGACCATGGATACCAGAAGGACCAAACAGAAAGAAAGCAAATACACTATGCTATCTTTTAATATGCCACAAAAAGATCAGATATTGGCCCCCTAATGCACAATCAAACATGGATCCAGATTTCAAAACTGGTCTTTTTAATAAATTTCAATATCAAATCCATGCTAAGCCCGACCCCAACTAAAAAAAAAATTCCAAATCGTTTTCCAGAGACCAGCAAGATCCCACATACCTGATCGGACCAAAAGAGGCACCTCGATATATTTGAGCACGCAAATCTGCGAGAGAACGAAATAGAGGACAAACAAAGACACCGAAGGCGAGTCTCTCCCAAAAAGAACTCTTAAAACAAACTACGCAGATAAATTTGCATGAACTTTGTTTCGTAGAGTGTCATTTCAAAAACTCTAACCATGAACTTTGGAAATAGAAGAGGAATGGGTAGAAGCAAACCTGAGCTTCCTAATTACAGTTCCTAGTTTAATCAAGTCCAGATTAATATAACTAGTACATACAACAAAAGGCAGATGAATCACAACTAAAAAGATCGAAGTGTTGTTATCTGGTCGTGTTTATTCGAACAGAGCTGAATGTGGCACCTAAACTATATGCCTCATGAATGTGCATGGACTCCACGTGTTTGTATTTTCCTAATGAAAGCGAGGAAGCAAACATGTATTTATGTGAGTGGGTTCAGTCTTTGTCGTGCACACTTAACAACCGCATAGCACATGATACGTGTCTTGTAATCTCAGGTTCTGCTGCCAGAAAACTTTGCATCGAACTACTAAAAGCTTGTGTTCGTTCGACCTGTTTGACACACCAGAGCTGTCTATTTGCTCAGCAAACTCTCGTATGTATGAATTATTCAAATAAAATTATGGTAGTTGTATGTTTCAATGATTGTATTCTATTCAAAAGAAAACATATCTTATTTAAATTTGAATGCCCAACAAAATGCCAAAGCGTTTGCTTTACAATAATGCACAGACACGAGGATGCATATAAATGAGGGTTAGAGGCGCTTAAAACCCCGTTGAATAGAAGCGTTTTGTACTTTGTCCATGCTCTTCATATGACAAGTGGGTCTTTGTAATTATTGTGTTGGTCGTGTTTATTCGAACAGAGCTGAATGTGGCACTTAAGCTATATGCCTCATGAATGTGCATGGACTCCACGTGTTTGTATTTTCTTAATGAAAGCCAGGAATCAAACATGTATTTATGTGAGTGGGTTCAGTCTTTGTCGTGCATACTTAACAACTGCATAGCACATGATATGTGCCAAATCCTTGCCCTGCTATTTGACATATGATATATTTGACATAGTAGAGTATCATTTCCTTAGTCAACAAAACCCGATTACAAATGACTAATCTTCTTTCTATGCATTTTCGATTTCTAAAAATATATAACGATTCAATAGATTTTCAACTTCGATTTCTAAAAATATATAACGATTCAATAGATTTTCAACTTCTAAAGGCAGGGACTAGCTGCCTTTAGCAGCTCCTCTTGTTATATGTAGAAAAGATGAGAAATTTTGAGAGAGACGTTAGAATAACATATTGGATATACTTTAAAAATGAAATACATATAGTTAAATATATTAATATGTAAAGTGGGATATACCAGGGAAGAGGCATTTATTTATTATTTAACCCATAATGTTTAAAGCTCTATGAATCATTGATGTTGGAGGAGGATGCATAACAATTTAGTATGATTTATTCTTTGAGTTTTAGTTTCTAAAAATGATGTAGAGTTGAAATTGGATACAATTGTATTTCTTAAAGAGTAGAACTAGACACTAAATCATAAAAACTTTATCAACTTAGGTTGAAAGCCTGACAATTGCCTAAAGTGAGCAAGTTGTATACCTTTAAATGATCCAAGCTAAGTTTACTTAAATAAAATGATATTTGTTAAAAACTTTATCAACTTAGGTTGAAAGCCTGACAATTGCCTAAAGCGAGCAAGTGGTACACTTTTAAATGGTCCAAGCTAAGTTTACTTAATTAAAATGATATTTGTTGAGAATAAACATTATCTAAGCAAGTAAACTACTTGGAAATAGTTAAACACCAATTGAGTCTATCATTATAGGGGTTATGTTAATGAAACTTTATCCAAATCTTTATCTAAGTATCAATGTACACTTTGGAAGTTATATTATAGATGCAAAGTCACACAACATTGTATCAACTTTGTTGTACATTAAAGTGATAGTTTAGCATTGAGTTACAAATACATTTATAGCTCATTTATGTAATTTAACATTATGACTTTATTTTGTATTTGAAGTTCTTCACTCCCTTCTGTAATTTAACATTATGACTTTATTTTGTATTTGAAGTTCTTCACTCCCTTCCTTGCCTTACATTTGTGTTTCACTTTCATAAAAGATATATAATTTAGTTGAATGTAAATATATTAATGTTAACCTGTCATTGTGAAGGGATAACTTGGTAACTTAATGGTTGCTCAAAATCCAAACGTTCACAATGAATTATGTTCTTTTCTTATGTCTTCATCTTCTTGAAATTTATACACTTATATAATTTAGAATTTAAATGGACGAGCAAAAAAAGTGTTTTATATCATTTATATTGTTTATATGACATCTTTATATTGTAAAAAGTTCTTTTTATTCATTATTTACTAGCAAATTCTCTAAGAAGGGCAAAAGGAATTCCAAGAGTAAAATAACACATGGAAGGAAAAACACTTTAGCCATAATTATGGGTAACTGGCTACATCGGCATCATCAAAACAAGAAACAATATCACAATTGAAGTATCAATCTTTAACTAAATAATAGAATAAAGTAAAGTAAATACTCGAGCTTGGTAGATACTTCCAATCCTAGCTCCCAAGTATCTCTTTCTCTCGATGCCTATCTATACCATAAGGAAGATAAAAAGTGATCTAACAATAGTAAATAATAACATATGGCAAGTTGGGTATAGACTAGGATACATACAGATACATGTGTCAAATGTATCAATAGGTTACAAGAAGATACTAAACTAATATATGTTTCATGTTTCTTACATATTGCTTTGTGTCTCTTGTTCATGTCCTAGAGGTAAAGTATATGCTTGGATGTTACATATTTCAACATTAAATACACGAAAGATAGAATAATAGCATTCAAAACTTCCACTATACTTGGAAAGAGTCAATATAAAAAGGTTTATTAATCACATAAATTAGTACTTTGCTTTATGAATAACCTTCCTTGATAAGAAAAATTGATATGTGAATTCTGAGTAAAGGATGTTTTGAGTAAAAGATTGTTGTTTGGTTTGACAGACTAGTTAATATACAATGTTTTTTTACTAAAACTACCTTTAACATAAAAAAAAAAATACAAGGCCATATTTAGCCATTGTTCTTATCAAACTATATACTTCAAATTTATACATGTCCTTTCGTAGGTGAGTTGAATTGATTTATAATAATTAGATTATGTTGATTGTGGGAAGTTAAGCAAAGCCTTCCCTCGGGTGGTTAAGTTAATGTGAATCTTAGTACACAATATTGGACAGTTACAAATAAGTTATTTAATCTCAAAGGATATGGGCATACACCTAGATACTACTACTATATGGTTAAGTCTCTTTATGAAATTTCTTTCCTTTGGATATTGCTTTTCTAAATTGAAATCTTTTATAACTATAAGATGTAATACTTTTTGTATTATACCGACCAATTAGTTTTTAAGGTAACCTTTACAAAAAATTTGAGTAAAATGAATTCCATAATGTTAAACGAATTACTCACAGATAGAAAATTACACACATATGCTCAACCTCTTCGGCATGCACCGCATCACTATATCATATTTATGATAATTTGTATTAAACCTCTTAAATACTTTTCCTAATTCTAATAACAACACTTAAGAAACTCACAACTTGAATTTAAAACTTATTGAGGAGGTTGCAGAACTGACATTACTAAACACCCAAGGGGACCACAACCACAAGCTCTCAAAACAACCATGAAGACCACAACCCCAAGGTTGAGGAACACCTAAGGATTCAATGACCTTGAGTTTGTAAATCTCTAAAGAAACCAAATTGACACCATAGAAATCATTTTGACATCAATATGTACATAAAATCTAATTACAATATCAAATATGTCATTGGCCTTTCAACATTAATGGACATTAATATAAGAATACAACAGTGGTATACTTCTATAAATGGAACAAGATCTATAAGAGTAAGAAAGAGGAGCTAAAGGCTATCTAAGAATTATCTAAAATCTTAACACAAGAGGCACATGTAAAAATTGTAGTACTATATGTAAAAATAATTGTAATAAAAGTATAAGTTATGATAGTGGTGTAATGTTCCAAGAAAGTGAAATATATTAACATTATAATTAATGGATATTCTATAAATAGAACATGATTTATAACGGTAAGAAATAGGAGCTAAAGGATAGCTAAGAATTATCTACAATCTTAGCAGAAGAGGTAAATTGTTATATTTGTATTTTGTGTATCTATAGTCAAATTGTTATATTTGTATTTTGTGTATCTATAGTCAAATTGTTATATTTGTATTTTGTGTATCTATAGTCAAATTGTTATATTTGTACTTTGTGTAAGCACTTCAAGAACAAGAAAAATGCACTTGTAATCATAAAAGCACCAGGGTAAGTACCATGGGTATATGAAACCACAACATTGGTATTTGAGCTACAAAGGGAATCCCACAAGATATTAAATGTAATTCAAACAAATCATGTGGTATTAAATATTATATGATAGTGTACATCAAATCCATAATCCAAATACTACATACATCCACATTTTAACAATTTACATCAAATTATCTACAAGCATGTATGCTTGTAATAGGGTAATTGATGAACTACTTATACTATATTTCTTGATCAGGAATATTTCATAGGGAATCTTCTACCAAATAAGTCAATTTCTTCAACATATATTTTCCTAACTAGGGTTACAAACTAACTAACAATAGAAACAATGGATCTTGCCAAGTTACTGGTCACTTGGTGTCTAAATGAGTTTGTTGTACATTACCTTTTTATTGAAAGCATAGACATTATTAAAATATTGCAATATGTCAGTGGTGTGTTGGAGAGCACATAACAATGCATATCACGCAATGAAAAGTAAGTCTTGTAAGACTAAATCTTAATGAATTATAGTATGTTATTGTATAAATTAACAATGAGAAAAAAATAAAGATCTCTAAAGCCTATGTTTTAGAAGAGTTAGCATGGAGAGACATAGGGAATGGTTTGTGAATTTCATAAATAAACTCCCTCGCCATTACTATCTGGATTCCAATCAACAACAACAACAATTCTTGAACAATTAATATTTTCCTAAACAAGCCTCCATGTTGATCAAGCATACAATCTTAATTACAATGGTGTAAAATGTTTCTTAGAAAACTAAATGTCAGAAATATCATAGTCATAGTTCAAAGCATTAAAAAATATTTTTCCTCCTAAAAGTTGGTTACTTCACACATGCAACTCCATAACATGATTCGGTAAAGTACCTAATCTAAAACTAATGTAAAAAGTGATTCCTCAAGTGATGAAGCTTGCAAAAGTTTTTTAGATTGTATTTGAATTCTTGCTAATGCTATTATGTGATGTTTGAAATTCTTAGCAATTTCAACGCCTCCCAAGGACTATCATTAGTGTGGTGTTTACTGGTATTACTTGCATGGAATATGGATATCATCTTCACCAATAATGGAAATTACATAGGCTAAGTTACAACAAATACCCGAGTAATATGTACTCATATTCGCGGCTATTACTACTATGCAATATCTTAATGATTTCAAGGTCTACCGTTATAATGGACATATATTTGATTCATCAAATTATATCACTTCCATATTTATTATATATTACTCTCTCTTGATAGGATGTCTATTTGTTTCATCAAATATTATAATCAATTTTATAATTGTAATACTAAATAAAAATATATTTAATATATTAAATATTATATTTATCATATATTAAGTATATAGTAAAAGATAATGCCTTTTATTTTCCATAAGTGATGTCATAAAAAATGAAAATCTTAAGACGTGCTCCATGTTAAATTCATTTGGAGATGCAACCAATTTCCAACAACAAATTACAAAGATAACCAATATAAGGCTTTTATAAGTTTAGGTGGTAATTGTATGATTTCCTCGTAAGTTTATGAGATAAGACTATAGGGATTATAGGGATTTTGTAAACTTAGGTGGTAATTGTATGATTAGGTGGATAAACATTGGGCAATAATTTGGTTTAATAAAAATCTTCTAAGATTAAATGATATTTTCAAGATTTAGATCATAATAGTAAGATTAGGTAAGAATGGCGTTGGTTAAGTATTAAAAATAGTATTAAAACAAGATGAACAAATGGAAAAAAGTTGTTAAAAAAATTATGAAAGGGATATTCAATAACACTTCTTAGAAGATAGTGAAAGAGTACCACTTATAATAAAGGTGTTAGAAATGAACTTTGTGTTTTAATTACCATGCTATGTAAGCAAATTGGGCAATGGGTAGGCAAATTATATTATTAAAAAATTATACCTATCTCCAAATTACATAATAAAAAATTGCCTCTCATATGGACTTTTTTTTTTAACTATTTTGATTGGCTAATACATGATGACATGGAATTTGAATTATGGTTGAGCACATCATATTTCAACCAAATTCTCCTTATTTGGCATATCATCACAAGGACTAATCATGTTAAATCAATATCAAAATCACCAATACTATATAGTCATTATCAAAAACATCTAATTCTAAATAAAATTGTCAACAAAGAAACATCCATATTTATCACAATTAGACAATTATACAAATATTTATGCTTATTATATTCAATAATCAATATAAACAAACAAATAACAAGAAGATAGTGAATCTAGAACACCATCTCTTATTATCAAAACTAAAATCTTCAAACCAACATTAAAATATTGCAAGTACTTGAGATCATGCATATCGGATAGTGATATGCCCATAAAAATTTTGACTTTTAAACTCAAATTTTATAAATATCACCATTAAATTCATTTAGAACATCATTAATCAATTCAATAGTCAGATATAAGTGACTCATCTTTATAAAGATTCTTTCACATCGATTTAGTACATAGAATAGTCACAACTCGCAGAGCAGAAAGGTTCATTCTGGGTGGTGATCTAAATTTCCCACTTGGGGAAGCTGAAACATGGGGCCCTAACGCCATTAAAGATCCTTTAGCAGGATTTTTCGCCAGGAACTCATTGAGGAAGGTCTTTTCGATATTCCACCAGATGAACTGAAGCCCACTTGGAGCATCAAGAGAGTTGGAGTTGATAATTGCTAAAAGGCTTGACAGATTCCTCATCAATGAAAGTGCTTTTATGTTGGCCCTTTGTATTCAACAATGGATCGGTGAGGGAGGTCTTTCTGATCATCACCCAGTTTTCATGGAAGTCACACATTTTCCTATTAAACCATTTATGCCATTCAAATTCAATTCTACGTGGCTTCAACATGATTCATACATGCAGTTGATCCAAAAGACATGGATTCCATATGTACCTGGCAGCCCCTCCTCGGTCGTGGTGCAATTTGCACACAATCTCAAAATTGTCAAAAAGGAATCTAGGACTTGGGCGTTTGATCATCATAGAGACATGGATGCAGAACTTACCCTTATAAAAAATAATCTGGACTCTTTTTCTAGCTTACAACCCCATGGATTTCCCAATCAATATCAGAAAGCATATTATATGGATTTGGAGTGTAAAAAAAAGAAGATTCTTGTCGAAAAGGAACTCTCCATCAGGCTTAAGAGCAGATCTGTATGGCTCCAACATGGAGATGGCAACACCAAACATTTTCACAATTTCTACAGGATTATGCTCACTAATAATACCATATGGCAGTTGGACAAAGGGGACGGTAAGATAGTTTCAGGATTTGAAGAACTAGCTGCAATTAGCACCATACATTTTTTGATGCTATTCAAAGAGGATCCTGAGTCCTCTCTCAAGGACATGATGGACCTAGTGTCTTTTTCCCTAAATTAATCTCAGAGGAGAAAAAAGAATCTGTGCAAGACCAAGTAAGTATGGGGGAACTAAAGGTTGCTATCCACTTTATGAAAGTTGATAAAAGTCTTGGGTCGGATGGCCTCCCTATTGAATTTTACAATGGATTTATGAATATCCTTGAAGGTGATCTCTTAGTGGTAGTTAAAGAATCCAGGATCCAAAGTACTATTCATGAATCCTTCTACATTCCCTTTATTTCCCTCATCCCGAAGAAGGATAGAGCTACGAATATAGATGATTTTTTCCCTATTTCTCTCTGCAACGTCGTATACAAGATCATAACAAAGGTTATTACCAATAGAGTCAGAGGAATCTTGTTGGAGCTCATCAAGGTTGAACAATTTGCTTTCCTTGTGAATAGACACATGCACGAACCCATCGCTTTCGCTCAAGAGATTTTTCATTCTACCAAACTCAGGAAATTTATGATGGCTCTCTTCAAAGTTGACTTATCTAAATCCTATGATCGTGTCAACTGGTCCCTGGTCAGATTAATCCTTATACAGATTGGTTTTTCTTTGCCTATGTTTTATTGGATCCTTGCCTCCATCTAGTCTGTCTATTTTTCAATTCTTATCAACATCTCATCAACAAACTTTTTCAGATCGGGTCGTGGCCTCAGACAAGGTTGTCCACTTGCTCCCCTCATTTTAATATTAATGATGGATGGACTAATCCGCGTGATCTCTAATGCTACTTCATTTAGGGATTTCAAGGGATTCCAATTCGACAGTAATGTTGATGTCTCACACCTTTTTTCATTGATGATATGTTGTTTTTCACATATGGTTCACGCAGGGATGCGCTTCTATTCAAATCTACATTAAGGATATTTTGTTCAGCCACTGGCCTGGTATGCAACAATTTGAAATATTCGATGTCTTATATGAATATGGATCATGTCAAGGATGTTTGGAATACTAGCAAATTTGATTACACTTCTATCAATTTGGCTCTGGGTCTTAAATATTTAGGCTTTCTCACCAAACCCAAAAATCATACATGTAAAGATTGGGTTTCGATGACGGTGTGAATTGAAAATAGGCTCAAAATCTGGTGCAACAAGTGGATCTCCTGCGGGGGTCATCTTGTATTGATTAATTCAATACTTGAATCCATACTTGTCTTTTGGATTTCTTTGTCCTTCGTTCTTGTAGGAATTACTCAAAGGATCTAGAAGATCTGCAATTTTTTTATGGGGAAGACCTAACAAGGATCAGGCTTTCTCCTGGATTACATGGAACAATATTTCACGTTCCAAATCTCAAGGTGGCTGGGAAATTAAATACCTCTCATGCTTTGCAAGGCTATTGTTTCAAAATGCTCATGGAAAATTATCAAAGGTGCGGTTCTATGGAACATAATTATCTATCAAAAATATATCTCACCCCTTTCGATTGTCGAATGGATACACGTCAAAGATAAGTCATTGTCAAAACCCCAAATTTTCCAAAAAAATTAATTTTTTTTTTTAGATGCATATATTTTCATTAAATATAGTCATTAACTATTTGATTAGTTCTATGTTACTAGATTCAGATCTGAATGATCTTTTGACTATGCTTATCTTTATGGAAATAGTTTCTTTTCAATTACTGATTTGTTTTTTTGTTTGTGACCACAAGGTGGGATTGTCATGAAAAACTGGGCTTACTTGGCTTCCGAGCTAACGCAGAAGTTTTCCTTCTCTTACAGATATACAGGTAAGATGTTCGGGTGCTGCTAACAAATCTCTAAAGTATTCAATAACAATTCGCTGTACAAAATTAATTCAGTAAAAGTATATACATGCTAGTCAGATTTTATCAAGCTTATAAAGGTAAAGCTTTATTATGATTTTTTTTTTTTAAGATCTTATGAATAGAGAATTGAATTCCACTAGTAAAGGTGGCAGCTATTTTTCCTTCATGAAAGCAGGATTTAATATTCCTAAGGAGTACGAAACCATTGGATGTTCATACTAATTGCAAGTGTAAAATACGATAATTATTTCTTTACTAGCACAGTAAATATGGCAGGGTCACAACATCAAAGATCTAATTTTTAATTGTTCATAATTACTACTTCATACCATGATTGAATTTGCAACTGCAATTGTAGAATGATAAGGAGGTTTAAGTACCAAGCTTATATTTTTCTTAATTCAAGAATTAACAAGTTTACTACTTGATACAAGTCACTTTTAAAGTCACTTTCAATCTTTAAAAAAATCTGTATAGTTTAGGAATACTATTTCTATTCCATGGTCAATAATTCGATGGTAAACTTATAGATCATTCCCAGTTTTATTATACTCAAATACCACTCTATGATTTTCATAACCATACTATCAAGCAAAGAAGGCTAACTTACCCAAGCTACCTATCATATAATGACTTTATAATATCTTTTATAATCTTTGAGCTTGAATTTGACCAAAGACTAATTGTCACAAAATGATTCTATGACTATTAATAGGATTGTTATTTTACAAGCATGGGATAACCATAAGGTCAAGAGTAAGACCATAATCATGATCAATTCTATAGACTTTATAATATTATTCCCTTTACCTTCATTTATGAACTAGGGCAATAGATAATATAGAAAATCGGTTTATAAACAGGCTACACCATGGTAAACTATTATTTCCCTTGCTCTTAAATCCCATTAACCAACAATAAAATCCTCCATATATAAATGTGTGACCAAACGATGAACAATTTCTACGTTGTACTGTTTTCTAACATCATTTTAATGTTTACATGGTTGATTTTATAATGCAGGTAGTTGACTATGGTATAATGAACCATAAGGAATCCCCACGATATGATTTGGTTTGTGAAATCATTGGTAAACTTGTCGTGGAACTATAATGTTCCTACCCACTGCATGCCAATTATTAAAAGGGTTACGTGGGCTCTTTCCAGCCATGCACTGGCGTTTAAAAAGGTTTGACTCAAACCCTAATCGTCATTCTTCCACTGCCTTCGGGCCTCTGGCCGCTCTGTGATAACCTCCTTGTCCGCTCCGTTGTTGCATTGTCTGCTAGCAGTTCATATGTTGGTTCAACTCCTCGCGGGCTCATCTACTGCGTTGTGAGGAAAGTTATTGTGTCGAATAGCTTGATGTTGAATGTTGAGCATCATCGATTCCCTGAGGGTTTCTCCATTGGCATCCCTCGCCCGAACTCTTTACTGTGTAGGCCGTCGCTTTAACTTAGTGCTGTGAATCGTGCTCCATCGTGACAGGTTACCCATCGCTCCAGCGAGCTCCTTCTCTTCTGTGGTAAATGAAGGGTTTACCCTTCCTACTGCTGGTGGTTGTCTTGCTATTCTTCAGTGGCCATATTTCTATTAGACTTTAAGGTATGTTACAGGGTTTCCCTTCGCTTTCTTTTCAAAGAATTAGCTTATCAATCCACAGTTTGGCAAGGTTTTTAATATTATGTTTATCCTTCATTACAGGGTTGGACTTCTCCTCTTGGCATGGAAGGTGCAAGACTTCAACAGCTGGCTTCTCCCGGTAAGCCTGGTTTTTATCCATGGCGTTTTCCTCCTTGCTGGTCCTTTAGGGCAGTTATGGGTTTGGCTTCGTGGTGTGTAACCCTCGTGGTTACTTTGGTTCAATTAGTGAACCTGAACGCTGTTAAAAGAGTTTTGACTCTTTGTTTATCATGGGATCTTGGCTGAAGCCGAGACTGTGGGTTTTGGGTCTTTATTTGATTACTGTGTAAAGCATGCATAAATATATTACTATTTTGTACAGTCTGTAAGCTTTATTTTGTAAATCATGTTGGTAACCGTGAGGTGCAAAGGAGATAAACTCCTTCCTTTTGATGAACCTCAATACATACTGTTAATTTTTGACAGGGTTTACCTTGAACGTGGAGCTATAAGCTGTCCATACAATTTTTCTTGAAATAATATTTTGCTGACTGTACAGTTTTGAAATAATATAATGTGTAAACTCGGCTTATTGAGCTTATCTGAGTTCGATACCTCCGATTCCTATAAATTTGATAAATACCTAATTTACTCTTTGTAAATGATTTATGGTATTAGCTGGTAGGGTTTTTCCTGTATGTTAATAATATATCAGGTTAATTATTTACTCAAAGAATTTTATGAATTGTTATAATGGTTATACTTTGTAAATTATAAAGTCTGAATGTTTTAATGGCATTCTTTAGGTTACTGATAGAGTAACCTTGGTTACAGGTTTTATATTAATTTATGTTTATCAATAATAGGTTAAAACATTACTGTGATTTCCAAATAATATTATTTCTGTACAGTAGATAGTAAGGCAGTAATTATCACTTATTATAATGATAAAGTTACCCTACCTAGAATGTTTATTACCTTTACTGCTAGCTTTGCTTAGGTTCT
>LPNX010046740.1:27316-178064 GCA_001517045.1 Pseudotsuga menziesii | reverse complement strand
AACATTTCGTTATTTATTTCTTGTGCCAATCTTGCTAAATACTAGGTAAAGTTCTGTAATTATTTAGTTTATCTGCTTGGTTATGATATCTGTATATATATATATATATATATATATATATATATATATATATATATAAAATCAAATATTACTACTTAGGATCTATCTCATATAATTATATATAGTAGCATTCATTTACAATCTAAAATAAGAAACAACTCTGGAAACTGTTCGAGCTCCGTCAAAATAAAAGGAAGAATAAGTAATGAAATGACTACATCACTAAACATACATACAGTCTAACATAGCTTGGTTTAACTGTAGAGTCTAAACACTATTTAATTACTCCTACTTTCAGTATTGTCATTTCAACATATAGAAGTTAAATTCTTTAAACTGGAAGAGACAGTTGTAAGGTTTAAACCACAGGTATACCTAGTCTAACCTTTCTTTATTACAACTATTATATTCTTTTACCTGTTCTTTACAAGTAAATAGAATTACTGAGAATAAAATACTGTACAAGGGAATAATTTTATCTATAAACACATGCTACTGTCAGTAAAACAAATATTTCTTCTGATGATAGGTAAGGAAATAATCTATTATTCTGCAATCTCATCATACCATCTTTTTATAATTTTACCCCTGTGTTGGAGTACGGTCTGGTAAACCTAGATGTGGAAAAACACAGTGGGTCTTTATTCTTCATCAACAGATTCTATTACTGATAAACTAAAACACTCACATCACTAAACCATTTAAATAACTACTAACATAACATCCAACCATTCACAGTTACTAAAACAAAGACAGTTAGGTGACAGAACCTGCTTAAACTTTGGACAACAACAGCAATGGGAGGCCGTTCCTCCCTACCAACTCTTGGAGAGCACTCAAACAACGACTCCTCAGGACCCCCGAGCTTGCTCTAGTCTCCCTGGCTAGAACTAGGTGCATCAATAGTCAGATACCAGTCTTCAAACTCAGTATTAATCCAGAACTTATCAGTAAGTTCTCCCAGCTAACAAGCTGTAATAAACCAAGTTACTGCAGCATTCCTCTCAGAACAACTTCCTTACTGTTTTTCCCTCTTTCCTCAATGAATTTCCTGAATATCATTCACCTGAATGAATTCTCTCTGGAAAATATCTGAGCAGCCTCAACTCTATTCATTGGGTACTTTTAAAAGATTGCCTAGGTCTTTTTTTTGGGTTAGTTGTCATTTAATGAGCCACCTGCTCTGATCCCACTTTCTTGGGGGATCATGACCCCAAATATAGGGAAGTTGCCACCTGCAACTTAGGAAGTGTTTGAGGATGCTGCCACTTGTCTTTTGCCCTCCACCTAGTTCCATCCACCAGTTTGACCAGTAACCTCTTTTTAACAGCTCTCCCATGCCGTTGTCTCCACAATTTATTTATTAATAATAAAATATTCTGAATTACATTCCACTTCTGTTGACTCTGCTGAGTCATCAGTTCCTACTTAGCATTAAATTTAACATAATGTCTCAGGAATATAATTAAAACAATTAACATTATTTTACAAAATTGGGGTATGTGACAGTCATCCAAGAAATTTTCCAACATGTGGAAGGATATCACCAAGTCATTTGATCTTATTGCCAGTGTTGTCAGTTGGTTAGCCAAGAATGTTCGCAATGGAAAAAGCATACAGATTGGCCAAGATCTGTGGGTTGGATGCTCATATTTCATTCGTTTTATTGATTACATGTTTCAATCACTGAATGACTGTGACCTTATCAATCTGCATCAGATTCAAAAATTGAACTTAAGCCCTCATCCCAATTAGTCTTGGTATTCAGCTGCAAAACTTGATCTACCTTTCAGGGAGAGCCATATTTGGGATAGGTATATACAAACTCTCTCGAATAGCAATGTTTATCTTTCCAACAAGACCAATGAACTTATTTGGGTTAAGAATGCAAAAGGCGGTTCCTATTCCCCCAAGTTGGGGTATTTGGTGCTTAGAGAGGAGGAAGAAGCTCCCCCCACAACCTAGTGGTGCAGGAGCATTTGGAAGCTATCTTGTCCACTTAAAATCAAGATTTTTTTTTCAGGATTACACTAGATGGAAAAGTTCATGTCTGGGAAGTTTTGTCTCACAGATTCAAAATTGGGCCTAGCAGATGTCCCTTATGTGCTTTAGAGGTTGGAAATATTTCCCACCTTTTCATCACTTGCCCATACATTAGCAATATGTGGAGCCATCTCTCCCTCCTAACAGGTTCTCAACTGGTTTGGAATGGTTGTGACTTTCAACATGCATGGATTTGGTGGACTCGAAGCACTTTCTTCTCTCAGTTTTTTGCTCTCCCGGCTTTCGTTGTATGGGAGTTTGGCTCGCTAGGACTAAGGTGACTTTTGATGATGCCCATATTCATGCACAAGTTTTTGATGGCAAAAGCTTTGGCATATTCAAAGCCTTTCCACAATTTGTTTCCTCCAAACCTGCTCATATTCTATCCGATCCAATAATGGATGAATCCTTCCCTTGGGATTTTGTGGATGGTGCTTCTCAAGGAAATCCTCTGACTGGTGGTGTCGACGGGATACTACACCTCATAAGATCCCACTCTATCTACTTTGTTGCAGGTCTTGGAGACGTCTAAACAATTCAGCTAAATTTGATGCCATTAAACTTCTCTTGTGTCTTTCACACTCTATTGGGATTTGACACCTTCATATTTATGGTGATTCAAAGTTGGTCATTGATAGTTTGAAATTGGGCAAGCCCCCTTGGAATATTTTCCTTCTTCCTCTTTATGAGGACATCGACACGATCATAGTTCACTTTCATAGGATTATATTCACGCATATATATCGGAAATGCAACTCTGAGAGAGACTTGCTCTCCAAAAAAGGTCTTCTTCTGCCATCTAGATACATGGACAAATGGGAAAACTCTCACGACTCTTTACTTTTTCTAGGCATAAACTGCTTTTTGAATACTATATAAACTATTGAACAACAATATTATTGCACAAGTTTTTTTTTGTTATATAGTTGTTGTTTTTTTACTAATATGTCATATTAACAGTTTTTACCAGCTAAAATTATTATTTTTTATACTAAACATACATAACTCATTTACTTCAAATTATACAACACAGAGGTCATATAAACAATATAGTTTTATTAAACTATATTAATAAAGCTGTAATATTTTTCAATAAAAAAAAAACTCATTTTATACCAATCATTATCTTGCTATATAATATTGACCACATCATTGTAAGAAGTTTCATTGTGTGAATATTTATTATTTGATTCTCTGCTTTTAATTGTACATAATAATCCAATCATTGTTTTGTTAATTGTACACCTTTTATCTCCTTTGCTAATAAAGCTACAAAACACAGGTTTCCTCGTATACGTAGTTATCCCTCCGTTCCTATAGGTTGTCAATTTCATAAAGATATTGGCACTGATCCTCGCTTTAGCTTTTCCAAAAAGTTACATAACATTCCAACAACGAAAAGTTACATAGCATTTCAACAATTGAATTGAAGTGGACTCTGAAATTTATACCTTCATATATTTTATTAAAAGATATTATAATACTTTTATCAATTATAGTATTTTTATCAAAACTATTTTTCATTTATTTTATTAAAAAATAATACAATACTTTTTCAATATAGTACTTTTATCAAAATCATTTTTAATTATTATATATTAAATATTAAATATTTTCTTTATTCATTCTATTGAATATCAAATTGTTAATTTCTTTTAACAATTTTTTTTAATATTTTTATACCAAAAACCATTTCATTACACCCCAGTGCACAACAAACTTCGTTAATAATAAAGAAGCATAGTGAATTGATGACCAGTGATTTTTTGCAAAAAAAATTAATTTAATGGAAATAATAAAGTGGACCATATAGTTATCATCATACATGTCAACAATTGCGAAAGATCCACTATCTTATTTTCTTAAAAGTTGAGTTTTAAAGGTGATTAGACTTTTATAATTCATTTTATATTAGGTCATAATGTGTTGCAATTGTGTGTTTTGCTTTTATTAAAAAAGTTTACTTATATTTTGAAAGTAAAATTTTAATATTAATTTTGGAATGATATTTTTTAGATTTTTATATTAATTTGAAAATTTAATTAAATTTAAAAAAAATGTTAATATAAAAATTAAAAATGATAAAAAAATTACTTTATATTTAAAAAATTGAAATTAAAATGAATTTATATTAATTTATTTTTAATATATTTTATTTTTTCAAAATTTTATTTTATTTTATGAAACCTTTCTTCTCCTTAATATTTGGATCAAATAAAAGACAAATTGATTCCATTAAGCTGAAATATTTAAATAGAAAGTGATTCAACGCCAATGTGAACTTGTAACCTATTGTCTTCCCACAAACAATATTTACTACTTAGTAAGTAAGTATGTGTCCATATGCCCCTAGGTTAGAGTCCCACAAGATAACGAATACATGTCATAAGTTTCTACAACATTGATCTTAAGTGTTATTCACAAAATATGAAAAAGCACTTAAAAAAGTTTTTTTATAAACATTTTCCATAAAACTATATGTATGTATTTTTTTAATTTCTTTTTTTTTATAGATTTTATTTTGATTTTATAATTTTATTAAAAGCATGAAGTGAATAAATGTGTACTCATAAAAAAAATTTATTTACATTTCATACTTTAAAATCAATTTAAATATTTTATATTTATTAGATTTTAAAATACAATTTATTTCTTCAATATAATAATTTTTAAATATATTTAATGTATATCAAAGATTTTTAAAATTGACTTATTTTTTTAGACGAAAAAAACATTCCTTGCTATTCTATTGAATCAAAGGAATTGGGTACATCATAAAAAAAACAGTCCAAAACATATGGAGCCATTATCATCCAAAGATATCTCTCCCACATAACTCCATCATATACAAAGTAAGGGTCCTCTCATAAAATGCACTAGGTCAATCAGTCAAGTATGTCCCTAAAGAAAATAAGAAGAACCCAGAAACAATATCCAAGTCAAGGCTTGAATCACTCAAAAGTCAGAGACATAACTAACCAGCTTGACCAAAACTTTCACAAATAAAGAGTCAAGAAACAAGAGTCGTGTAACCTCCCCAAAAACTTCATCCTCACAACTGCAGCCATAATCAGCCCTTCCTTGGATAGTGTGTCTGCCCTCTTGTTATGTTCCCTAAAGACATGACTGAAATCCACAAAGGTGAACAAAGATACAAGTTTCTTGGTGTTTATGCACCAGACCTCTAAGTTCACCATAGCCTGTAAGTTTAAAATTGACCTTGTGTAAACAAACTCAACTTGAAAATTAAGCTATTAAGTTGTAATCTTTGTAATTCCCCATAATCAAGAGTGTCATCATAGCCTTAGAAATTAAGGTCCTTTTTATAATTATCATAAATTATTGGCAAAAAATATTTTACAAGTGTGACCATTATAGGTTGTTGGATCTCAACATACAGTTCGACATTTAATACTACGGCAGTCCCACTGTAGGCCATTGAATCCACAGTGCCACTACATACATACAAACTGTAGGCCATTTTGATTTTTCTCCACTAAAAAATATGAATCCACAATCCAGTCCAAATCAATCGCTTCAATTTCTGACGCATAAAACAGTAGTCCAGTAGTCCACAGTTCAATAGCAACTCGCACAATACGAAGCTACATGCTATTATTAGCATGGAATATAGTCTCCCAGATTTATATCTTTATCTCTGATTCGATCAAGGTGGAAAAAATCCCCAGGGGCCAGCAGGATCAAGAAAAGACCACATTTAAAATGCGAAGTAGCTCACATTTGACAGTAGTGTGATATTATCAATCCAACGGTTCTTTCATCTTCCGGGTTTGTCACGAAATGAATACGGAGACAGAGCGTACTGCCTGTTGAATGGACGCTTGTAATATCCATCTCAATCAGCTCTCCTCGGGAGTCGGGAGTCGGGACAACGGATCTCACTGGTCGTTCTTTTGTCCTCTTTTTGCTTAATTAAGAAGTCAGGGAGGTCATCTGTTATGTGCAGATGTCAGAAAATAATAGGTACGTGAATTTAACTGAGATATATACAGTAAGTATACTTCACTGGTTAACTTCACCTAAACGGTCAGACAGGGCGACGCTCAGTGTCAGTTTTACTATGGTGGGACCCAACGAAGCTAGGCCACTTTTGGTGGCCAAGTGGGCCATCTAGCAGATAATTCATAACGCACGGGGCTCCATGCCGATACTCCAACAACTAATGCCGGTCTTCTATTTCCAGCTTATCCTTTTGGGCGAAAAATATATTTCATGCTATAGAGCTAGGTCACCCAGGGTGGCCAAGTGGGCCCTTAAGCAGATGACTCATACTGCACGGGCTCCAACAACTATTGGAGGTATTTGTTATATATATATATTTCGGTGTAGACCGTAATCTACATCAGAACACTACTACAATATGGGGTTGTATTATCGTTGTTATTGGGTTTGTAACATCGTTGTAGTTTTGTAGGCATTTTAAAAAAATTCAAGTCTATATAATGTAAAATGTAATACTAAAGAGGCATAGTAATTTGTATTTTAAAAGGCTAGTGACAAATATCATGAAACAAAGTTGGCTTGCATCAAATTATTAAGTAACTATGATGATGCAAATTTAATAAAGTGGGCTTATGTATTTAAGTGTTGAACTACATCAAATTATTAAATGACTATGAAGATGCAAATTTGTGGGTATGCGGTTTCTCGTCAAAAGGTTTCCACAAGATGTTAAGGATTTTTTTTAGAGTCTCTTTTTTCAAGTGTGTTGAGGTCATTGAGCCTAACCTTGTGGATTATGAAGATGACGTGATCAGGGATGTAATTTGACGAGTAAATGCCCGTCTTGGATCAATTTACCCGTCAAATACAACTAAGATTTTATGGAGGCCGTCAAAATTTGGCTTAGAAAATGGAAAACGTTTCAGATTTTGGCTGTTACCGACAATTTTGGCGGGTGTCCGTCATTTGAAATTCCTACCCTGGACGTGATGAGTCCATGTGACATATTTTCAATAGAGGAGGAGTTATTTGCAATATGGAGAAAACTTTTGCAATTGTAATAAGGGTTTTAACATTTGAGTTCCCTCCTTTCAGCATGGAGAGGGAGCTTTCAACAGGGAGAGGGAGAGGGAGAGGCAGTGGGAGTGGGAGTGGGAGCGGTGCTTGGTCAAGCAAATTTATTTTAATTAGGACAAGACTTGACAAAAATAGGACAAAGCATTAAGGGCAAGAGGAGTCCTCTTCATGGTTTTCTAAATGTTTATCTTACCCAAATTCTAGACGAATTTGAAATAAGCCATCCTGGAGGAGAATGTGTGGGAGTTGGAGAAAGGTGGGAGAAGAAGATTGCGGAACCTCCCTCATCTATGAAAAAATCACATAAGCCTTGGGCTATTGAGTCTTAAGGGGGAAAGAACCCTCCTCTTAGGTGCATGAAGAAATGTGTCAAGCCTAAGTCATCAAAAGTCAAAATGGTAGCAGGGATCGGTGATGGTATGGCATAAATCCAAGACTTAATGGAACAACCCCCAGTCGATAGATTCATGAGTGAGTTTTTAAGGTTTGTACTCTTTAGAATTGGCTACAATCCTTTTGGGAACCAATTCTAGGGTATGTGTTGGCATTTTATATTATGAGAAAGGGTTGGTGTAGCTTTATTTTCTAGAGGGGAGTAGATGCAAAATTGATTTTAGGGAAGGAATGGGCTTGGGGTTCATCTAGTATGTGTTTAAAAATATGGGAGTCGAATTTCAACTCCTCAAGAGAACTCCATTTCTTATATAAAATATGGGTTATATTTCTATGTCTTTGTTGTATCTTATGGAATAAAGAAGTTTTGGAAAATATAAAAAAATTGCTAGGTCGGATTATTAAGGTCAAAGGAGGGCGGGAGGATAAGGTGGATCACAGGATGGCGAAGATACTAGTGGAGATGGATCTAAGAGAAGGAATAGTTGTGAAAGTAAAGATTGAATGGGGTAATTGGGTTGTATTAGATTATTGAAGGATTCCTTTTAGATGTCATTTATGTTGGGAAGTAAGACATCTAAGAGTGCAATATAAGCTAGTTGAGAATGAGACTCTGCAACATAAGAAGATCTCAGTTAAAAAATCTTATTCTTAAACCCATTTGGTAGTGTAGGATAATTGTGATTAAGGGTTAAGGGTTGTGGAAGATGGTAAAGAGATGAAGAGTTCACATAAGTCATTGACAAGAGAATTCTACTCGATCTCTTAGGCTCTAAATGAATGTCAGTAAAAAGTTTTGGTGCTCTCTAAGGTTTGCAAAGGATCTGCCACAAATGGGTTTTGCATGGAAGGTTTTCAAGTTGAGGATGAGCATGCTCCAAAATACTTAGAAGATGCATGGTAAAACATTGGTAAGATGCTCCATAGTGCTTCTTTCTCTATAACTAAGCTAGTAGTGGAAGAAGGTTCTATTGGAAAGGAAAAGTCCATAGATCTCTATTTTGTAACCATTGACAAGGATGTCTTGATCCCCAAAAAGGTGGTTGAAAATCCCATAGATGCTTTGACAAGACGCAGGTTTTATTCTCACTCTAACTTCGTAGGGGAGGATAAGGTCAAGGATCCTTTTGTCATTTAAGGAAGGTTGAAGCACGCTTCACCAAATAATAGTAAGAATACGAAGGTATGAAATGTTATCACTTTGGTATACAATCTAAGATCCAAAACATGTAAAATTTTGGTGAAGGAGGGTGTGAAAGGAGGCTTAGCTTTGAATAAAGATGATCTATCTACTATTAGAAAGAATTCAAATATCTCCTTGGCTAAGTATCAAGCTAAAAAGAATATTCAGGAAGGAATACCAACCGCTATTGTTAAGGCCCGTAGAGCTGGGAAAGCCTAGCAAAAGGTGACCTAATCATTTTGTTGTATTCAATGCTAGAGGGGTGAGAGGGGCCCATAAACAACAATCCCTCAAAATAATATTTATATTTTATAAGCCATATGTCATTATGTTACAAGAATCTATGTGTTTAGGTGAAAAAGGCGATTGATTTTCTTTCTTATTACCTGAAAGACTGGTCCTTTAGTTCTCTAGATGTTGAGGGATAGTCAGGTGATTTGGTCACATTCTAGAATCCTAGAATAAATGCCATCTCAACAATTAATTTGAGCTTAGGAATCTTTGTGGAATTGGAATTGAAGGAAAGTAATTGCTCTTTAAAGTTCTTGAATCAATATGGATCTTATGTGGAGCGAAAGGCTTTTCAGGATAATTTGTTGGATGTTGGAGTAAGCTTAATCATTCTGGTTTGGTCGTGGGTGGTTATTTAAAAGTAACAATTTCTCTAAGTTAAATATGGGGGGGGGGGGAGCTAGAATGGATCCTCTAGGAAATTATTTTGTAAATCTTTTTGAAGAAAATTGTCTAATTGATCTTGAACCTACAAAACTACTTCCAACTTGGCATAATGGGAGAAAAGGAAGAGATTCAATTTCCAAAATATTAGATAGGTTGTTGGATTCAAAAGATTTAATAAGCGAGAAGTCAAGTCTAAAATATTGGGTTGGGACTGGTGGTATTTTATATCATCAACCCATGCTATTGAGGATAGAAAAAGAGGACAAAATGCCACCCTCTCCTATGAAATTTAAGCATGCCTAGCTTCTCGAAGTATATTTTTGAAACCTGTTTCTCTCAAATGGGACCCATATTATCTCAATTAAGGGGGATACATCCATGCATCAATTTGTAGAATCTTTGTGGAAGATCAAGGTTGTTATTAAATGGGGGCAAACAATCACATCGTTAAGTCGCAAGTTGACCTAAAAAATATGGAGGAAAATATTATGTTACTTTTTTATGGAAATTCTTCTAGTATCTTTTTAGATGAAGAAGCTAAATCCCTAAAAGTTCTTAAGGTAAAGATGATGGATCTATCGAATAAAGAAGTCATAACTTAGAAATTAAAGAGTGGGGTGATCTGGTTACAAGAAGAAGACAACAATACAAAAAATTTCCATAGCTATGGAAACTACAGAAGGATTCTTCACACAATTTGGGAGATCAAACTTCCCAATGGTGAATGAGTGAGATCTTTTGAAGAAAAAGATGAGTCTGGTAGATTACATTTCTCTTTTTTTTACAAAGAACCTGAAGGTTTCCCAATTGGAGAGATTACACAAATTATGAGAATGATGCCTAGAATTATTTATGAGGAACATAATAACACTATGGAGGTGGATGTGGCTTGTGAACAAATATAATATACTTTAAATTCTTTAAAAAATGGAAGAGTCACATGCTAGATGGTCCGGCGATTGAATTCTACTTGTTTTGTTTTACTTGTCAAAAGAGGATTTTCTTAAGGTAGTTAAGGAATCCAAAGAGGTTAGAAAAATGTTAGGAACTTTGAACACCATCTTTATCACCCTCATTCCAAAGAAACACAATAATTTGACTTGTAACGACTATAGAATCCATCTCATTATGTTGTAAGAACTCTCTACCTTATTCCCTTAAATCAATACCATACTACACTAAAGAATATCATAAACATTCTTATAACCATAACAATAACAAGTGATCAAAGTATAACATAAATTTGAACTTTAATTTACTAAAAATACTTGTTTAAATAATGAGTTTGTCCAAGAATGTAGTAGTTTTCCAACAAGCCTTCCCTTCCTTTTATTCCCATAATATAATTAACCTTGTTTCCAACTAGGATCCTATCCAACTTCCTAAATCCAAGAAACCTTTCCCCTTTGTGCCCATGACTCAAAGAACAATAATGCAAAGTATCTCTAAGAACTTGTTACCTGATAATATCTCTTACAAGAATTCCTCCATGATTTTTTCCACCTCTTAACAATCCTAATCTCTACAACTCCAAATAAAAGAACTCTCCCCAACTCCTCTTCACTCTCTCTATTTGTCAAATTCTAATGCACATCTACACAAGTTTCCTCAACCACACTCATTTATGGGCCATCAACCACATCTTCTAGATTATAGGAAATTTAAAAAAAAGAATTAAATAACAACAAATATAAAATAAAAAAGTATTTCATTGCATGCGAGCTTATAAATGAATTTGACATTTCCCTCCAAAATTTATTACACCCCACCATACATATTTATTTCATCATATCAACAATTAATAAAAGTCAAGAAGGGTATTTAATGCCACTAGATATTTGTATGTACTCCATATACTCCCTACAATTAATAGCCATTCATTCAATAATTAATACATTAATTAATCATACTAGTGTACATGTACAATGTAGGTATATGTAGCTGGTGTACATATACTTACAGATGTACTAATTAAAACCAATCATTATTCTAATTCATAGTTCTTGTATGTTCTCATTCCCATCCAAATATCTTAGATAACAAATATAAATCTCAACAATTTTTAGAATGCAAAAATAATCATGTTGTTAAATAACTAACTCACAACATGTTTCTAATTTACTTCAAATAATCCTTCCTCCCTAACCTACTTCCATCTTCCACATCCTATCCTTTCCTCTGCTGGAAAATGTTGGAGCATCAACTATATTGACCTAACCCCAAATAGAACCCGTAAGTGGAAGTGGAAGTGCCGACTGTGTTGAACAAGCCTCCCCAACAAGCAATTAGCAGTCATCATCACACAACTTGGGGAGTGTATCTTCACACAACCCTCTCATGACTCTAGGTTTTGTAGGATACAAGGTGGGAATTTCTCCACCCCTCTTGATATAACTAGGGTCAACACCCTATATTGATCCATACTGTGCAATTTTTGTTCTTATAGTCATGTCATCAAACAACCATGCTGGGAAAGTTGTGCATCCTATCAAAACCACATTTACCCACAGATCCTAGCAACATTTGAAATCATAAGAAAATATATAATACACATTACTTTCATGATGTCTACGACATACAATTTACCTTGTCACTATGATCATTTGGCTATACACAGCTCTCACCCTATAGGTTGATTCAACATTAACTCATATTCATGCTGACATAAACAAATTTTGCACCTCGAATTATATGTTTATTTATAGCATGCCTCACATCTGTTATACATTTACAACATAGTTTTTAGTCGATATCCATGTACCAAGTTTCCACTTCTTACTATGCATGTTTAATGAACTCACCTATTTATCATCATCACAACATATAACCATAAAATAATATCTCACAATACATAAACATGTCCATATGGCCACATATCAAGTGTCTAATTATTATGGCTTGTCTAAATAGAAGTAAGCAAAATAAACATTAGGACAAGTGATAATATAGTTTTAGCCACATAATATATGAAACATGGGGTCAAGTACCTTGGTTTCAATGTAAAACCCAACAAGTATATCTTTGAATATTGGTTTTGGATGTATCAAAAGATTGAAGCTCAAATTTTTATCTAGGTAAATTGATGGATTTCTCAAGGTGGAAGGATGATATTAATTAAACATGTTCTTGAAATTATTCCAATTTATTGGGTGGCCATAGAAAAAATACCTAAGGGGATCTTGACCAAGATAAGGAAGAAGTATTTCAACTTATTATGGACAATTAAGAGGGTAACCAAAGGAATTCCTTGGGTTAAATGACCAAGGTAGACATCTCCTAAAAACAAGGAGAATGGGGCCTCAAAAACATCTATTATTTAAGTAAGGCCTTTGTAGATAAGTGTTGGTAGGTGGTTTTGATAAAGATAAGCTGCACAACACCCAAGATGATGTGCAAGGTGGGAAAGTCGAAAAAGAGTCAGCCTAGTCATGATTTTGTATTATTTGGTCATAGTTTTGTAGTTTTGGTCCAAGTTAGTTAGGAAGTTGATCAAAGTGGACCATTTTAGTCTGTTGATGTTACTGTCATTACTCGTGGAGGTGCGGCAACGGGAGATGATGGCCCGATTCCACAAGTTCGATTGTATGGACGAAAAAAGGTGCAATTTGATGTCGACACTGAAAGGGATACATTCTTTGAAGCACGTGGCGCCATAAGAAGAGATCCGGGTAAGTTTCCTGTTTATGAAATGCCATATGTTTTTATTCCACTCTAGTAACAGGACCATCGCAACAGCATGGTACCCTGCAAAATTTCTTTGAATGTTGTTTGTCGTTGGCAAAAGATCCCGATGCACTTGTCGAGATTGCGAGTCTGTTGCACCAACTAGAAAACGGGAGGGAGGAGTCTATTGTGAACTCCCTGCATAAGAAGAAAACTGGAAAAGAAATGAGAATGAATATCCAGATTGGGGATTACGAGGTAGAGTTGATTATTTTGGATCTAGGATCGGATCTCAACATTCCGATGAAGCGGACGTGGGAGAAGATGGGGAAACCACAGCTGGCTTGGTTCGCTATACAACTGTGACTAGCCAATCGAGCCAGAATGACACCAATTGGGCGAGTACCGCATCTACAGGTGGAAGTCGAAGGAATTAGAACAAACATGGATTTCAAAGTTATCAAGATTGTTGATGAAGGAAGTTTGTATCCTGCACTACTAGGGATTGGATGGGCTAGTGACAAATTGGCGGTGATCAACTTCAAGAAGCGCGTGATGACTTTTGAGGACCGTGATATCAGATTCATAGCCTCGATGGATTGAAACGAAGGAAGAAGGTATGTAGAACCAGTAAAAGAAGAAGTTGTAGGAGGATGGGACCGTGCATACAACATTTCAAAAGATTATGTCCACCCTACTACTTATGGAGAGTTGGGTTGGTGAAGCTCTAGCTCTGCATCAACAGATTCTGATGATGCATTGGAGAATTGGCATAATCAGATACATGAGGTATAGATTCAGAAGTGCAGCGGAATCACTCAGTCACTATGTCAAGTCACAACAAAGATTGTTCAGTTACCAACATATGAAGGCTTACCTGATTTACCTGAATTTCTGGTTGATTTCGAAGATAAGGTGTCAAAACCACAAAGGCTATTGGCATTGGATGATGCATTGAAGGCCACTCCAACACGTTGGTGGGCGACACATAAGAAATCGATCAATGGGTGGGCGATGTGTTGTTGGTTGATGGAAGTTTGCTTCGGCGAAACCGAATAGTACCAAGCTGAGAAGTACGATGGGCAGAATGATCCTAACAATCGTTTGATTGCATGTCAGACTATGTGGGTGTCACGACCAAGGGATGAGTGGGTACATGATTTTGTACACACATTAGGTGAAATGCCGCGATAATGGCATATATTAGCTAATCTTAGGAGAGATATTACAACATGGGAGGAGTTGTCAATTTTTTTTAGTCACACCTTCAGTTTTGTGGATGTTGATCCCGTGATTCATAGTGCGCTACAACATATCCGTGGCATTGTTTTGGAGGTAGTTCTAGTCGCATATCCTACGAACCCGCATGAAGCACCAATGATGCAGTCGATGATGGAGTGTTACAATGTAAAAAGAGGACCTGATGATGGTGATGAACCAAGGAACGCCAACATTCCAGAGTCTGAAGGAATTCAGAATATCGCGGCACTAGAGATGCTGACAGACAAAGTTCACCAGTCATTGAAGATTCAGAAGGTCAACATTGGGACAGAGGAGGAGTCGAAGTTCATGAATATTGGAGATTATTGGAATGAAGAGACTATGGCAAAGATCACCGATTTATTGCACGGGTTTCAAGACTTGTTCTCGACCAAGTTTTCTGAAATGAAAGGGATATAGGATATTTGGGAGAATTGAAAATCCCACTGAAGCCGGATGCGAAGCCTATGAAGCAGCAACCGTATCGCCTGAGTCCATGATACAAGGAAAGAGTGAAGGCCAAACTTGACAGAATGTTGGACATAGGAATCATAGAACCAATTGAAGAATTAGAGTGGATCAGTCCTATGGTTGTGCAAGATAAGAATATAGGTGAGGTTCAGATCTGTGTCGATCTTAGGAAAGTTAACGACACATGTCTTCATGATCCATTCCCGACGTCGTTTATTGATGTAGTACTAGAAGGAGTAGGAGGCCAGGAGGTCTATTCATTCACAGATGGTTTTTCTGGCTATCATTATTAAATTGAGCACATAGATCTGTGGACAAACACACAACTCACAAGATAGATCACACAATTTACTCAGTTATTGAAGAATGGAACAATGCAAAAATGGCTTGCAGTTGTGAATGCTTTTCATTAATCAAAGAGTAATTAGATAATAATTACAATGAAGTACAATGACTTAAATAGCGACATGGAATTCGAATCCACATGAAGAAATTCAAATTGATTGGACTCTACTTCACTATAGGTAACTAAGACCTTGTCTAAATCACTGTCAGAGGACTCAATAGTTAACTGACCTTGTCTAAACCATTACTGGAGTTCAACGGAGTTCTAAAACACAACTCAAGTGTCTACTTTAGTGTTGACTGAGGCTAATTGACTGTGGTAGGTGAGAAATGCGCCTCTCCTGCATGCAGCGATGCAAACCTAGCGCTAACTGAATGTAGAGGACTAGAACTGAATATAACTGACTCCTAACTCAACTTGACTAGTCACCAACTCAACTCAACTGACCTTGGTTGGTATCGACACTCCCGATGGCTCCTAAATTGTAGGGATTGGTCTAGGAGGCTCCTAAACTGATGCATGCAAGTGCAATCAGTGGAAGTAGGCCTCAATTAGTGTTCCCCACACTTTAGTAACTGGAACATGTGCCCCAATTAGGACAAGTTGACCCAATGGTGCTAGTGACTAAAAATAGACTGGGTGGACTCCTGATTTAGACATATGACCAAATTGGACAAGGGAGGATTAATAATCCTAACACCCCCCCTAAATGATAACTTGGACAATCTGTGGGCCTTGGTAACTAAGACCATAGGTCACCCATTACATCAAGTAAAGTAAAGTAACTGCTCAATACAAGGAGCTGGGGAAAAAACCACATGGAAAAAAATCTCCCCCTCTAATTAATTAGGTAGAATCATGATCAATCTGGTTCTTCTGTACATAGGTATCCTGGGGCTTGGAATGTGAACCTCTCCATCATTATGTCTGGAGGAATATTTCTCTTTGGAAGAAGAATGATATGCTCAACTAAATCAGAAATATATAAAACTGTCGGATGAAGACTGGACCCATGTAGAGCAACTGAAGTCAACTGATAAGTGAGAAAAGGTTCTTGAGGATTCAGAACATGTGAGAAACACTCAAGAAAATGATATGTTGCAGCCATGAACAGTAAACCATGAGTGGTAAAAACAACCCCAAGTGTTAGGAGCAAGTGTCCAGGCGGATGCAGAAAATCTTCCTCTTCACTAGTTCTGTGAGGAGTTGAGCATGTGACCAAAGGTAGAGAAGCCCTTGGACTGTTGAGAGTGAATGATTGAGCTCCATAGTATGATATAGCTTCCAAAATATCTAATGAATCACAAAATAAAATATCAGCAACCTCATTAGAGGAAACTAACACCAAATCCCCAGCAGCAATTTTGAGGAAGAATTGCGGTACTTGATTTTTCACACCAGAATTGGTGAGAGAAGCTACAAGCATGACTGAAAGCTCTTGGATTTTAAAATATGAACCAATTAATATCATATCAGAAAGTAAATCAGATCTAAATATGTTTGCAACAAATCCAAAACTGTGAAATGAAATCAAATCCCCAGCAGCAGTTTTGTAGGAGACTTGCGGTACTTGTTTCTTCACACCGTTGATGAGAACAACCACAAGCAGTACTGAAATATTATGAATTTGAAATATTAAACCAAGCAATATCAGATCAGATATAAATAATATCATATCAGATACAATAAGATTAATATCAGATCCAAATAAATGGTCAACCGAGATGATGGATGCATAGCTTTCTTCTTCTTCAAAATTCTGAATTTTGGTGCATGCAATCCTAGAGGAATTTGTTGGAAGATCTAGATCAAGGGGAGTGAATGGATCACTCTGGTAATCTGATATTTCTTCCAAAATATCCAAGGTATTACATATTTTCACACCAGCAGCAACAATAGAGGGAGAAAAATCAAATTTCTCTTCACTTTCAGAAGCAATTACTGGCAAATTTTGCACATAATTCAAAGGAAAATCATCGGTGAATGTTTGCATGGAAGTGCAGCAGTATTTTTCTTCAATATCTAAGATTCGAATGTCTTCTTCTGCTTCATCCATATGAGGAGATGAGATATTAGATATCTCATAAAATTCCGGAGCATCAGGAGAAGGAGTCACTGCAAGGAGATTGTCTTCAATTCGAATTGACTATGTAGAAGCTTCTGCTTCTTCTTCATCTTGAACAACTTCACCAGAGAGAGTGGAGGCCGATATTTTTGGATAAAGGATGCTTATGGTGTTGGATGTGCTCTCCAAAGTGCTATTATGATCCTCATCAATCATTCCAAAGGTTCTGTCCAATATTTTCCAGATATCCTTTGGGTTTTTAACAGATCTTTTGAGGTAGCGCATGCTAGGAGAAATGGCCATACACATTGTTACATAAGTTGCATCACATTCATTTATCCAGTCATCCTCTCTCAAAGGAATCTTCACCAAGTCCAGTAGACACATCATAGAGATCTTATCTCTTCAGAGATGCAATCATCTTCATCTTCCATTCTGAATAGTTTGTGAATAGGGTGAGAAGAGGAACTGATGAATCCATAATTGATGAAGCCATTCGAAGTTGTACCTGCAAAAACACAAAAGGGGCACCGTAAGGTCGACAGCCTGCACATTTCAAGTTTTCATCACACCTAGCATAGTTTATCAAGCAAGCTTGATCAACAATTCCTTAAGTTGGGGTATTAAGTGGTAAACCTTCTGCTTCTGGTGCAGAGCTGGAAGGAGCAATTTTGCTAAAAAATGATCCAGTAGGAGATCTGAGGAGGAGAAGTGCCTTGTCTGCCGAGGCTTTGATACCATATTAAATTGAGCACATAGATCTTTGGAAAAACACACAACTCACAAGATAGATCACACAATTTACTCAGTTATTGAAGAATGAAACAGTGCAAAAATGGCTTGCAGTTATGAATGCTTTTCATTAATCAAAGAGTAATTAGATAATAATTACAATGAAGTACAATGGCTTAAATAGCCACATGAGGAAATTCAAATTGATTAGACTCTACTTGACTGTAGGTAACTAAGACCTTGTCTAAATTGTTTTCGGAGGACTCAATAGTTAATTGACCTTGTCTAAACCATTATCGGAGTTCAACAGAGTTCTAAAACACAACTCAAGTGTCTACTTCAGTGTTGACTAAGGCTAACTCATTGTGGTAGGTGAGAAATGCGCCTCTCCTGCATGCAGCCATGCAAACCTAGTGCTAACTGAATGTAGAGGACTAGAACTGAATGTAACTGACTCCTAACTCAGCTTGACTAGTCACAACTCAACTCAACTGACCTTGGTTGGTATTGGCACTCCTAGTGGCTCCTAAATTGTAGGGATTGGTATAGCAGGATCCTAAACTGATGCATGCAAGTGCAATCAGTGGCAGTAGGCCTCAATTAGTGTTCCCCACACTTTAGTAACTGGAACATGTGCCCCAATTAGGCCAAGTTGACCCAATGGTGCTAGTGATTAAAAATAGACTTAGGTGGACTCCCAATTTAGACATGACTCCTGATTTAGACATATGACCAAATTGGACAAGGGAGGATTAATAATCCTAACAATCATCAGATCAAGATTGTGAAAGAGGATTGACATAAGAAAACCTTTGTGTCTAAATGGGGATGTTTTCAGTACATGGTGATGCCATTTGGACTCAAGAATGCGCCTGCAATATTCTCTAGGATCGTAGTTGATGCGTTCAAGGATTTTATTCATAATTTTTTGGCGGTATACATGGATGATTGGACAGTATATGGGTTGGTAAAAGGTCATCTTACAAATCTGTGACTGATGCTGGAGCGGTGTCAACAACATCAGATTGCACCGAATTCAAAGAAATGCATATTTTGTGCACCATTTGGGATGTTGTTGGGGCACATTATCTATAAGGAAGGACTACTGATTGATCCAGATAAAATCACACATATTGTTAATTTGCCACCACCCACGAACGTAAAGCAACTTAGAGAAACATTAGGCCATACAAGATATTATCACAAGTTCATGAGAGGATATGCAGCAATCACAACACCGATGGAGAAGTTAATGGACAAGGATGCCCAGTTCGAATGGAGTCACAAGCGTTAGGGAAGTTTCGTCACCTTAAAAACAGATATGGCCACAACACCAATATTGGTATTTTCAGACTAGACCAAGGAATTCCATGTCCATGTTGATGCATCATCAATCACGTTAGGAGTGGTGTTGGCACAACCAAGCAAAGGGGATATTGATCATCCGATTTCTTTTGCCAGTCGGAAGTTGTCATCTGCGGAGAAGAATTATATCACGATAGAGAGAGAAGGGTTGGCGATGGTCTACACATTGCAGAAGTTTCGACACTACATGTTGGGAGGCCATTTCAAGATGTTCACTGACCATTCTACATTGAAATACCTGGTGAATAAGCCTGTGTTGGGGGGGAAGATATGCCGTTGGCTACTTCTATTCCAAGATTTTGATTTCAAGATCATTGTGAAGCCAGGTCTCTTGAATGCGGGACCTAGCCATTTGTCGCGAATTGAGACAGGTGAAGAACCAATGAACATCAAGGACGAAATACCCAATGTGCAGTTATTCAGGATTGGAATGGTTGATGACTATTATGAGAAAATAGTTTAGTTTTAGCAGCAGGAATGGCACTGGAGGGGTTCACCACAAATCAGAAGAAGCAATTGGTTGTTTGGGCCACGGATTTTCAGTTTATTGTTGAAGAGCTCTATAAGATGGGACGTGATGAGATATTTCGTCGTGTCCTACTGCATGTGCAGGAAAGGGTATTGGCAGAAGCACATGCCAGAGTCGAGGGGGACACTATGGAGGTCGTACAACTCCCAAGAAGGTACTCCACGCAGGACTATCGTGGCCTACTCTCAATGGTGATGCGATAGACTATGCAAAGACTTGTGATGTTTTCCAAAGAACCAGGAAGCCATCACTAAGGGATGAGATGCCCTTGGTACCTCAGGTAACACTGCAACCATTTGATAAATGGGAAGTGCATTTCGTGGGACCAATCAACCCACCAAGAAAAAGGACTAGTGCGTGGTATAGCATTACAACGACAGAGTACCTGTCAAGGTGGGTAGAAGTCGCACCAGTGGAAGATTGCACTACTGTGACTGCAACAAGGTTTCTATTTGACAATGTTGTTACTCGATTTGATTGTCCAAATATCTTTATGAGCGATTAGGGGAGTCACTTCATCAATCACACTATCAGTGCATTGACAGAGGAGTTCCATATACATCACAAGAAGAGCACCCCTTATCATCCACAAGCTAATGGGACAGTTGAAGCATTCAATAAGGTGTTGGAACATGCGCTCATAAAGGTATCCAATGCAAACTGCGATGATTGGGATTTGAATATTTCGGCAGGCTTATAGGAGTATCGCACTACTTGCAAAAGGTTGAAAGGGCAGACACCATTCAAGTTGATGTGTGGGCAGGAGGCAATGACGCCAATGGAATATATTGTTCAAAGTTTGCGTATCGCAGTAGCGACAGGGATGGATGATGAAGGAGCGTTGGAAGAACTTCTAACTCAGTTGGTGCAACTAGAAGAAGACCGCTTCATCACAGGATTCCATCAATGTGTTGAGAAGGATCAACAGAAAGCGTGCCATGATCAACACATCAAGAACAAGCACTTTTAGCAAGGCGACTTGGTACTTCTATATGAGAGTAAGTTTGTGAAACACCCAGGTAAGTTGCAAATGCATTGGTTGGGTCCTTATGTTATCAATTCCATTATCGAGGGAGGTGCACTACATTTGCAACAGTGAGATGGTGCGATGTTTCCTAAGTTAGTGAATGGAAACCAACTCAAACCCTACAGAGAGGGCCCAGTGCAACGCGATGCTTGAAGCATTGTGCAGTAAAATAAAAATAAAAATAAAAAAATTTAGTTTTTTGCATGAGGTGGTAATGAGGAGGTTGGCGCACTAGAAGCAATTGGTAGTGCAAACAAAACTGTTGAGGTCGCAGTTAGGGAACAACATGGAAACATATGCAGGGACACGATAGAGTCAAATAAGGAAGTTAATGCACCAGTTAAACCAGTTAACCGACGATGTTGTTGGACGAGACTCGCATTAATGGTAGATCTGACCGTTAGATCGAGAGGATTGTTGGTGGATTTGGGTGATGAATGGTGGATTTGTTCGTGATGAGATGAATTTTTTCACACGATCGATCCCGCGCTATAATAATTGGTGGGGTGCGGCTTGAAGTCACCATTGCGATTATTGAGTTGTCAAGTTGGGTACGAGTGAAGAGCATAGTTGAGAGTTTGCTGAGCAATTGTAAGCTATGTAGAGTGTCGAAATGCCGCAAGATATTTTCACTGGGAGTGTCAGGGGTTCACCAGTCATTGGCGTTCCAATTCTAGAGGAGGTGGCCAGCATGCTAGTGGGATCGTCATCAATTACGCGGAAGAAGAGGGGTCCCAGCCGGCCCAAGTCACTCACTCAGAAGAAGAGGACCAAGAGAACTTCAGCTAGAGAGGATGTAGAAACCGTAACTAAGGGCTCCACGGCGAGGACTAGGGTGACCGCTACGGACATCCTTAGATTTGTTCCACCATGCAAGCCCGACACCAAGCCCTGGAAGCTGACAAAGAACCAGTGATATCCAATAAAGATGTCTGCATTGATGATGGGAATGAAGTGCAGTTTCAACATTCTGTTGTGTTTAAAAAGGATGAAATATGAAGACCACGATCTGATGGTGTCTACAAAGTGGACAACAGATCCATTTGAGGTGAGGACTGGGTAGGAGAACAACCCAACGGCGTGCACCCCACAAGAGTGGGCATTGGGATTGCATAAGTTGAGGATTTTAGGCCTCATCCATATGCCACATTTTGGTAGGTTGGTGGAAGCCAACACGTGTGCCAAGCAATTATTGGCATGATTTCCTAGGGGATATCTGTGGCTGGACCGGCCAGTGTTGGTCACTGTCAAATTGATATTGTAGATTATAGGGTTGCCCATGCAGGGGCTTGATCCATCGCAGTACTTCAATGACGAAGATAACAACAAGAGGTTGGCTGCAAAACTAAAAAATAAGTATGGATTCGATTGTGACAAATGGGCATATGTCACAGATACAATTAATGATAAGGTTGTTCATGTTGCAGCAAAAATTCTGGCCATCAAGGTGGTACAGAAGAATCGACCAAATCAACGTACTTCGGGGGTCATCGCATGTGCCGAGTTGTGCGCCAAGGGTGTACAGATGAATTGGTCTTTGTTTCTACTCAACCAGTTGACTGAAGATGCTATGTTAGTCTAGGAGGGAAGAAACCATTCACTTATAGTTGGCTGATAATATTGATTTCCTTAGATTCCTCGATGGAGCCTAAGGATTATTAGGGCATGGATGTTGAGATTTCCAAAGTCTGCAAGGGAGCCAAGTATCAAAACCTATAGTATCTCATCTAGGATGACAATTTGTAGGATTGCATAATACAACTTTGGTTGTATTGGGATGCGCTCCAAGTCACAACTACCAAGATTCTGTGGTTATCTTAGGAAGCTGTGGAGAAATATAGACGAGTCATAAGATTCACCATAGGCCTGCATGCAATACATGTGGAAGCACGAAGGGACCTAGAGAGACAATGGTTAGCTACGCAGTATAAGCTAACTGATGTTGATATGGATGCAGTAGTAGCTTAGTGGCCTGCGACATGGAGGGAGTCGGTCAGTATGGAGGAAGTATCAGATGCAGAGGCTGGTCCTCCAGCTGATGCTTTGGTGGATAAAGCTCCGGTACACAAATGTGATCAAGAGTCACGAGAAGCATCATCAAGGAATCCGATAGATTCAGAAGCAGAGCAACAATACGAGGAGACAAGAATAAGGAGAGGCCAACGGCACAACCCTAATGGCGGATGAGCAAGTGAATCGCATCTTTGTAGTGATCACAGCGACGATGATTGGAAGCGAGACTCAACTGAGGCATTAGTCGACTGAGGGATTCTAAGAGGTAATGTTGCAACTAACATCTTTGTTTAATGTCGTATTGGAGAGAGTGACCGAAGCAAACTTGTTGCAGAGAACGGGCGAGATCAGCACAGGGAAGCAGGTTAGGATCGTGTTGATTCCATCATGAGCATTGGAAATGAACAATGAGGATGTTGATGCCTCACTGCAGCAATTCGAAACAATTGCGTTGGTTGTGAACGAGTTATCAATGCACCCCTTGGTGCGGTTACAAAAGTTGGAAGCTCAGGAGCTGGTTGACCGTGAGCATATCATTGACGATCACCTATTGATATCACAGGAGCGAGAAGAGGCAACGAAGCAAGAGATCGAGATTTTGAAGAAGGAGCAGGACATGCTAGTTGTCGAGAAGGAGCAGGTGTGGGACGACATAGTACAGTTGGAGAAGGTGGAGAAGGTGGTTTTTGTTTCCTGTCAGGAAGTCTCATAAATAGCGGAGGACATGGATGTGGAAAACAAAGCACATAAGCTAGGACAAGTCATTATAGGCTTCAAACATGACCTTGAAGACTTGCAGGAGCTAGTGAACCCAGACACACCTCTAGAGAAAGTTGTAGAGCGTAAGGACGCCATTGAAGACATTGTGACACGGCTTGAGGAGATTGAGAAAGAGGCCAATATGATTACAGATTCCATCACACAATTTTTGGGTAGCATGGTCCAGGATGAACAGTTAGAACAACTAAACACACAACTGAGGGAAGCAGAAGCATAGTTGGTTGCATCGCGGACATCACTCGGAGCGATGCCCCCAGTTGTGCAGGTCACAAAGGAAGCAAAGTTAAAGGAGTTGCAGTAGCACGTCACAAAGGCACGAGAGCGTCAACAACAACACACAACTTAGCTTGAAGAGTTTCAGGATATTGGGGAGCAGTTGTCGTTGAAAGCAGTTACTGCACTTCAAGCGGTGCAAAAAGTCGAAGAGATGTGAATGCGAAGATTGTCGAACATGCACTTGAACAAGATGTTGTAGATTGCATGGAGATCAGTGACAAGATGAAGAAGCAAGTAGAAGAAGTCAAACAAAAGTGTGAGGACTTCAAGATAAAAATAACTGACTACACTATTTCCAGTTGACATGGCTTGAGGGCGAGCCACAAGATTGTATTGGGGGCCTGTTGTCAGACGATTTTGATAAAGATAAGCTCCGCATCACCCAAGATGATGTGCAAGATTGAAGATGATGCACAAGACCAAAGATGGCACGTAAGGTGGGAGAGTTGACAAAGAGTCGTCTTGGTCATGATTTTGTAGTATTTGGTCATAGTTTTGTAGTTTTGGTCCAATGTCGTTAGGAAGTTGATCAAAGTGGACCATTTTGTAAAAGGCGCAAGACTGTAAATAGAGATAGGAATGTAATGTTAAAGGGATATTTATCCTTATGTGAGATGAGATCTTGATGCTTATGCTATGATATCTGGGATCTTATGCTAATTGTGCTTTGTGGAAGACTGATTTCTGTCTTGTCGCAACTATGGAGAGGTTTTCAATAGCCTGTTTTGATGCAGAAGTAATATGACATGACGGAGATTGATGGAAATATGGTGTTTTATGTCTTTCTGCTTTTCTGTGTTGAATGAGGAAATGTGAATGAACCAATACTGTAGTATGACTGTTCTTTTTGAATGATGTGATGTTTCTGTGTTTTAAATCATGTTATGGTGATTGATCTATTTATGAGTAATTATATTGTTGTGATCTAAATATGTTGATGCGATCTGATATGAATTCGTGAAAATAAACCCTTGTCTGGATCTCTGAAGTAATGTTGCGATAGTTAGACAGTAGATGCAAAAACCCTCCTTACTGCAGAAATGTGGTTTCGACAGCTCTCCCTCAAACATCTTGGGTGAGACTTCATCTACTTCGTAGGTGTTGCCGGACGGGGTAAAACCTATCTGGGTCGGTGCTCAGGAAAATTGCTAAGTTAAGGGTGTCGACAGAACGTGAACCCATGTCGATGGATCTATGTCAACAGTAAAAACTTATGGGGATTAGTTGATAATGTAGCCCTATGGAGAAAGGTTATGAAAACCAAGTACCCGAAAGACATTTTGGAGGATTGGTTTAGCCTGAGATTAAAAAAAACTCAAAAGGAAGTTCCATTGTTTGGAAGGAGTTGGTAGAGGCATTACTTCCAGTGGGAACCTAATAGGTAGCATAGAATATTGGGGTTGGTTGGACGCTTTTGATAGGAGAATATTCTTGGATAAGTGTGGAGGGATATTTCAAATTATCTAACGATTTGATTTGTTTTCCCCCTGAAATTGATTTTTTTTATTTAAAGGATGTTATAGAACAAAACACTCTACCAATGGGCTTAGAAATGGAATACTTCGGAGGTTTTCGACCTCAGGTAGAAGAGTGGAGTCAATATTAAAAAAAATTAACTTATGGGCCCATAAAATTTAAAGAGGTAGAGGACAAGATTTCCTAGTAAACAAACCCAACATCGGGAAGGTTCACATAAAGCTAGGTTATGCTGCCAAAGGGAAGGAAAACCTCATTGCGGGGGGGGGATTGGTGGTGGATGGTGGTATGGAAATTACCAGGATCAATGAAAGTGAACATTCTCATGTGGTTGTGTCTAGGGAACAAAATCTTGGCATGGAAGAATAGAATGAAGAGGGGATGGAACAGTCCAAGTAGATGCATTCTATGTTTCTCGGACTCTACAACAATTTTTTATCTATTCAAAAATTGCGTTTATGCCAAGAAGGTCTAGCAAGAGATTAATTCTAGTTTGAAATCAAAATCAAAGTGGAATATGTATATCTTACATGGACACATTTGGGAGTGGCTTTTGGATGGTGCTGTAAAAGACTACAAAGCTATGCCAAGTTTGATGGTTTACTGGATCAAGTGGATGTGCAACTCATTAATCTTCCAAGATAATAATATTATAGCTATAGTAATCGCACATATGGCCACTAAGACTATGAAGGAACATAAGACTAGTACCAAAGATTAAAAAATAAATCTTAGTGATGCCATGTCTAGATAACAAGATCCCATGGGGATTTTTGATGGGGAAATCCAAGGGCACCCTCTGATTTGTGGGTCAAGAGCCATACTTAACAAGAACCCCAAGAATTATATTCATCTTAAATTTGCAATAGGATGTGGAACCAATACAATGGTGCATTTGCATCGCTTTGTGCCCTAAGAACCCCAAGAATTATATTCATCTTAAATTTGCAATAGGACGTGGAACCAATACAATGGTGCATTTGCATCGCTTTATGCCCTCTGGTTACTCCTTTGTTGTGCTCAATAAAATGGATGCAAAAAATTATAGGTTCTCGGGGAATCTAAGGTTGTTATTGATTAGGATAAAAAAAGAATAAAATTGAGATTCTTGTTATCAGGCCAGTTATGAATCTGATTAAGGAAATCACTACTTTTGATTGGATTCCCTTTACCCACGTGTTTAGAGAACTAACCAACTCTTTCAAAGCAGGGTCTTGTACTAAATGAAGGCACTTTATGGAATTAAGGGATGGGAGACTTAATTCCAAGGTCAAAATTCCTGTTCACTTGTAGATGCCATACATATGTTCCTTTGGTAGTTAGTTTTTAAGTTATGTGTGTTTTTCTTATATGAAGTGGATAGCTCTTTTTTGTTTAAAAAGGGCTCTTGTGAGACTATAATTTTTAGAAGCAATAATGCTCAGACAAGCTTTTAAAACAAAGGTTGTTAATTTTTAACACTGTATCGTCGATGCAGAAGAACATGATGTTGGGTCTCTATAAGCACCTCCAGGACATCCGGTGTATATTCACTCTTTTAATATCTAATTTTTCTTTTTATGGAAAAAAAAGGTGTCGTACTGCATCGAATATTATTAGAAAAAACTGATTAGAGAGTCTCATTAATTAAGTTTGCCCCATATCTTTGTTTTTGCATCATGTGTTTTGATATGCACATTGATATTTCATATGGGGCGTCGTTTTTGCATCGTATGCGAATCATACTAACATCATAAAAACGCCAAAAGACATTAATTGTTAATCATATTTGTCTTGTTAGTGTTGTCTTACAATATTACTACATTGTGTTAGCATCACGTCTGCATCATTATTATTAATTTTTGCATTGTGTTAACGTCAAACATATGTTTTGCATCAAAATAGTATAATAAATTTATATTTTTTCAATCAAATTTTTTCGTTTTTATCAAAATTTTAGTTAATGATATTTTTTTTTTATAGATTTCAGTGTGATTCGAAAAAAAATTGGGACATAATAATTATTTTTATTAATTTAATATTTACTTTTTATGATATTTATTTATTGAAGAAATTTATGCTTAGTATAAGCCTACTTTATGGTGTAATAATTATGAGAAAAAAAATCATATATATATAAATGCAAAATCATGTATACAACATATATATATATTCTTCAGAGAAAAAAACCTTTTTATTCATCGAATAAAACATGAACTGCTCGTGCGAGCTTACATAAAGTTTAGCCATGCCGACTTCTTTCATACATAAGAAAAGGTTGTTCTCTTTGTGCATAAACAAAAGCATTTAAACCTCCTACAAAACTCCTTTGAGTTTTCTTAATTTTCCTATTTACATATCACAAGATTTTTGAAAATTAGAATGTTTCGTAGGAAAGGGCAGACTGCCAATTGGTGATTTCTTCTATTTCTATCACTCCTAGCTGTATTAAAAGAGCTTGTTTGGACATAGTGTCTGCTTCTGTGTTCAATTCTCTGTAGATGTGTGCGCAGACTATCCTTTCAAAGTGAGCCTTCAAGTTTTGAATTTCTGCTAAGATATGCTGTAAATGTGGAGCTTTGATGCAGAGTTTTCCATTAGCCCGATCTATAACCATTTTCGAATCACCAAAAAATTGTATGCTCCTAACTTCTCTGTCTTTTGCCATTTTCAAAACTGTCCATAGAGCCGCAAGCTCAACTTTATAATTGGTTGCATGACCAAGAACAATTTTGATGCAAATTTTGGCCTCTTCTGATAAATTTAGGTTTGCTTAGGCTTCTCCCAATGGAGGCTCTCCTTGGCTTGCTCCATCAAAGAAAGCCCATGGTAAATCTTTGTTGATGGTTGGTGCTGTGAGGATCCTCTTCTTGTTTTGAGTTGGGTTGGGCTTGTGTTCCTAAACCTTTTCCATTAATACAATAGTGATTACATCAGGAGGTACTCACTTATTCTGGAAAATGGTTTTATTGCAGGCCTCCCATATGCTATAGACAAAGATAAATGGAAAGGCTTCATAGCAACATATCGCCTCGTCTTGCCACCATGCCTGCATGCACTACTCCAGCGTAGCGTTTAAACCATGAAGAGTATTGTTTGCTGCTAACTGCCGAGTCGCGGATGTCCATACGCTATCTGCATATGGAAACAATGCAAATAAGTGAGAAGATTGTTCATCACTACTTTTACATAACAGGCATATCCCTGTGTAATATCCCAAAAAATTCGTAAAAAATTAAAATTTTTCATGTAACATAAAATGTTAAGAATGTCATTGTCAAAGAACCAATAACTGTTAGTGGTTATTCAACCAGTAATAACTACAATGAGCATTTCTCTTCTTTAGTTCTGAATAACTTAATAGTTTATCTTAAAGTACTAAGTTAAGAAAGTTAAACATGACAAGTTATTTTTTTCAAAAGGTGAGAATGGAAAACTATATTTTAATCGATGCTAATTGTGTTATCATTTTCTTTTGTCAAGTAGGACAGAATCTAGGGTGAGATCGGGGCTTACTTAGCTTACAGCTAACACAGTGGAATGATGGTTCTTTTTACAGTTTCTAAACCGGTAAGCAGTTTGTTCCAGTAAAAATTCCAGGCAAGAATGATACTCCACTAGCATAGGATAAATGCTAGTAAATAAGCTGTTTGATTGCAGCTTGACCCTGTAAGAGGTAATGTCGATATTGCTAAAGTTATCAAACTGCATAAAGATTGTGAAACACAACTGTGGAGGGATGGTTATATGCATGTTAAGTTTACCACCAAGATGGAATCCAATTAATTCTTTATGTAGTTTTCAACTATATGCTTATATGTTTCAAAATTGAAATGTTTAAGAACACTTCCACTTCAGTTCATAAGAATATATGACCTAACTACACATTGTTGTGCAGAGATTGGACTATGATATTATTCATATTCATTTGAGTTCTTTTAAATCTTTAAAACTCTACATTAGTAAACCTTCTAAACCATGTCTTCTTACCTAGTTCTCTAGTGTATACACCTAGCTTTATATGAACTTTCAATTATAATGGTTATAAAATTGTAATTTTAAAATGTATTATTATCATAGTAGGTGTTGGAGGAAAACTTGTAATTGCTTATGCTATAGTTATACTATACATTAAAAACTCTATTGTAAAAGATTTACTTTTTAACTCCAAGTTTTATGTTAAGTGGCTTTTAGGGAGGATCAATTTATCTATCAAAGATGTCTTATTACTATATAAAATGTAAACATTGATCATTATTAAGAGGAGTATATTTAGAACATTTTTATTCCAAACTGTCTAGTGCAAGGAGCAAGTTTTAAAAACTTTTTATATTATCTTCTGATTATAACCAAGAAATTGTAACAAGGTTAAATAATGTTACTATACCATCATAAGATAATGTTTTTGACTTAACTCTCAAATGATTGTGCATATTATCAATCGAAACTACGACTATGGCTCAAAACCCATAATTTGAAAAATTATTGCAAGACATGTGGATGGCATAGAGTGCTAGGGCTTCTTGTTGACTTGCATCATCATATATAATTGTTGACAACCCTAAAAACATGCTTGTATTGTTTATATGGTGGAGTGGTTGAGCTGAGGGCTCATGGCCACCATGTTCTCTGTCAAACCTCCATTAAAAATCACATATGCCTCTGCAACCTTGCTGAGCCGGTGAAGAAGGTTGAGTAAGCAGTTTACTGCTCAGAGTGAACTGGTTTTTGATTGTGAAGAGGATAAGAGGGTTTGATCCAGGAGGATATTGGTGGCCACCCACCTATTCCACTTGGACCCCCACCATTGTTTCTTTCAGTTTTCCAGTTTCCTTAATTGTAGCACAATTTACTATTTTTGGTAGTTTTTGGGTCCTAAACTTTTGGAGTCGTTTTGAGGCCCTAAATGACGTTTTTTTGGCATCGAATGGTCAAGAAAAAATGAGCCCATTTTGGACTCAATATTTGTTGTTTATGGATGTAGTCCTTAAATAGATCTTTCTAACAATGTATCATGCGCGTCAAACGGAGGTAGTATGCTAAAGTTACGACCCTGGGAAATTGATGTACCAAGTTACCCAACTGGGCCCACATTCTGGCGTTTCACCTCCTAGGGTTAGGTTTTTGGATGTGTAGGGTTTCCATTGTTTCTCAATAATATATAGGTCTTCGAGCCTCATTGTAACACAGAGTTCAGAGGCATGCAGCTGCCACATCTCTTCTCAGAGATAAGCTACTAGCACTCTAGCTAGTTTATTTCCATTATGTATGTAAACAAGTTTCAGTTATTGATTAATGAAATGAAGTGTTATTTCTGCTGCATATTTGTTTCTATGGTTATTTGTGTATTCTGTTGTGTTCCTGCATAAATTTGGATTAGTAGTATCAGAGCAATCTGCTCTTTCTCAATCCTTCTTTGCATGTCCCCAATGAGGGCGGGGTATAAAGAGTTAGGACTCTATTTGGTTGAACCTTTGCAAGATAAGCCTTGCAAATCCCGACGGCCACCCATGGGGTATGAAAAGAAAGACGAGGGCGTAGAATATCCTATCAAAATTGTTGCTCAAGGAGGCCCTTGAAAAACAAAGGAACGCGATGATGGATAACTTCACCCAGATCCTTCAACGACTTCCCACTGGCGGTGCATCTGCATCTAGCAGCCACTCTGGAGGCGCAACCCCTTTTAAGGTACAAGTAAACTTTGACATTCCCATATTTGATGGCCAAATAGATGCAGACGCCGCAGATAGATGGTTGAATCTATTAGAAGGATCTTTCTCGGTTCATGACTTTTCTGACCAGGAATAGATTACTTTTTCTCTACTCACAGCCGCCCCCCATGTCAAGGACTGGTGGGAAACCTACTGTGAGAGAAAGGATGAGGAGGAACCCTCTTTGTTCTCGGTCGTACCCACTTGGAATTCTTTTCAAGATGCCATAAAGGGACAATATTATCCGATGGGGAGCTATGAGGACAAGTACATACAATGGACTACGTTGCGGCAGCAAAGAGATCAAGATGTGCATGAGCTGACGAATCTGTTCCATACCCTGCGCACCAAGTTGGGTATCAAAGATTCAGAGAAATGTTTGGTGTTGAAGTACCATAGTTGTCTATACATATACATTCAGGAGGAAATGGAGTTCCTCTACATCTCTTCGCTTGGTACGACATATCGGTATGCTGCCAAAATTGAGCAAAAATTCAAACAGAAAAAATGAGACTTTGGATCTACGAATAGAAGCAAGGGAAAGGTGCCCCCAAACCACAGAACCAAGGAAATAGCCAAGGCATGGAGAATCAAGAAAACTTGCCAAAGACTCAAGCAAAGAGCAACAATGCAAAGCCAAAGAAGGAAGCGGGAAAGTGGTGCGAGATCCATAAAATATCCACTCACAACACAAGTGAGTGTCGGGCCAAGCAGTCAATGGTGGCCAAGATAAAGGCTTCTGAATCAGATGCATACTCTAACACTGAATCAGAACCTGAGAAGGGGAATGACAGAGGGAAGAATATTATCGATGCAGAGCCCAATGCCACCGTTGCCACCACAAAGATCCAAAAAGAAGAACCAGAAGATTCAGAGGAGGAGGAGCGTCTTTTCCACTCCTAGATGTGGGTAAAGGGTTCCCCTCTATAGTTCATTGTCAAAAGTGGGAGCCAAAAGAACTTGATTTTAGCAGAGTTCATGAAGCGGTTGGGTTTTTCGACCACAACACACCCACATCCATACACCATTGGGTGGATTCACCAAGGACGGGATCTCCGCGTCATCCAACAGTGTCACCTTCCCTATAGCATCAAGCCCTTCACCGATGAGGTATTATGTGATATTGCTCCTCTTGATGTTTGTGATGTATTATTAGGTCAACCATACTTATGGAAGTGACATGCTATGTATGAGTCCCAGCCTTGCGTTGTTATTATTACGTTGGGAAATAATTTGTACAGGATACCAGAGGTACCACCTCCTGCCACTATCTCTTTGGTTACTAGAAAACAATGCAGTAAGCTCATTTCCAAAACTGGGAAGTTTGTTTTCTTGATGATCTTCCCTCAGGGAAAGAAGAAGATCGTGTCCATGACCTCTAGACAGGGCCCCTCTGTACAACAACAACAAATGGACAAGGTCGTGGAGGAGTATTGGGACATATTCACCGCACACACCAGGGTGCCTCTCCATTGTCAGGTCAAGCACCCCATCTATCTAACCCCAGGTGCGCCGCTGCCCAATGGATCGATCTATCGACGCTCTATTCTAGAGAATGATGAAATTAAGAGGAAAATTTAGGAGCTGCTATAGAAGGGTCACATCTGGCCAAGTTCATCGCCCTATGGGAGCCTGATCATGTTGGTACAGAAGAAGGATGGGACTTGCAGACTCTGTATTGACTATCGGGCGCTGAAAAAGATCAGTGTCCAGGATAGGTACCCGATCCCGTGGATTGATGACCTCCTGGACCAGCTTAAAGGGGAAAAATATTTTAGCAAGATCGACTTAAAGTTTGGGTATCACCAGATACTGATCGAACCGACCGATGTGTGGAAGACTGCCTTCAAAGCCAAGGAGGGCCTTTTCGAATGGTTGGTCATGCCTTTCGGGCTGACAAATGCTCCTGCAACCTTCATGAGACTGATGGATGACATCTTGTGGCCATTCACCAACTCATTTGTAGTAGTATACTTGGATGACATCTTGATATTCATCCAGACTTGGGAAGAGCACCTCCACTACATCTGACAAGTCCTCCAAACATTGCGGCAGCGCAATTTGTGTGCCAATTTGGATAAGTGCACTTTTGGCATGAACCAAGTTTAGTATCTGGGATACACTATTGATGAGTGTGGGGTACATGTGGATCCAACCAAGATCCAAGTCATTCGAGATTGGCCAGCCCCAACTACTCTAACAGAGCTTCGTATCTTTCTGGGCCTTGCTAATTTGTATCACAGGTTCATGTTGGGATTCTCTCATATCACTTGGCCCTTGAGTCAAGTCACCAATGGAGGAGAAAAAGAAAAATTCTTTTGGTAAAAAAATCAGCAGAAGGCATTTGCAAAATTGAAACGTCGCCTCTGCTATGCCCTAGTGCCACCCCAGTGCTCACATTACCAGACTTGCAACAACCATTTGAGATCGAGACAGATGCCTCTGACTATGCTATTGGGGTAGTCCTTACTCAACAAGGGAATCCAGTGGCATATCACAGTGAGACACTGTCTGAGACAATCCGCAAATATCCCACTCATGACAAAGAGATGTATTCTATTGGACAGGCTTGCCGACAATGGAAGCATTACATTTTGGGGAAGGAAATCATCATCCACACAGACCACCGACCCCTGCAGTTCATACAGACACAAGGGAAGTTACAGAACAATTGCCATCAGAAGTGTTCCACATATCTACAACAGTTTCATTTGAACATCAAGTACAAGAAGGTAAGCACCAATAATGTTGCAGACTACCTCAACCGACCACCGATAGTGGCGATAACCACCGTGTTAAACTCTTGTGGGCACGAGACTTCTGATTGGCCGCTTCTCTACAAGAGCAATACAGAATTTAGCCACACACACCAGACACTCTTGGAGGGAAACCAAGTTCCAAAATTTCACCTCCAAGATGTATTACTATGTCACATGGGACACCTTTGTGTTCCTTCAAGCGAGTGTGACAAGATGATTTGGGAAGCGCACTACAGTCGGGTCGCTGGGCATTTCAGGGTTGAGAAAATAGTGGCAGTATTGCAGAAGTATTTCTATTGGCTAAAACTTTGACAGGACGTCGGGAAGTACATCCGATCCTACACTGCCTGCACCATTACCAAACCATCCATCAAGAAACAAGGCCTTTATAATCTGTTTCCTACCCCTAGTCGACCTTGGGAATCCATCTCCATGGATTACATGTCAGGCCTTCCTTATACTAAGCATGACAATGACTGTGTGCTTGTGGTCATTGACAGATTCTCAAAGATGGCCATAATGGCAGCCTACAAGAAGAATATCACAGCAGAGGCCACTGCTAAACTCTTCTTTGAATGAGTGTGGGTACACTTTGAGATCCTACAGTCTATAAGCTCAGACTGGGATAGCAGGTTCCTTAATACATTTTGGTCTAGCCTATGGTCAATGCTAGACACCAAGCTCACAAAGTCCACAGCTTTCCATCCCCAGACTGATGGCCAGACAGAGGTTGTCAACAGGATGATCGTACACATTTTGCGCATGTACAACTCAAAGAATCCACACACATGGGATGAGATCCTCCCCTATGTACAACACAGCTATAACCGGGCCCTCCACATCTCAACCAACCACAACTCCTTTCAAGTGGGCTTGGGATTCCAGCCACTATGTCACATTGACGTAGCGATGCCATTTGCAGCTACTGAGGATGATTCAGCTCATATCCAATCTGAAGTTTCCAAGGCAAATAATTTCATTGAGCACATTCAGCACATTCGCTAATAGATTCATGACATATTGGACAGTTCCAGTGCTAAGTACAAGTAGCGACATGATTGACATCGGGTGCAACACAACTTCCAGGTGGGCAAGAAAGTGTGGCTACATTTGTAGAATGAGCGCCTCACTGGACCCCACCGCAAGCTTCATCCGCTCTGATATGGGCCATACACCATCACCAAAGCTGTCGAGGACAATGCCTTCGAGCTCAATATTCCACCATTCCTTGGTCTGCACCCAGTGTTCAATGTGGACCACCTTCGGCCCTACTTTCCACCTCTACTGGACACATCAGATGTGGTAGAACAACTCACACCAATAGTGTTAAACCCTGATTGCATGGAACAAGCCACAACTGATCAGATTATGGACACACAGATCAAGAACACCCGCCAGCAGAAGATCCAGCTATATCGAGTTGTCAAAGCAGGCCAACTCCTTCATCAGGGAAAGTGGCTCACTAGGGACCAAGTTCAGCAGAAGTTTCCTCATATCATAGAGGAACTCAACGCAATGGGGACCATTACTTCCTAAGGGGGGAGAAATGATCCACAAGGATATTGGTGGCCACCCACCTATTACACTTGGACCCCCACCATTGTTTCTTTCAGTTTTCTAGTTTCCTTAATTATAGCACAATTTACTATTTTTGGCAGTTTTCGGGTCCTAAACTTCCGAAGCCGTTTTGAGGCCCCAAACGCTGTTTTTTCGGCATTGAATGGTAGGGAAAATATGAGTCCATTTTGGACTTTATAATTTTCATTAATGGATGTAGTCCTTAAACAGATCTTTCTAACGATGTATCATGCGTGTCAAACAGAGGTAGTATGCTAACGTTACGACCCTGGGAAATCGATGTACCAAGTTACCCAACGGGGCCCACATTCTGGCGTTTCACCTCCTAGGGTTAGGTTTTTGGATGTGTAGGGTTTCCATTGTTTCTCAATAATATATAGGCCTTCGAGCCTCATTGTAACACATATTTCAGAGACATGTAGCTGCCAGATCTCTTCTCATAGATAAGCTACCAACACTCTAGCTAGTTTATTTCCATTCTGTATGTAAACAAGTTTCCGTTATTGATTAATGAAATGAAGTCTTATTTCCACTGCATATTTGTTTCTATGGTTATTTGTGTATTCTATTATGTTCCTGCATAAATCCGGATCAGGGTTTGGCTATCTTTACCTTCATTTCGTTTTGAGAGCTGAATCTCTGTGTGAATGTTAAAGGCTGTAACCAACAGATAAGAGTTGTTGCATGCAAAGTAATTGATTCCTGTTCACTACTGGTTATGGTGTCGAGGGTTTGGAACTTCCTCATGACAGCTAAATATTTTCATGACTTCCTGGTTGCTCGACTCCACAAAGGTAAGAACACTATCGATTTTCCTTACATTCTATTTGCACGAATTCAAATATTATTTTGTAAACTAGCAAAAGTTAACCGAACAAAGGGTTTTCCCTTGCGCAGGCTCTCCAGGTCTAAGTTCGAAGTTGCCGAGTTTTACCTACAACTTCTTGAGGGCGTCCACCCTGGTAAGCCTCGGTTCACTTGGGGTTTCTCCTGCGCAACTGTGTGGTGGAAAGTGATGGCACTATCATGTGTGTTGGTTGTAGAGTCGATTGCAGTCATTGTTTGCTCTGTTCATTCCTTTAATTTTAGTTTTTAAATCCCTCATGGCTGCTGTCTTGAGTGGATATGAATTTCAAATCCGTAACTTCATAAATTTGGTTTTTGAGCCTTCTCGGCCTTGATTGAAATAGATGGTGATAATAATTTTTAAAACTATGGCTTTAAGCCATGATTGTACTGTCAATCCGCTTGGTGGTTTCTTGAAGTTTTAATTAGGTTTTTACAGAAGATTGAATGGCCGTAATTTTAGCAATCTTCAAATTGGTGAAGGGATTCCATAGCTGTATCTGATGGTTGTTTATTTTCGAATTTATGACTTCTATTTAATTTATAAAAATCGTTTTTGATCAGGATGTTAAGCCTAGATAGATAATATATATGCCGGCCATAATATATTTGTTTGTTTTTTTTTGTCTTTGTTGGGTTTATACTTAGGTAAAATTTTGTTTAGTTTCTAATCTTATTGATATCTAGCTTTTCAATGTTTAGGTTTAACTTGATAAGTAAGAAAATATTGTTTCTTGTAAAAGATTAAGAGTTAATAATCTTTGGTTATGGATTATTTTGATAGCAATTAAAAATAATAATACTGTATATTTATTATTATTATTTAAAATAGGACTAAGTTTGATATTGTAAAATAAATTACATTTCTGTTCTGAGATGTTCTGGAATAATCTTTGCTAGGTTTTAGTATTTGTAAATTTGAGTTTTTACCCTAGTACGATAGTACAGATCTCTTGTAAACCCTAGTTATTTCTAAATGTTTGCAACGTTAGTACTTCTTGTTTATAGTAAACCTAGTTATAATTTCTCACGAATGATTAACTAGGTAGTTAGATAACCTAAATTACTGTTTACTGGGTTAAACCTAGTTTAAATATTTTATTGTTCCTATTTTATTTATTTAAGTCTACTTACTAGATTTATAAATTGCAACTTCATTAGTTTTACTGCAGAAATATTATGCATACTATTATGCATTATTTAAATTTGTTCTTCTACCTGTAATTATATATTTTAAATAATTTCAATGGATAAATAAAATACAGCTAAAGTTCTGCAATTTAAGTTACACAAAGACCTGTAGAGGTAATCATTTACATATGCATTCAATTTTTATTTAAATCTACTTATCCAAATTAATCATACCTGCTGTACTAGAGTACTGCCGTGCAAGAGGTTTAGAAAAATACAGTTTGGGTAATTTTTCTATCTATCAATTAACTCAGCAATATCTCTACTGATAAACCCTAATCTAACTAGTTACTAGTTTTCACCACATAAATAATTTTTCTTACTTAACCCTAACAGAAATAAAATATCAATATATATATTCATGTAAAACTCTTAAACTTTTTCGATGCAGAAAATAAATAATAACTGAACTTAAAAAAATAGAACCTGTCAAATAGATGAGGTGACAACAGCTTTAGGAGGCTGTTCCTCCAAACCAACTCCTAAAGAAAAGTTGAACAACAATTCTCAGGACCCTCGAGCTTGTCTCTTGATCCTCTCGGTAGAGCAATGGGTGAGAGATGTAAACTTGAGATTCTCTGCAACTCTATTGAGTGTTCAACAGTAACTCAGTCCTGCTTACAACAATAAGGACTTCAGCTTAGAATAGCTGCACAAGTTCAATCTTCAGCACTTATCCCCTCAAACTTACTTCAGCTACTCCCCTCCATCGAATTCACATGCACACTTCATTCATTGAGAATGACCATAAATCCAGAATGAGCAACCTCAACTGTCTTCAATGGGAAGTTTTATATGCATGCCTAGGTCTTCTGGGTCATTTTTTACTTAATGAGCCACCTGCTCATGTTCCACTTTCTTGGGGAATCATGACCACAAATATAGGGAAGTTTCCACCTGCACCATCTAGAAGTAGTTTGCAAATGCTGCCACTTGTCAATATGCTCTCAACCTAGTCTCCTCCACCAAGTTACTAGTAAACACTCATTTAACAGCTTCCCTAAGCTGTTGTCTCATCTTTTATTTATTTATTAAATAAATATTCTGCAATACATTAAATTATCCTTGAACCCACTTGGTCATTAATTACAAACTTTAACATAAAATATAACATAATGTTCCTCAATAAACATAAAATTGTTTTTCAAATTGGGGCATGTGATATACACACCCCCTTAATTTATAACATCGTCAGAATTTCCCTGAAATAGAATTGGATATGCATCCCGCATATGAATTTTCAATTCCTAGGTGGCTTGTTCTGGACTAAGGTGCTTCCATTGCACCTTCACCTAACCAATGGTGCGATTTCGAAGTGAGATCTCCCTCCTTTCAAGGATACAATTCGGTTCCACTAGAAAATATCATTCGGGTTCCACCTGCACATACTTCCAGTTGATAACATGAGTAGCATCATGTACATATTTTTTTAATACAGAAATATGAAAAACATTGTGAATATTTAAGTTTGGTTGTAAAGCTAACTGATATGCTACATGTCCTATCCTGGACAGTATTTCAAAAGGGCCGCAATATCGGGGGTGCTAACTTAGCACAACTACCTAACCTCAAAGAACTCTTTTTAGGTCTCACCTTAATAAAGACATGTTCACCTACCTGGAACTCCTTTGGAGTTCATTTAAGATTTGCTTGACTTTTTTGTCGATCTTGCGCAACTTTCAAGTTACCTTGTACCTATTTTATAATTAACTCCATCTCTTTTAATAATTTAGGTCCTAATACTAGCCTATCAATTGGATTACTCCAAGAGATGGGGGTATTGCATTTCCTGCCATACAGAATTTCAAAAGGACTATATCTTGCTGAGGCTTGATAGTGATTATTGTAAGCAAATTCTACCAGGTGTAAGTAATCTTCCCATTTACCTGGCTGTTATTTTACATACATTATGAGAAAATCCTCCAATACCTGTTTTAATCTTTCAGTCTATCTGTCTGTTTGAGGATGGAAAGAGGTGCTGAAGTTTAATGTAGTATTTAATCCTTTAAACAAAGACTTCCAAAAGTTTCCCATAAACTTAGGGTCTCTGTTTGAAATTATTACCTTCAGTATTCCATGTAACCGAAAAATTTGTTTTAAGAAAATATCAACAATATTTTCAACTTTATAAGTAGTTTTTACAGGTATAAAATGAGCTACTTTGCTCAATTTATCAATAAATACCATTATGGAGTCATTTAAGTTTTGATTTCTACGCAGTCTTGTGATAAAATGAAGGCTAATTATCTCCCACTTCTAGCTAGGAATAGGTAATGGCTGAAGTATCGCAACTAGATGCTGATGTTCAGTCTTTACTTGCTAACATTCAAAGCACTTAGCAATGTATTTTGCCAATTCATTTTTCATGTTTGGCCAGAAATAATCCTTTTTTAGCATGGTTATAGTTTTCTGATAACTAGGATGTCTTGAATAAGGAGTTTTATGAATTTTGTTTAAAATCAACAACTTAATCTTAGGTACATTAGGTACGTATAGTCTATCTTTATACAATAATAATCATTTTTTATTCAAACTATACCCTGTACTTAGACTTTCAAATAAATTTTCTCTTACCTTTGCTTGTAATTTCTGATAATTTTCATCTTGTCCAATTCCATATTCTAGCTGTTCTTCTAAATCTATTTTATAGGTACTGATTGCTGCTATAAAATTCAGTTTTGCATTTCTGCTTAATGCATCAACAACCTTATTTTCTTTTCCTTTAATATGTTGGATTTCAAAATCGTATTCGCTAAGGAAAGCTAGCCATCTAGCTTTCCTAGCATTTAAGTTAGGTTGATCCAACAGATATTTTAACCCTTTATTATCTGTCATTAATATAAACTTCCTTCGATTAAATGATGATGCCACATTTTTAAGGCATGTATGACAGCAGCTAACTAAGTCATAGGTTGCATAATTTTTCTCATGAATCTTCAGCTTCCTAGACTCATAAGCAATGACATGTCCTTCCTGCGTTAAAACTCCACCTAAACTGTCATTGCATGCGTCAGTACATACTATAAAATCTTTATTAGGGTCATCAATTCTTAAGATTGGTGCAGTAGTTAATAATGTTTTTAACTTTTTAAAACTTGCTTCACACTTTTGACTCCACTCGAATTTCTTCTCTTTCTTCTATAAAGAAGTTATGGGATTTGCAATTCTTGAAAACCCTTCAATAAATCTTCGATAATAGCTAGTAATCCCCATGAATGATTGGAGGTCTGTTATGTCTTTTGGGGCTGGCCATTGCTTGATTACCTTTATTTTTTGGGGGTCGACATAAATTCCTTCTTTAGTCACCACATGACCTAGATACTGAATTTTATCCTTAAAGAAGTCACATTTACTAAATTTTGCATAGAGTTGATGTTCTCATAACTCCTGCAAGACAATTTTTAAATGTTCTTTATGTTCTTCCTCAGACTTTGAATAAATTAAGATGTCGTCAATGAATACGACCACAAACTTATCAAGATATTTAAGCATTACATTATTCATCTGACACATAAAAACAACTGGGGCATAACGACAAACTCGTAATGACCATATCAGGTCCTAAAAGCTGTTTTAAAGATGTCTTCATCTTTGATTTGGACCTGGTGGTAACCAGATCATGAATAAATATTTGAGAATACCGTTGCTCCACGTAACTGATCAAACACATCATCTATGCACGGTAATTGATATCTGTTTTTGACAGTCATCTTATTTAGTTGATGGTAATATATACATAGTCGTAGATTTTCGTCCTTCTTCTTAACAAAAATAACACATGCTCCCTAGGGAGACACACTGGGTCTAATGTAATTCTTATCAATGAGTTCTTTTAATTGCGAATTTAGTTCATTTAATTCCAGTATATTCATTCGGTAAGGGTATTTTGAGCTAGGCACTGCACCAGGTACCAACTCAATAGTAAATTCTAACTTTCGTTTCGGAGGCAGTCCCAGAATTTCTTCCAGAGATACATCTAAATATTCCCTTAGGATCGAAATGTCTTCCAGTTTTAATTTATCTTTGTTATTAGTATTTTCTTCATTAATTACTATTACAGCAAAGGATTTACAACCCTTCCGAATAGCTCTCTTAAGTTGCAAAACATAAATCTGTCTTATGGCTATTTTCCTAGGGATTCATTTTACATTTACTATTTCTCCATCGTTATTTACGCAAGTAAAGGTTTTATCAAAATATTTCAGGATTACCCTATGACGTTCTAGCCAATCCATACCAATTAACATATAATATGAACCCAAAGGTAAAACATTAAGCTTAACCGAGGTTTGAAACTGATCCCTTGTTACTGTACAATTCTTAACAAAACTAATTACCTTTCTCTTTGCACCAGTAGCTAGCTGGACTAACCAAGATTTTGCAAAATTTTCTACTATTAGCTTACACTTTTCTACTAAGTCAGGATAAATATAGCTTAAACTAGATCCTGGATCGATTAAAATAGATATAGGTATTTGATTCAGCTTACCTTCTACTTCCACCATGGAAGTTTGATAATCCACTTTCCTGTTCTCCAATGCTGCATTGATCCTGGGCATTGTCCTCACTAGATCACCAATAGTCATATCCTCTTGTATCGTGTGTATGTTGCTAACAGTCTTCTTCCGATTGGGGCAAACTGATGCATAATGAGGACCATTACATTCCTAACATTTTATTGGTTCCTTTCACTCAAAATTTTTGGCATTGTTGTTGTGGTTATTAATAGATTCTTTATTTCTTTGACCATTTGGATTGGTTTGTGAATTACTTTTGTTCCCTTGGAAATTTTTACTAGGAAAATTTCGTGTGTTATTATTCTTAAAATTTCGGTTAGGTACAAAACCTTTCTTCTTCTGTTCAAAATTATTAGTTCTTTTGGCCTTCCAGTTGGTCATACTTTCCTTTTTTCGATTCTGTTCATAACATAAATTTGCCTTTCTCATTGCTTCTTCTAAAGTTTTTGGATTTTCATACTCAATTCTGTCTTTTATATGATAGGGTAAACAACTGAGAAACCACTGTACCTTAGGATTCTCGTCCACAATATACTTCACATACCTGAGTAGACTTAGAAATTTACTATTTAATTCTTTCATATTCATTGTTCCTAGTTTTAGTTCGTAAAATTCCTTAGCCCTCTCCTCATAGTACTGTTCAGACATAAAATTTCTTCTTGAAATATTTCTTAAATGTACTCCAATTAATGTTTTTCTCCCTAGTTCCTTTTACTCTTTTTAGGTCCTGCCACCAAATATCTGGTTTCCCCATGAGATTATAAATAGCCATCCCAACTTTCAGTTGATTAGAGTAGTTATAAATTTGAAAGTACTTCTTCATCCCGGATAGCCAAGATTCTGCCTCTTCTCCCTTCTCAGTTTCACCATTAAAGGTTGGTGGCTTGATTTTCTTGAATTCTCCAGAGATTTCTTCCTAAGGTTTAAACTTTCTCTTGCTGGTATGATGATTATCTTCGCTACTATCACTAGTATATTGATAATTCTTTTTATGTGAATCGCCATAAACCTCAGAAGATGAGCTACTTTCAATTTTAAACTGTTTAGTATTTTTATCTTTATGTTGGTAAGACATATATTCAGACTATGTTCATTTATCTTTTCCCTCATTCTGAAATCTTTCCATTAAAATTTGATTTGACTCCTTCTGAGCTCTCAGAATTCTCTCATTTTCCCTTTTAACTGTTTCTATCTCTATTCTTAATTCCTTGACTGTCTATAGTAATTCAGATGAGTTATTGGTTATCTCTTCTTGTATGGGTTCTCTTTTATAATTACTTCGTTCAGTAAATGGGGATTCCTCATCCTCATATTCTTCCAATCTTTCCATACCTGCAGTTAACTCATTTTTTTTCCTGGAAGTATAATTAAAAATTAAAAAAATCAGTATCCATGTTTTAGATCTATTGTTCTATTTATGCATGTTGAGCCACGTTCAGGCCTAGTGTCTCAACCTCGTGCTCTGATACCACATGTAATATCCCCAAACATTCATAAAAATTAAAATTTTTCATGTAACATAAAATTTTAAGAATTCCATTGTGAAAGAACCAATAACTGTTAGTGGTTATTCAACCAGTAATAACTGCAATGAGCATTTCTCTTCTTTAGTTCTGAACTTAGTAGTTTATCTTAAAGTACTAAGTTAGGAAAGTTAAGCACGACAGGTTATGTTTTTCAAAAGGTGAGAATAGAAAACTGTATTTTAATCGATGCTAATTGTGTTATCATTTTCTTTTGTCAAGTACGACAGAATCTAGGGTGAGATCGGGCCTTACTTAGCTTACAGCTAACACAGTGGAATGATGGTTTTTTTTACAGGTTCTAAACAGGTAAGTAGTTTGTTCCAGTAAAAATTCCAGGCAAGAATGATACTCCACTAGCATAGGATAAATGCTAGTAAATAAACCGTTTGATTGCAGCTTGACCCTGTAAGAGGTAATGCCGATATTGTTAAATTTATCAAACTGCATAAAGATGGTGAAACAAAACCGTGGAGGGATGGTTATATGCATGTTAAGTTTACCACCAATATGTAATCCAATTAATTCTTCATGTAGTTTTCAACTATATGCTTATATGTTTCAAAATTGAATTGTTTAAGAACACTTCCACTTCTGTTCATAAGAATATATGACCTAACTACACATTGTTGTGCATAGATTGGACTATGGTATTATTCATATTCGTTTGAGTTCTTTTAAATCTTTAAAACTCTACACTAGTAAACCTTCTAAACCATGTCTTCTTACCTAGTTCTCTAGTATATACACCTAGCTTCATATGAACTTTCAATTACAATGGTTATAAAATTGTAATTTTTAAATGTATTATTATCATAGTAGGTGTTGGAGGAAAACTTGTAATTGCTTATGCTATAGTTATACTATACATTAAAAACTCTATTGTAAAAGAATTAATTTCCAACTCCAAGTTTTATGTTAAGTGGCTTCTAGGGAGGATCAATTTACCTCTATCAAAGATGGCTTATTACTATATAAAATGTAAACATTGATCATTATTATGAGGAGTATATTTAGAACATTTTTATTCCAAATTGTCTAGTGCATGGAGCAAGTTTTAAAAACTGTTTATATTATCTTATGATTATAACCAAGAAATTGTAACAACGTCAAATAATGTTACTATACCATCATAAGATAATGTTTTGACTTAACTCTCAAATGATTGTGCAGATTATCAATCGAAACCACGACTATGGCTCAAAACCGATAATTTGAAAAATTATTGCAGGACACGTGGATGGCATAGAGTGCTAGGGATTCTTGTTGACTTGCATCGTCATATATAATTGTTGAAAACCCTAAAAACACGCTTGTATTGTTTATATGGTGGAGTGGTCGAGCCGAGGGATCGTGGTTGCCATGTTTTTTGTCAAACCTCCATTAAAAAGCACATACGCCTTTGCAACCTTGCTGAGCTGGTGAAGAAGGTTGAATAAGTATTTTACTGCTCAGAGTGAAGTGGTTTTCGACTTTGAAGAGGATAAGAGGGTTTGGCTGTCTTTACCTTCATTTTGCTGTGAGAGCTGAATCTCTGTGTGAATGTTAAAGTCTGTAACCAACAGATAAGAGTTGTTGCGTGCAGAGTAATTGATTATTGTTCACTACTAGTTATGGTGTCGAGGGTTTGGAACTTCCTCATTGCAGCTAAAGCTTTTCACGACTTCCTGGTTGCTCGACTCCATAAAGGTAAGAACACTATCGATTTTCCTTATAGTCTATTTGCATGAATTCAAATATTATTTTGTAAACTAGCAAAAGTTAACCGAACAAAGGGTTTTCCCTTGCGCAGGCTCTCTAGGTCTAAGCTCGAAGCTGCCGAGTTTTACCTACAGCTTCTTGAGGGTGTCCACCCTGGTAAGCCTTGGTTCACTTGGGGTTTCTCCTGCACAACTGTGTGGTGGAAAGTGATGGCACTATCATGTGTGTTGGTTGTAGACTTGGCCGCAGTCATTGTTTGCTTGGTTTGTTCCTTTAATTTTAGTTTTTAAAGCCCTCGTGGCTGCTGTCTTGAGTGGATATGGCTTTCACAACTATGACTTCATAAATTTGGTTTTTGAGCCTTCTCGGCCTTGATTGAAATAGATGGTGATTATAATTTTTAAAACTCTGGCTTTAAGCCATGATTGTATTGTCGAGCCGCTTGGTGGTTTCATGAAGTTTTAATTAGGTTTTTACAGAAGATTGAATGGCCGTAATTTTAGCAATCTTCGAATTGGTGAAGGGCTTCCATAGCCATATCTGATGGTTGTTTATTTTTGAATTTATGACTTCTGTTTAATTTATAAAAATCATTTTTGATCAAGCTGTTAAGCCTAGATAGATAATATATATGTCGGCCATAATATATTTGTTTGCTTTTTTTTGTCTTTGTTGGGTTTATACTTAGGTAAATTTTTGTTTTGTTGCTAATCTTATTGATATCCAACATTTCAATGTTTAGGTTTAACTTGATAAGTAAGCGAATATTGTTTCTTGTAAAAGATTAAGAGTTAATAATCTTTGGTTATGGATTATCTTGATAGCAATTAAAAATAATAATACTGTATATTTATTATTATTATTTAAAATAGGACTGATTTTTATTTTGTAAAAGAAATTACATTTCTGTTTTGAGATGTTATGGAATAATCTTTGCTAGGTTTTATTATTTGTAAATTTGTGTTTTTACCCTAGTACGATAGTACAAATATCTTGTAAACCCTAGTTATTTCTAAAGGTTTGCAGCGTTAGTACTTCTTGTTTACAATAAACCTAGTTATAATTTCTCATGAATGATTAACTAGGTAGTTAGATAACCTAAATTACTATTTATTGGGTTAAACCTAGTTTAAATATTTTATTGTTCCTATTTTATTTATTTAAGTATACTTACTAGATTTATAAATTGTAACTTTATTAGTTTTACTGTAGAAATATTATGCATACTAGTATGTATTATTTAAATTTGTTCTTCTACCTGTAATTAGATAATTTAAATAATTTCAATGGATAAATAAAATACAGCTAAAGTTCTGCAATTTAAGTTACACAAAGACCCGTAGAAGTAATCATTTACATCTGCATTCAATTTTTATTTAAATCTACTTATCCAAATTAATCATACGTGCTGTACTAAAGTACCGCCTTGCAAGAGGCATGGAAAAATACAGTTTGGGTAATTTTTCTATCTATCAATTAACTCAGCAATATCTCTACCGATAAACCCTAATTTAACTAGTTACTAGCTTTCACCATATAAATAATTTTTCTTACTTAACCCTAACGGAAATAAAATATCAATATATATATTCATGTAAAACTCTTAAACTTTTATGATGCAGAAAATAAATAATATCTGAACTTAAACAAATAGGACCTGTTAAATAGATGAGGTGACAACAACTTAAGGAGGCTGTTCCTCCCAACCAACTCTTGAAGAAAAGATGAACAACAGTTCTCAAGACCTCGAGCTTGTCTCCTGATCCTCCTGGTAGAGCACTAGGTGAGAGATGTAAACTTGAGATCCTCTACAACTCTACTGAGTGTTCAACAGTAACTCAGTCCTACTTACAGTAGTAAGAACTTCGTCTTAGATATACTGCACAAGTTCAATCTTTAGCACTTATCCCCTCAAACTTACTTCAGCTAGTCCCCTCCATTGAATTCACATGTGCACTTCATTGACTGAGAATGATCACAAATCCAGAATGAGCAGCCTCAACTGTCTTCAATGGGAAGTTTTATATGCATGCCTAGGTATTTTGGGTTAGTTCTTACTTAATGGTCCACCTGCTCCCGTTCCACTTTCTTAGGGAATCATAAACACAAATATAGGGAAGTTGCCACCTGTAACAGCTAGAAGTAGTTTGAGGATGCTGCCACTTGACATTATGCTCTCAACCCAGTATCCTCCACCAAGTGACCAGTAAACACTCATTTAACATCTTCCCTAAGTTGTTGTCTCATCTTTTATTTATTTATTAATAAAATATTTTGTAATACATTAAATTATCCTTCACCCTACTTGGTCATTAATTACAAACTTTGTTGGGGTGCGGACCCTAAAGGTCCTTAATTTTGGCAACTCCACAGTTTTGGTGCGAAGCTTGTAAGCGGAGTTGCGGCCCAAAATAGTCTTAGGGGTTTCGGGGTTGGGTCGAAGCCCCTCTTTTTGTAATTAACCCATGGTTTAAACTCATGGTTTTTAAGCCCATGGTTTAAGCTCATGGTATTGTAATAGTGCACTTGTATAAATAGGCACTTATGTAGAAGAAGAAGAGGCTTTTTGGTGTTATGATGTTATTATAATACGACGAAGCTAAGATCTATTTTTAGGGTTTAAGGTCAAGTCCCAGCTGAGTGCGTGGATGACCTCTGCAGCTGAGTGCGCAGATCAAAACTGTGTGTTTGTAAAGAGTTGAATATAAACGCAGTTCTGTGGACGTAGCCCCTACACTGGGGGTGAACCATGTATATCTTGTGTTGTGGTGGTCCTTGTTATGTTGTTCATGTTATTTGTTATGCATTTGATAAGTAGGTGAATGATAAAGTAAAATAAACTGTTAAGTACTAACTTCGCTATGAATTCCCAGTTAATGTTTAAGCAAGAAACTGTCCTTTTATCTAAATTGCGAAGCTATTTAAGTGGATGTCGAAGCTCTGTATCGTATGATCATTATTTGTTAAGGATAAAGGTACAGTAATATCCCTCTTTTGCCTACATAAACCTGATTCTACGACACCCCATAGCTGTTTCGGGTGAGACTGCAACCTGTTCGCAGGTTGTTGCCGAAAGTGCCAACACTGTGGGTCTCTTTGTTGGTGCGAAGATAAAAGGACAAGAACCCGGGTCTACCCTAAGCCCAACAAATTGGTTCCGATAAGCACAAGTCTCCCGAGGCAGAAGAAGTGACGAAGCCTTTGCCGAGAAATAAAACTAAGGCATCGAAGGGCAAGAATATTGTTGAAGAGCCCGCTATGACAATTGAAGAGCTTGATCAGGATCTGACAAAATCGACAGAGGTATTAACCAACAAATGGTTAGAGTTTGCAGCTATGCACCTTGATGCACTCACCGGCGTAGCGCAGCGAATTGAAGAACTGAAGGCGTTAGCATAAAGAACAGCAACTGGCACTGCAGCAAGCAGTGCCCCAGCAAGCGCGCAGCCAGATACTCGGCAATGGCCAGCCAGAAGCAACAGATGACAGGTCCCAAGTGCGGCCCTCATAATAACTGACGTAGCATCTTGATCGCAAATGAGCATGACAGTGGAGATAGACTACACCAAGTTGTCTATGCCGGAGCTGCATTTGTGTCAATTGGCATTCATGAAGGAGATCCGAGAATGAGACAACTACTCACACATGCAGTTAGAAAATGCCACGAAGCAGAGTGAGAGCCTTGTAGCACAGTTGGAAGAAGCTGAGCAGAAGAAGAGGGAAGCAGAAGGAAAGCAAGATACACTAGCACGAATGTTGGATGAGGCGTGTCGAATTCTCCTTGACTTTGACATACAGGCTGAAGAAGAGCCAGAGTAAAGAATCATCAAGCTGAAAGACTATGCACAATAGTCTCGAAGCGAGATAGAGAAGATGAAAGCAGAGCATGAGGCTCAGATTGCAGAGCTTCAACTGCGCATCATCCTTGAGAGTCCTCCAGAGGTCAAGGAACAATGCCACAGGGATATTCAAGCCTCAGCGATGAAGATCTCAGATCTTGTAAGTAGTGCCTCAAAGCTCCTAGATGAAAGTGTCGAGGCCTAGGAAAACTTACAAGACAACCCAAAAGTGGAAAAGCTGCAAGAAACCATCAAGCAGCGACATACAAAGATGGATACAGTCAAAGAGGAAATCAAGACATTGCCTCCTATGCAGAAGATGCTTAAGGTGAAGCATAGCAATGAGCTCCAGCAAGAAATCGAGGCGTGCAGGAGGAAAGAAACACTGTTGGTGAACTCTGTGCATCCCCTCATTAATGAGGCTTTGGAGTTGAGCACTATTGCAGACAACTAGCTCAAAGTCTTGAAGGAAGATGATGCGTTTGCACAGGAGAAGGCCAACGAAGCATCTACAGCAACAGTGCAGGAGATAATGGAGAAGGAGAAAGCAGCCGAAGATATCATGCGCAGCCTCAACAACCAATTTACTATCTTTGACAACAAGATTCTTCCTCCAGAAAAGAAGCAGAGTGTCCCGGGACGAGACACTGGTGAGTCTTAGGGGCCTGTTGGGGTGCGGACCCTAAAGGTCCTTAATTTTGGCAACTTCGCGGTTTTGGTATGAAGCTTGTAAGCGGAGTTGTGGCCCAAAATAGTTGTAGGGGTTTCGGGGTTGGGTCGAAGCCCCTCTTTTTGTAATTAACCCATGGTTTAAACTCATGGTTTTTAAGCCCATGGTTTAAGCTCATGGTATTGTAATAGTGCACTTGTATAAATAGGCACTTATGTAGAAGAAGAAGAGCCTTTTTGGTGTTATGATGTTATTATAATACGACGAAACTAAGATCTATTTTTAGGGTTTAAGGTCAAGTCCCAGCTGAGTGCGTGGATGACCTCTGCAATTGAGTGCGCAGAGGGTTTTGTAAGAAAGGTTAAGTCCCAGCTGAGTGTGTGGATGACCTCTGTAGCTGAGTGCATAGTGGGTTTGGAAGAAGGATCTGCAGCTAAGTGCACAGTTTTGGGTTGTTGAGAAGATTTGTAGCTGAGTGCGCAGAGATTTGCAAATGAGTGCGCAGATCAAAACTGTGTGTTTGTAAAGAGTTGAATATAAACGCAGTTCTGTGGACGTAGCCCCTACACTGGTGGTGAACGACGTATATATTGTGTTGTGGTGGTCCTTGTTATGTTGTTCCTGTTATTTGTTATGCATTTGATAAGTAGGTGAATGATAAGGTAAAATAAACTGTTAAGTACTAACTTCGCTGTGAATTCCCAGTTAAGGGTTAAGCAAGAAAATATCTTTTTATCTAAACTGCCAAGCTATTTAAGTGAATGTCGAAGCTATGTATTGTATGATCATTATTTGTTAAGGCTAAAGGTACAGTAATATCCCTTTTTTCCTGCAGAAACCTGATTCTGCGGCACCCCATAGCTGTTTTGGGTGAGACTGCAACCTGTTCGCAAGTTGTTGCCGAAAGGGACAACACTGTGGGTATCTTTGTTGGTGCGAAGATAAAAGGATAAGAACCCGGGTCTGCCCTAAGCCCAACAAAATTTAACATAAAATATAACATAATGTTCCTCAATAACATAATTTTTTTTTGCAAATTGGGGCATGTGACACCCTGGGCCTTCAAAACCACATTTTTTTTAGCATTTCCCATGTAAGTAGTTTGTTATTCAAATCCAACCACATGGTTATTTTTGTTTTTTTAGGATTGTTGATCTTCCACAATGTTTTCCACCACCATCTTTTCTCGCTTTGAAATTGTTCTCCAATTTCCACTTCATAGCCTTGTTTTGATGTATATTGCCTTGTTTTTGCATTTTTTGACCAAATGAGTTTATCATGTTTTGTGTTGAAATGGACGAAATTGGTAACCAATATGTTGACATATCGATTCCATTCCACAATATGTCTTTCTGCTAAGACAAGATCATGTGAAGTTTTCCAACACCTCTTTCCTCCGGCCTGAGAATTGTTAGCACGTGCATCTGCCAAGAAACATATTCCCTAGGTTCTCAGATGTTGGATGACTGGTGCAAAAAGTTTGAAATTTTCCCTAGCATCAGCCCAAGGATCCTCCCCTATCTTAACTCTCTCACCATTTCCTAATTTCCAAGCGATCCAATTCCCAATTATAGGGAAGGCCAACACCAGGGATTTCCATCCTATCGAGCCATTCTTGTGCATTTTAACTAGGTGCCTTATCCAGTCTATTATACTTGATCCTGAGTAGTAGTTGGAAATCATGACCCTTCCCCACAGTGTGTCTGGGTTCTAGATCAATCTCCATAGATATTTTGCTGCTAGGGATTTGCAGAAAAGGTTCAAATTCTTAATTCCCCATCCACCTTTATCTTTGTGGAGTGCGATGACATTCCATTTTACTAGAGGGATTCCTTCCGTCTGCTTGCTTGCTATATGATAGGAAATAAAAACATTTCTTTCTTATCTTTGTCAGAATTGCTTTTGGGATATATGCTATTGATGCCCAATAGATCGATATGCTCTGTAAAACAATCTTCAATAGCACTAGTCTGCCTCCTCTTGAAAGAAAACTATTTTCCCATGATGAGATTCTACTTTCAATGTTTTTCTATAACTAGAACCAGTCCTGGAAATAGTAGCTATTGGGTTTTATAAAAAATCCTAAGTATTTAAACCCCGTTTCAATTGGAATGGTCTTGTAGGGCACTATTTCTTTTGTCCTTTGCAACATTTCTACTAAGAACTCATTGTGTACTAAATTTGATTTTATCAATGTTTATTACCATTCCTGTGGCTTTCTTATATTTGTCTAGCAGCTTGGAAAAAGCATCAAAATTACTGATGGCCCCTTCTTTGAAAACCAGAACATTGTCAAGAAAAAGGGTGTGTGTGACTTCTTGAGTATTCGAGACCTTGATACCTTTGATCATCTTGTCTTCTTCTGCATTATGGATTATCCAGATTAGAGCTTCTGCGATCAAGAGGAATGTAAAGGGGGATAGGGGACATCCCTATCTTATGTTGGAGACATTTACCACCTTACACACTCATTTTGGTCAATTTGGCCTAGTTAAACCACTATCCTAAGTATTATTTACTTAATTGACATCAAAGAAGCACTAGATGACATCACTTAGATCACACCCACACCTACCTTCAGTCAAGGAGGCTAGCTTAGCCTTCTCCTACATTCGAGGAGGCTAACTGGAGCACTCTGGGGGTGATCTGAGTGTCATTAATCCCCCATATTGCTAACTGATGGTTACAATAAGTTAAACAGATTAGTGAAGGCACCCTCCATCATTAAATTGATTTTTTATTGATTATTTAATGAACTGGAGTCAACAGGGGTTCCTCCAACCACTTCTGATGTCCAGTTACACTTCAGTTAACCTCATCGGGGTTGATTGGAGTCATTGATGCACTACCACTTGGTGGTTGGCTTGCTGTGACATGTTTCTAACCTACTTTTAGTTAGACTCAGTCATTTATTGCACTCCAACTTTAGTTAGGGCTCAGTTGAGTCAATTAGGGTTTTGATCAGTGGTTAACTTGAGTGTTGACTGTGGCTTACATTCAGTTAAGCTAGAATCACTCATTCAATTCGAATGAACTCCTTGGGAATTCGAATTTCTTTGTCATTCATGCTTGCAACATGATATTGTATTGTATTACTCATTCTTTGTGTGAATATATAGAGCAGCTACTCATTTTGTAGCACAATTACACCATTTTCATTCCTTATTGTTATTAATCTTTGATGAGACTTGTGTTTAGTCCCGATATTACTGTGACAGATTAATATGGTATTAGAGATCATGGTAGGACGAAGCTCAGATCTCTCAAAAAAAAGGTTTTTGATAGATCTTGCATGAAAATTGAGCAATATCTCAAAAATCCAGCACTGCATCAGAAGCCAAGGCTTACCACTTAATACCCCAAGTAAAGAACTTGTTGATCAAGCTTGCTTGATTAACTATGCTGGGTGTGATGAAATCCTAAAATGTGCAAGCTGTCCAACCTTACATTGCCCTTTTTGTTGTGATTTTCAAGTTTTTGACAGGTGAAAGCATTCGCTCCAATAGATTCAGATGGCTTCTTCCGTAGATATTTTGACTCCATTCAATTTCCACTCATGGAAAGGAGACATGGAGATCTAGCTACACTCCAGAGGACTCTATAGGGTCACCATGGACACTGAAGAAGAGCCTGGTTTTGCTATAGACAAATCTAGATTCTTGAACAAGAAGGATGAAGCATTCAGATTCTTGTGCCTCTCTGTTTCCCAGGATCTTCTTTTCCATTTTTCTGGATTGAAGACTCCAAAGGAAATTTGGGACAAATTGAAAACCCTGTATGGAAAGCAAGATGATTTGAGATTTTACCAGCTCGAAAATTAATTGATGTCTCTCCAGCCTTCCAATTTTGAGACCTTGAATGACTTTTTCACAAAGTTCAAGCACATTGTCTTACTATTGAAGCAATGCAAAGTGGAGAAGGAGGATGATCAGCTCATCCTCGCCATACTCTCCAAACTTGGAGCTGATTATTTAGTTTTTGTCTCTAAATTCTGTGCGGGGAAGCTCACAACCCCTGGATGGAATATGCCTACACTCAATGCCTTCATTGAGTCCCTAACAAGTGAACATGATAAGCTTGTCCAGATGGGGATCATCAGATCCTCCCATGATCAAGCCTTCCATGTCTCAGGGCCCAAAGATCTGAAGGTTAAAGGAAAGCAGCAGAAGAACCCAAAAACTAAATTCGAAGCTCTTAAGCCTAAAGTTGAAAACCATCAGCATGATGAGTCTTCCGGCTCAAAGAAGAACAAAGGGAAAGAGCATCATGGAAAGGAAAAAGTCAAGTGTTCATACTGCGGAAAGGGCTTCCACCTTAAACATGCCTGCATGAAGAAGAAGCTTGATGAAGCTACCTCTCTCCTTGAGAGAAATCACATCAATCTTCCAGAAATATTTCAGAGGAGAGATCAGCAAGATGGGGAACCATAACATGAAAAAGGTCATGCCCTCATGGAAAGCACTTCGAAGTCCAAAGCAATCTTATTGATTCTGGAGCTTTGAACCACATGATGGCTGAAAGAGACTCCTTTTCATCCTTGGAGACTGAAAAATCCATCCCCATCCACATGGGATATGACTCCACCATCATTTCAGAAGGACAAGGTACGGTTGATCTCGAGAATGGTTATTTCTCAAATGTTTTGTATGTACTGTCTTTGGCATCAAATCTCCTTAGTGTCTATCAGATGACACATACAAGAGTTCCTAAGAGAGTTTATTTCAGCCCAAATGATGTTGATATAATGGAACTTGCATTTGAGAAACTCATTGCTAAAGGCCTTGCAAACCATCATGCAAAATCCTATGAGTTCTCCCACTTTGTGGCAGATGCAAAGCCCATCACATTGCTAACTCATGGAAATGAAGTTAGTAGGCTATGGCATGAAAGGTTTGGCCATCTAAATTTCAAATATTTGTAGCAATTATAGAAAAACTCCATGGTTGAAGGCCTCCCAGTCATCAAGGCAACCACTGGAATTTGCAAGGGCTGTGTGGTTGGAAAACACCCTGAGCACAAGTACGATCGAGGGAAGGAAAATCAAGGTACATGCATATTGGGGATGATACATTCTGATATCAGTGATCTGATACCTGTCACATCCATGAATGGATCAAGGTATCTTCTGACTTTTATTGATGATTTTTCAAGGTACACATGGGTCTTCTTTCTCAAAAGGAAGTCTGAAGTATGTGAAAAATTCTCTGAACTAAAGACCTTAATCGAGAATGCATTTGGGATTAAGATCAAGATCTTGAGATATGATAATGGGGGGGAGTATGTTAGTAATGAGTTGCTGCACATATGCTCCCAAAGTGGTATTCAGGTCCAACATTCAATTCCCTACACTCCCCAGCAGAATGGTGTAGCGGAAAGGAAGAATCGGTTTCTCAAGGAGATGACCACCTGTATGTTGGAATCAAAGAAGTTGGCTGAAAATTTGTGGGCTGAAGCCATGGACTACACTATCTATCGAGAGCTGATTGGTAGCTTGTTGTACTTGACACATTCTCAGCCTGATATCTATTATGCCATGAATGCTGTATCAAGATACATGTAGCAGCCTCATGATCTTCATTGGAAGGAAGCCAAGAGGATCCTCCAGTATATTTAGGGAACTAGGACCTACGACATTCACTATGCTGCAAAATCCAAGCTAGGTCTGGTTGGATACACAGATTCCAATTGGGTGGGTGATTTTATTGATCATAAGTCTACTTCCGGATATGTATTCATGTTTGGTGGTGGCCCTATTTTCTAGTTTAGCAAAAAGAAGGCTGCCATAGCATTATCTTCAACAGAGGCCAAGTATCGAGGAGAGTTGAATGCTTGCATCCAAGCAGTTTGGTTGCAAGGCATTCTTTTAGAGTTTGATCTTGGTAGTAATTTATCCACTGTCCTCTTTTGTGGCAATCAAAGTGCTATTAAGATATCCACATATCTAGTTACCAAGTAGAGGACCAAGCATGTCGAGATCCACATGCACTATATCAGGGAGCTAGTGCATGACAGGACCATCATTCTGCAATAATGCCCGACTGATGAGCAAATTGCAGACATATTCACCAAGAGATTTTCAGAAAAGAAGTTCACTTGCCTCCGTTCAATGTTGGGGGTGAGTCCATCAGGGTAATCAAACTACTTTCAGTGTTCAACTTGAGGGGGGGTTTTTCACATTGGGTTTTCCCTCTTTTCCTCACTTAGTTTGTTTTTTTAGCATTGTTTCAATTTCAGCATTGTACAGGGTGACCTATGGCCTTGGTTTTTGGGGCCCTAGCATTTTTATGCATTTATGTTTTCTAACTTCTCCTGAGTATATCTTAAGGGGGGGGTGTTGGAGACATTTACCACCTTACACACTCATTTTGGTCAATTTGTCCTAGTTAAACCACTACCCTAAGTATTGTTGACTTAATTGACATCAAAGGAGCACTAGATGACATCACCTAGATCACACCCACACTTACCTTCAGTCAAGGAGGCTAACTTAGCCTTCTCCTACATTCGGGGAGGCTAACTGGAGCACTCTGGGGGTGATCTAAGTGTCATGAATGCCCCATACTGCTAACTGATGGCTACAATCAGTTAAACAGAGCAGTGAAGGCACCCTCCATCATTAACTTGATTATTTAATGAACTGGAGTCAACAGGGGTGCCTCCAACCACTTCTGATGTTCAGATACACTTTAGTTAACCTCATCGGGGTTCATTGGAGTCATTGATGCGCTACCACTTGATGGTTGGCTTGCTATGACATGTGTCTGACCTACTTTCAGTTAGAATCAGTCATTTATTGCACTCCAACTTCAGTTAGGGCTCAATTGAGTCAATTAGGGTTTTGATCAGTGGTTAACTTGAGTGTTGACTGTGGCTTACATTCAGTTAAGCTAAACTCACTCATTCAATTCGAATGACCTCCTTGGGAATTCGAATTGCTTTGTCATTCATGCTTGCAACATGATATTGTATTGTATTACTCATTCTTTGTGTGAATATATAGAGTGACTACTTATTTTGTAGCACAATTACACCATTTTCATGCCTTATTGTTATTAATCTTTGACGAGACTTGTGTTTAGTCCCTAGATAACTGTGACAGATTAATATCTTAAACCCCTGGATGGCCTATTTTTTTTCAAGGAAATCCATTTATTAATACAACAAAGGAAGTGGACTTCATACACCCCATCATCCATTCTACTACCTCCAAGGATTCTCCTATTTGGATTAGCAACAGTCTTATGAAAAATCCAGCTTACTCGATCATAGGCCTTTGAAAAGTCAAATTTTATAGAAAAGGAATTTTTGTTTCCTTTTTGATTGTATGGATTTTCTCATGTGCCAAAGACACATCATCATGTATTTGTTTATTAAAAATAAATCCAAACTACTCTGCTGAGATGACTTCGATCAAAATCGGTTTCATCCGAAGGGATATCACCTTGGCTATTATCTTATATATCATGTTGCAACAAGATATCATCCTGAAATCATCAAAAGTATGTGCTTTCTGCTTCTTTGGAATTAAGGTAAAAAAGGTGGAGTTGAGCATTCCTAGTACCTTTCCCGACCTTTGTGATTCCTTTATAACTTAAAGAATGTCTTTTTTGAGTAGGTCATAAAAACCTAAGTAGAATTCCAGGGTGAATCCATCTGGCCCAAGACTCTTTCCTTTCTGAAAGATATGTAGGATATGATTTAACTCTTCCTCTATGATTTCCTTCTTGAGTTCAACATTCATTTCCTCTTTTATAATCCTCGGGAAGAGATTTAATACTTCCAATATTTCTAATATTGGGCATCCTTCTGGTTCTTTGAATAGGTTTCAAAAAAATTTCACCTCTGCTTCTACTTTATCCTGGAAGGATCTGGACAATTCTCCCTAACCATTGTTTATTTCGAAAATGGTATTGAGGTTCTTTATGTGAGAGGAAAACCTATGAAAAAACTTGGTGTTTATGTCCCCTTCCTCAAGCCACAAAGCCCTTCTTTTTAATCGGCTCAATTTTTCCTCCTTCAGAAGCAAAGAGTCTTTTTTACCTTCCAGTTGTCTCAACAATGCTATTTCTTATGTGCTGAAGGTTCCCTGATCATTTTCTCCATAAATCTCTGATATCCGTTTTTCTACTTCCTTCAATTCTTTCCGCGAGAAAGATTTATGTTTCTTCTCCCATTGCTTTGAGATATTATTTTCCTTTGCTAAGTTCTGGGCAAACTGTTGCTTGGAAGAGTGATATGGAGTACTCCTAATATGTTTTCAGGCGTTCTTAATATGGGCATTGTATTCATTTTCCTCTAGCCACAAGGAGTTGAATTTGAATGGGGTCAGAGGTTTTTTTTCTCGTAGTCTCACTGTTAGGGAGATCGGTATGTGATCAGAGTTTCCCCCATTCTCTATTAAGGATATTATTATTAAATTTCTGTCAATTAGATTTTCATCAACAAAAAACCGGTCCAGTCATTTTGAAATGGCATGGGTTCCTCCTCTCATATTTCTCCAGGATGGTTCCATTTTTAAAGGAGCTACATCCACCAATATCCTTTTTTTTTTCAAAAAAATCCATGAAAAAAGAAATGAGGGCATCCTGCCTGGCATACTCACCCCACACTTCTCCCATTGAGAGAGTTAAAATTAAATATTTTCCCAAAATCACATTTGCTTGCCCCATCACTCTAGAGTGTCCAAAATTCTCCCAAAAATACTTTTGATTGTAGAAAGGTCCATAAACGTTTAGTATGACAAATTCGAACCCATTTTCGCCGTCCTTGAGCTTCATCTCCAGTACAGAATTGTGTTTTGATACAACAATTTTTCTCATCACTAGGCTCCAAGATGTTAATATGCCTCTCGAGTTCCCATCTGAGTCAATGCTAACCATTTCCCAATCTTTCACAATTTCATGGAAAATGTATTGTGCTTTTGTTCCCTCCATCATCGTTGCCTGTATCAGAACTACTGTTGGTTTTATAAGGCTTATCAAACTTTTTAGAGAGGTTTTTTTTTAGGCCTCCCCTAATCCTCGGGCATTGAAGGATATTATTATCATCGATCCGCCCTATTGAGGGTCGATATGCTAAGATCCCTAGTAATGGTTGCATGTTTCCCATCCTTAATATCTAAAGCTTCTTGCTTTTGAGCCTTGGATAGCATTGATTTTACACTTGAATGAGGTTTGTTTGCAGAGTTTAAAGCCAACCCTTTTATGGAGTTTATTTCTTCCTCTATCGAGTTTCTTCTGTATCTTAATTCATAAGTTCTCTCAACTACCATCCTCTTACTCGGGTTTCTTATATGTTTCACAAGTTGGTTTTCTTTGAATTAGGATATTTTAAATTTTCACCAGTTTTCTTTTGAGAGGAAAGGGAAAAAATAGGAGGAGGGGCTACGATGTTACCTTTATCCTTCATCGGGGAAAAGTAGTCTGAGGATTCCTCCTTTCCTATGTCGGGTTGACTTTCTGTTTGTAAGGATTTTCTTTCTGAGCCTCCACCTTCTTGTGTTTCGGTTGACCTTGATAACTTCATTTTTCCTTTGTACTCGCCACTGGAGCAGACAAACTTAAACCCACATTTCGAATTTCAGCTACATATGAATATTTTTTGAAAAATGATGATTTGTGCAATAAGTGGGAAGACCTTTTATAGGTCAAAACACATAGTTTCGGTGAAATGGTATGACCCTATGTTCATTTTACTAATTATTACATTTAATTATAAAAATAATTTACTCATAAATATTTAGATACATAACATTGCCACCATCTTTATAACGCTTTGTCCTCAAAGCAAGGGTAAGGACGGGTATTGTTGACGAAACTGTTTTGTCTCCCATGATGCGTCTTCATCTAGAAAATTCTTCCACCTAATGAGATATTCCTTGAGTGTTCGAGAATGAAGCCTTCTTTCTCTAGTTGCAATGATTGCCTCTGGTTCCCAAATGATCCTTCCTTCGTCATCTAACATAGGAAGTATTTTTTGCACTGTTTGATGTTTCCCCAACATTTTTTTTAGACATGATACATGGAAGACATTGTGGATATGAATTTTATCAGGTAATTGTAATTTATACACAACTTGACTAATCTTCTTGGTAATATGGTACGACCCATAAAACTTTGTGGCCAACTTGTTTTTTCCTCCAATTTTAAGGGATACCTGTTTATTGGGTTGGATTATTATGAACACCCAGTCTCCTACTTCAAATTCTCTTTCGGTTCTGTGTTGATCTGCTTGTTGCCTCATACGATTTTGTTCCATGACTAAGTTATCCTTTAGTAATTCAATGGTTTTTTGAGATTTCTCTAGTTGGTTCCTTACTTCTGGAACATTAGTGTCATTTAGAACTAACTCCTTCCAATTTGAAGGTTCACACCCATATAAAGCTTGGAAAGGGGGTCATTTTTGTGGAGGTGTGGTAAGTTTAATTGTACCACCATTTTGCTAAGTGTAACCATTGAGCCCAATGGTTTTGTTTATCAATTACGAAACAACGTAGATAATATTCTAAGCATTTATTAATGACTTCAGTTTGACCATTTGTTTGGGGGTGGTAAGATGAACTCATATTGAGGGATGTGCCTACTTGTTTGAAAAATTCCCTCCAAAAATTTCCATTAAATTTTGCATCTATGTCGCTAATGATGACTTTTGGGAAGCCATGTAATTTGTAGACATTTTTGCAAAATACGTCTGCAATTTGTTTTGCCGTGTGTTTTTTTTATTGCCATGAAGTGAGCAAATTTGTTTAGTCGATCGACCACTACAAGGATATTGTCCTTTCCTTCTGACAGAGGTAACCCATCGATGAATTCCATTGACATCTCTTCCCATTTCTGGTTTGGGATGTGTAGGGGGTGGAGTAGCCTTGGGGTTAAAACATTTTTTATTTTGTTCCTCTGGAACTTGTCGCATTCTGCCACATATTGTTGGATATCTTTTTGCATTCCCTTCCATAAAAATGAACTTATTACATTATAATAATATTTGAAGAATCCTACATGTCTCGCGGCTGGTGAATCATGGGATTCCTTCATTTCCTTAACCTTGAACTTAGAGTTTGAGTTTAAAAAAATCCTCCCTTTATACCAAAGGATATCATTTTTCCATTCAAACTTGGGGTCACAGTTGGAATTGTTAATTATAGTGCTTGTTTCTGGGTCCTTGGCATATTCACTTCGTATTTCATCTAGCCATTCTGGAATTGCGATTGAGATGGAGTATCCTCATCTTTTCTGGAGAGTGCATCTGCGACTATATTATCCTTCCCCTTTTTGTGTATTATTTCCATGTTGAAAGAAACAATTTTTTCTAGCTATTTTTGTTGTTCTGTGGACAATGTTTTCTGTTGAAGTAGGTATTGAATACTATTATGGTCTGTGTGGATCATGAATTTGCTCCCTCGGAGGTATTTTCACCACTTTATTAATTCCTGCACAATTTCCAACATTTCCTTATCGTATGCAGACTTCAATTGTTCTCGATTTTTTAATTTCCTACTCTCAAAAGCTATCGAGTGTTCATCTTGCATTAGTACTGCTCCCAAACCATAACCTAAAGCATCACATTCTATTGCAAATGGTTTGGAGAAGTCTGGGGTAGCTAGCATAGGTGTGGAGGACATAATTCCTTTCAAGGCTTCAAAAAATTTATCTGCTTCTACACTCCAATGGAAAGCATTATTTTTTAGAAGGTTGGATAAAGGTGCGGTTATGTGCACATAATTTTGGATGAATCTTCGATAGTATCCATTTAGACCGAGGAATCCCCTTAAATTGGAGATGCTAGTAGGTCTGGGCCAGTCTGTGATTGATTTTATTTTTTTCGAGTCTACATTGACTCCTTCTTTAGATATTATGTGACCAATATAGCTCACTTCTTCCTCACCAAACGTGCATTTGGACATCTTGGTGTAGAACTGATTTTCTTTTAAGATAGAGAACACTTGTTCCAGGTGTGTGAGATGGTCATTCCATGTCTTACTGTATATAAGGATGTCTTAAAAAAACACTAGTACAAACTTCCTTAGGAATGGAAGAAATATGTTATTCATGGTTTCTTGAAATGTTGCAGGAGCGTTAGTTAGCCGAAAAGGCATTACCTTAAACTCGTAATGTCCTTCATGGGTTCAGAAGGCTGTCTTCACCACATCTTCTAGCCTTACTCTTATTTGGTAATATCTCGACCTTAAGTCTAATTTTGAAAAGTACCTTGCACCATGCAGCTCATCCAACATTTCATTGATAAGTGGAATGGGGAATTTGTCTTTAATAGTTATCTTGTTTAGTTTTCTGTAATCGATGCATAGCCTAAATGAACCATCCTTCTTTCATACCAATACTACTGGTGCAGCATAAGGACTCCGAATTTCTGTAATCACTCCACACTTCAGTAAATCACGTATTAATCTTTCACTCCCATCCTTATGATGGTGTGGGCACCTATAGGATTTAACATTGACAGGGCTTGATCCAGACTTGATTTCGATGACATGCTTGATCTTCCTTTCTGTTGGTAAATCCATGGGGAGATCGTTGAATACCTTTTTATAATTTTGAATTAATCCTTGAATCTTTGGATGACCTGGTTTAACTACTTCTGAAGTTAATAATTCCATCTCCTGATATTGTACGACATACGCTGGTGCTCCATTTCGAATTAGCTTCTCCATTTTGTGGGGTGACACAATTTGTGTGCGAGGGGGTTGGAACCCATACAATTTGTATCTTTCTCCTTGCCATTTGTATTTGGAACACAGTAGGTACCTAGTGTTTGCAACCACTGAATTCCCAATACTGCATCAACTCCTCCCAAGGGTACTGCGTAAAATTCTGACTCAAGGTTATAGTCTTGTATTTTCTGCTTAACTTTGTGGCATTTTCCCACTTTTTCGATCTTCTTTCCATCTGCTACCATTACCTTCATGTTGGGTACTGGATATATCAAAAGGTTAAGCCTCTTGGAAATATTTACGTCGATGAAGTTATGGGTACTTCCTGTGTCGAATAGGACGACAACATTATTATTTTTTATATTCCCTTTAAGTTTTAATGTCTATGGTTGTTGTATTCCTGTTATGGCTGAAATTGATATCTTGGGCATTTCTTCATCTTCTGAATCTGACGGAGGATTCTAGATGTCACATGTTTCTTCTATGTTAGATTACTCGCTATCCAAATTGTCTTCCTCTTCTGCTTCACATTGATATAAGTTCTTGGTGGTCCCTTTTTTCAAACATCTGTGTCTTGGGTCTTCTCTCCGCAATATTTACACTTCCCTTCTTTCATTCGTTGGACTTCTAAAGTGGTTTTGTTGTCACTTCTTAGATGTGGTGGCTAGTATTTGGTGTTGGTCTTGGTATTTTGGATGGACCTTCGATCTTTGTCATGGTTCTTGTTCCACGTCTTTTTCAATTTTTCCTCAATGATTTTTTCTTTGCGTCTCACTTTGTCCAAGGTTGATACATTTAATAGTTCTAGTTCATTTTTGATATATGGTTTTAGTCTGTACACATAATTCTGGAGGCGTTGAATGTCTGTCAGTTTCGGCACACATGTTTCCAGGGATTCCCATTCGTCGGTGTATTCATCGACATCACCTTTTTGCTGCAGTCTGGTGAGTTTTGTGAAGAAGTCCTTTTCTTTTAAATCTTCAAACCTCTTAAAGAAATCGTTTTTGAACGTTTTCCACTTGCGCTTAGTTGTCTCTGTTGTAACCTTCCACCACATGTACCATTTGTAAGCCCAATCTTCTAGTTGCATCGAGGCATATTTTATCATTTCTTCGTTGGCTGTGATATTTTATCATTTCTTCTGCTTTGTTGATCCATGCCATGCTCCGTTTTGTGTCACCATTGAATTTTGAAAATTCTAACTTGGGTTTCATTTGATGTCCACTTCTTTTTGGAGGAGAGAGTGATTTTTCATGATTTGGAGAGTGATTGTGATCAAACTCTTCTTGTGGAATTTCTCTTATGGGAGGAATTCTCTTATGATGGCTTGAATTTGAGGATGGTTGGTCTTCCTTTGACACCTTGCCAACTAATGTGGTGATTGTGTCTTTCAAATGCTGCTCGAGTTTGCTTAATCCGGATTCAAACAATACTGTGATGTCCCTTTTTACACCTTCCATCTCCTAAGCTATTGCCTCGTTGAATTCCCTTTTGATAGTCTCTGATAATTCGTTTTTGCCTTTGTGTAGTTCTGTTTCGATTTGATTGAGTCTTGAGTGTACTCCTAGTTTTTTAGAACCTTGGACTTGGTTAAGCTCTAATTTCACCATTCTTTCTTTAATTTCATTCATCTCTGACATTTTTCTTGTGCAGGGAGGAATTTCTTATTATTAAAGATAGTGAGATTTTTAAGGATAATAATTAATTATATTAATTATTATATAAAAACTATTAATTAATTTTGTTTTGTTTTAATCATAAAACAAAATTTGAAATATTATAAATATGTTATAATATATTGCATTAATATATTATTTTGTTTTATAATATATTATAATATTTGTGTTTTTGTTTTGTTTTGCAGGTCGTGGATCGTGGAGGTGGGATGACGGATCGGGGGAGAATGGATGGGCAGTAGTGGAGGACGCGGATTGAGGAAGGATGGGTGGGATGCGATGGGGTGCACAAAGGATAGATGAGGGACATGATGGATCGCATGGTGTGTGAGGCGGGGAGAGGAGCGTGGGGAGAAGTTTGGCAGGCATGAGGAAGGTGAGAGATGGAAGGGAAGTGGAGCAAGCAGGCTGGGCATGGGGGAGTACGCAGAGCTGGAGAACGCGAATTAGATTGGGGTGGTGGGGTGGGGCAGGCGGTGGTGGTGGTGGAATGAGAAAGGGGGAGTGAGGCAGTGGAGGGTGAGTGCAGAAGGTGCCAAGGATCCAATGGCTCTGATACCACTTGGAGGAGACAACCTTAAACTCACATTTCAAATTTTAGCCACATATGAATATTTATTGAAAAATGATGATTTGTACAATAAGTGGGAAGACCTTGTTAGGTCAAAACACACCGTTTCGGTGAAATGGTATGACCCTATGCTCATTTTACTAATTATTACATTTAATTATAAAAATAATTTACTCATAAATATTTAGATACATAACAACCACCCTATTCTTGAATTATTCTATCACATGTCGTTTCAGGAGGCATATACCTTTCCTTTCTGACCCATACCTTCTCGTGGAAATGATTCGAGCTGTTTAATATGCAATCTTTCTGCATGTGACCAACTTTTGTACATTTGAAAAGCCTAAATGGTATCTTCCAGTAGGCTAAACGTTGCAACTAGACACTTCCATGCATAACTATATTCAATTCTTCAAATAACCTATCTCTCAGGTCCATCTCCACCAGGATTTTGGCACACCTTCGATCAACTTTCTTTTCCCAATTTTCCTCAGTGGCAATAAACTTGCCCAGTTTATTCCCAATTTCCTCAAATATCTTGGACTGCCAAAAAAACATAGGGAGGCTAGGTAATATAACCCATATTTGTTGAATATTATGTAGAGTTTGTTTTGCATTAAAATCCATAGTCCAATGTTTTAGGATTAATCGTGAGGGTCCCCATTGCCAACTCCTCTCCGTCAACTTTTTTTCCATCCTCCATTTCACGCGTTCTGATGAGGAACTAAACTTTGGGAAAAACATGAAAAACTTGTAAGTATCCCAACACATGCATCCAATGCTCTTTAATCCACTATTCCAGGGAGCCTCTGGACGTCACCTTGCTGCAAAAGCATCCAACCAGTGAAAAATTGAGGTATTCAGGAATATGATCCAAGTTGATGTCTTTCCCTACTATCAGGTCAGAACCACCATTATTTGGTCGTATGCCCCTTCTCCTCCGTGGTCGTTCTGATGGTGCTCCCTCCTGATTATCGACGCCACTACCGTTATTGTTTTCATGATTTTTGTTAATGGAGCACAGTGTGACTGTACCTCCTCTTGTGCCATGGCCTCTGACAATAACATCATGTGTGCAAACCCAAACTTGTTATCTGTGCAAATGATCGATTGTGCTTCACTGTCCTCCCCATAATCCAACTCTTCACTGTACATGCTTTTCCCTGTCCACTTCTCTTGTCCTTCACTCGTGTGCATAAAAGTCTACATTTCATGTTATGAAGAGTTAAAAAAGAAAAACAACGAAAAACTGCTTGTAGCCTTCCAAATTGTCGAGGATCGAAAGTCCGCCTTCGGGAGTGTTTCCGCATGAAACATTTTGCTCCCTCATTTAGAACCCCCCTATATATATATTATATGAAATTAAAAAAATTTGATATAAAAAATGAATTGAACTACTTGTAAATAAATGGTACACCGCCACCTCAAGGAAATGTCAATTTTGTGTACAACATAACATGAAAATATTACACATATATAAGAAAATGGAATCCATTTAATATCAAAAGTTGATTGAATTGTTGTTAGTGCCCTCCTTATCTTTTGAACCCTCTCCATCCTCACTTTGTAAAAGTATAAAATATGAACAAATTTTAATAAAATAAGATGGATTATGAACTATTATATATGTTAAAAAGGATATAGGTAAAAACGTTGTCAATACCCTATGATTCATTTGAATCACTTTCATCATCTTTAGTCATCTATATTCATTATCATCTTTGTTCTCTAATGATCTTGGTAAATGCCCTATTCTATTCACACATTTTATCATTATTTTTCCCTAAGCATAGCCATCTTCAATCATCTATGTTAATTGTTGTTTGTGTTCCTTGATGAGCTTGGTAAATGCCATATTTTATTCACACATTTTATCGTTATTTTTCCTTGAGCACGACCATGTTAAACCTTTCCATATATATTTTTAACCAATTTCATATTCATGATACCCTTGGAACATTTCACATTCATATTAAGATTTTTACGTTAAATAAGTGAGTTTTGCTTAAGACAGAATGTAGGTACATGAATTCACATATTGGATATGTAAGTAGAGTTTGATTTTAAATCAATATGAAGTTATCACCATATTTCCAAGGATTTGAAAGATAAATGTTTGTTTTAATTGTCTTCCAAGCTAATGAGAAATTTCTCATTAGCATATGGATAGAATGATGTGGAATACATATTATTCATTATCATATGGATAGAATGATGTGGAATAATCATTGATTGCTAGTGACTTGTCACATTTTTGATGAGTAGGGAAGAGTAGTATACAATCATTTCATCCCTTTTTATGGATTACACCAGCTAACACTTTACTTTTAGCAATGCCTAGGAGATTCAACATCAATTATGAAGCAATTCACCACCATATGTTTCAAGATCGTGGCCACTTTTTGAAGAAGAGATGGTTCCATGATCTCCTATTTCAAAGGAAATGATGTTCTATATTAGGGAGTTGGAGTTATTTTTCCTAAATACGACAACCACCCAAAGAACTCCATTTTGAAAATGCATAAATACACAATTTTAGGAACCGAGAGGTTCACTTCACTTGTTCATTATAATACAATACCTATCTTCAAATTTCTAGTTATTATTCTATTTTTGTGATATCGTAGTTGTTAAAGGATCACCTAATGAGCTGTGGAATCAAGGACCACTTTGCAATGTACAATTGTTATAATTTTAATGTCATAGATTTGATTCTAGCTATGTTTAACATTTTTGTGTAATTGTTTTATTATTATTATTATTTTGTTTACTTTGCCTATTGGATAAGTTATTTTATTATTTCATTTAGTTTGTAATACCATTTACTTTTTAATTTTAGATTGATGTAATTTGTTGTATATAATTCCATTACTTCTATGCGATTAGGGTTGACCTACCCAGGGAAATGTAAAATACAACAACCTACCTAGGGAAATTTAAAATAAAAATTGTTGTAGCAGTGCAATCGGTTAAATGAATATGATGGGGCTGGATTTTCTTTTGTAATTGTAATACATTTTTATTTTAATAGAAGGATGGTGTGATTTGTTAAGTAATCTTATGATACCAAGTACTATAAAAACATAAAACATAGTTGGTTGAATGAATTCAATTTGTTAAGAATTATAATTGTATTAGGTAGAGTTCATAATTGTTCTATAAGTTCATATCACCATGAGGGGAATAAAAATAATTAAAAAAACCTCAAAAATAACAGTTAGCATTCACTAGCCTAGCAAATCAAGAGCTTAGAATTGCACATACAATATAATTTCTTTTAAAATCTGACAACCCGAGGTTATTAATTAATATGCAGGTTCTTATATATCTTGGTCTATTAATGCCAAGAACCACTAGAATGCAACACTTTTTGGCACTACTATCGGGGAAACACTGGTTTATGATTTTTTCTTTTTTCTCAAGACTTGAAAATCAATTGATGAAAGTTAAAGTATTGGAATTCATTATTCAATCATGTTCTCTTGTTGCACAATGTTATTGAATCCTCATAATAAGTATGAACGAAGAGAAGGATATATAAGTTTGAAATATTTCTTCCTAATCTTCCTTCTACACATAGAATTAGGGAAACAAGAAAATAAATAAATTTTGGGATATCAAGTCCAATTATTGGAGAACTTCTTCTTGATTGTCGATAATGTGATGTCTTTGATAAAAGACAATCCCAATTTTAAAGATAAACAAGTTAACCCTATTGATTTATGTGGCTTCAAAAAAGTTTCTAAAACAAAATATAAAATACAGAGGCAAAGTTTCTAAGAGAAAATCTAAACATACTGAGTTAACTTCTATTACTTATTTCAAGTGGATGTCTAATGGGAAATTTGTTGCATGGGTAAGAAAAAAAACCATTTGTTATAACTAGGATATGAGCTAGACAATAAACAATGATTAGGAGTGAGACTAGAACAAGAGTATTCTCAAATAACATTAGCAAATATGAAGTGTACAAGTAATCATTCTACAATATTGATCACAAAAATTCCATTATAACACAAGAAGTTAAGATAAACAATAATATTCATATATTAGTCTAATGGAAAATAAGGAAACATGCGATGTCGCTTGGTAGGAGTGGTTGGAAGCAAGTGGCGATAAACACTCTCCTTGGAATTGGTCATTTTTGTTCTTGAAACCTATCTCTAACAATAGTAAATGAAGAACACTTATCTCCTTGAGAAACGAGCTCAAGAAATCATGAGGGAAATGAACGGTAGAGATGAGAAAGTGATATTTAAGATATCCAATATCATTCCTCCAACACGACCTTGTAATTCTTATTCTCCTTGTGTGCTACCATTTTCCTTTCATTTATATTAAAATTTTGAGCTCTAATGAGGAACTAGTTCCAATGTGAATGCCCCTCATTTGAATTTGTGGGATCCTAATGCTTGATGGAGATACTTGGGAAGCTAAGGTACTCTTGATTTATGATTTAGGGGCTCAAATTCATCGCGTACTCCCTCATAGTATTCTCTAAACCATGTCTATGAGCCTTCAATGCACCCAATCAAGTCGAGTTTAACAAGATTCAATATATTTCATGGGAATCAAAGGATAATGTATGCAATATTGTGGATGTAGTACAAAATAGTCATGCAATTGAATTAAAAAGGGTTTTTGTAATGTTTTATTCAACTAAATGAAGTGGGTAATGTAGCCATGAGGTAGTAATGTTATACTGCTTTTGCTAATTGGTGATGCTTCTACATATTTGTATGACATGTTGCTTATGAACAAAATTAAGGTGATAACATTTGTTCATTGTTTCTTCCTCATGTTCTTGCATGTTCACTTTGTAGAGACAAAGAGATTACTCAACAAGGAAGGAATTCACATGGAGGATTGATTAAGAACACCTGTAAAACAATAGAAAGTTATTTTGAAGGTGATCTTTTTATATAAATGAGGCGAGCATGTCCCATCAAAATACTTTATTATTATTATCAAGGTACAATACAAAAGATGAAGTGGGTAGTTATGGCCAAATCAAAGCACTATGATATGTTTACATCAAGATAGCTTCTATTACTAAGAAATGGTGTTGTTGAGTCAATATCCTTTTATGAAAATATTGTTGACCTCAGGGAAGAAAGTTATAGTAGAGAGTTTCTCTTTGATATAGGTCTTGGAACATGTAAGGAATCCAACGAATGGAGGCTCCTACATGAAGGCTTGGATAGTTGTATAAGCCCAAGGGTCTTTGGATGAAATTCGGAGATTGTAACCATCATACTGTATAATATCTCTTGATTTGGCAATGAGTTGATACCAAACATAGGGGAGTCTATTGAATCAAAAACTAATGATGAATCTCTCTCCTAAGTCTAGGGTAAACCGTTGGTAGCGATGAAAGGTAACTAAGGTACACAAAACCTACTTTATGCTCTCCCATTTTATTTTATTTTAAGGGTGTGCATACTATAGAACAAAGAAAGAGTGCTCCTTATAAGTAATAAGGATGAACAAGTAACCAATTGTAATGGATTAGTATATTGATATGGCTAAATGATCTTTGGCCAATAAGTGTGATGCTACAAAATTCCTTTGGTTAGAAGATGAATTATTGTTGGAAAAGGAAACAGTAAGGCTTGATTTAACATAACATAGCCTGATGTTGAATTACAAAAAATGGATATGTATAAAGAGTAGGTATTGGGGATTATGTGATTATCATAAATGGGTGAATTCAATGAGTTGGAATATAATCTATTGGTAGTGTGGGTCAACTCGATTGAATCACATTGTATGCTACTAGGATACAATGTGTTGTATGTGTACGGAATGAATGTGCTTGTTGGTGACCTAATGTAGATGATATTAATAAAGGTTGGAAGGAATACCGCTATGTAAATATATGTTGTTAAACTTAAAGAATGGTATGAATATTGATGTTTCCCTCATTTTGGTTTTATGAAATTTTTGTGGATGTTTTTGTATTGATCTTGTTATGAATGAATAAAAGAATATGGATACATTATAGACAAATATACGGTTTCCCTATAATGAATGGGATCAAATGATGTGGTGAGTGTGTTGATAGCAAACAAGGGTGGATATCATTGGTATGTTTGATGGGGGATGAAGTGACATGCAAATAATCTTCTACCCATGAGAGAAATGATAGGAAAATGGATTTTCTTGTTCATCTAGTATGTCAATTAATCAAGGTTTAGTTGGATTGGTGAGAGTCTGGAGGTGTCATTTGGAATTATTAGGAGCAATATATGTGAGGTGTTCTACTCAGAAATGCAAACTATGTAGACTCTCTCTCCTAGTAAGTGGATAATGTACCATGGGCATCATAATAAAAGAGGTTGTAAAACTAGGGAAGCCCAAAGAGGTAGAGTATTACTTCTTAGAAAGTGGTATTATTGCAGTTGGAGTGTGTGAAGGACCTAATTCCTAAGGTAGGGTGGAACCTATGGCTAGTTCAACATGTGTTAAAAATTAAAATGAATTAATAGAAAAGGAATGGATTACACCTATATACAAGTGTAAAAAATATACATGTAATTCCAATGGCGGGTCATTTCATATATATGGGCTAAAAGGTCCTTATATGAGATACTTGTACACATGAAAGAGCATGATGTAAAATTACTTAATATAACAAAATCAATGGTGCGAATGATATAAAAATTTAATCTCTTGAGATCCTAGACCCGGGTAATGAACCAAGGTGGGAAATCACCTCCCAAGGGAGTTGTTGATGGTGATAAATGGGTTATTCCATGTCAAAGAAAAATTTGTTGTGGGAAATTATCCCACTTTGGGTGAAATCCTTTGATGTTGTCGACTAGGCCTAGTATTTAGAAAACATAAAGAAAATATGATGACTCCAAAGTAAATCCTACAAGGCCTTGTTAATGGAATGAAATAAAAACTATTTAAAATAACTTGAAATGGAAAAATGGGAAATAGGGGATGCAAGCCATAACAAAGAACATATTCAAGAACCACTTTAGATTTCCCAATGGTAAAGCAAATACATATGGTGTCACCTAGGAGATGTGAGCTCCAAATGGAGGAGAATAATCCCTCTTTGGGAGTTCTACTTTGTCCACACTAGATGCCAAGTAGCTTGAAGAACAAATGAGAAGAACAATTTCCCCTTGGAGGAAGGCGGAAAGGGAGATTTGAGGATGATTTCCAAGAGAGAAGAGGTTAGATATAAGGAATCTCTATCACAATTCCAACAACATAACATTTCTCTAATTTGTTCTTACAAGATGCATCCCCATGGCTTTCTTTTGAACCCCAACACCTCATGAACTAGCTTCAAGGTACATAATGAGGTCTATTCAATGAACCCAAGTACATTAGGATCCAAATTCTAATTCTTGGAGGTGATGGAGCTTTCATGATCCTTTAATGCACCATGGTTGGTTGAGATACTTCCACTTTGACAGTTGCACATATATCAAGGGGAAATCCGTGCATATACTACATGGGAATTAAACTCATAATATGTGTGGTATCACATATAAACAAATATTTGGCCCCGTTGTTTTGTCTTTTGACTATTCTTCGACATTTCTAGTCTCATACCGCTTCTTGGATCTGATGAGGATGTATTCAGTGGGATGCATGCCATATATTGATGATTCCTTACTATGTAAATTGAGAAAATGTTGCTTGTGTGCAAGATTCAAGCGTTAACAGATTCCCCCCTAATGTGTGAGGTTAAGAGGGTATTGTAGAGTCGATAATTCATCATCATTTCTTTGTTTTCTCTCTTGTTATTAAACGTTGTGACACATTTGTGGATGAATAGGGTCCTCCCATGGGGGAAGATTGTTAGCGAAGCACTGGCAAAAAATGATTTTTTATACAAATGAGGCGGGCATACCCATGTTCGTGAAGATATGCCAGAGTGTATCCAAAATGAGGGGACTGAGGGGTCAACTCATAAAACTGCTGGGACATGGATGAAGGTGGTTTCAATCCATGTGAGAGTACATGATCCTATAAATGATGTCATTGGTGATAAAGAAGCGGGACTACTGTAAATCATAAGAATCCTACAGGGGTGGGGGACCTGGATACCAGTGAAGTTGCTGAATGTGGTACTTCACTGTACCAAATGTGTTGCTACAATGATTCGAAAATGTGAACACTTCTACCTTCAAAATGTATGACTCCTCCCGATGTGATAGATGTGTTGACATTGGGAATAGGGTAAACCAATAAGTTAGAGAGAACTAATCACTTTCCCTAGTTATTTAGAGGCGATCCCTTATATTGATTGAAAGAGATCCCAAGTTACCACTGTAACCACTGCAACTCTTAGAAGATAAGGATTTGATGTCGATGAGAGTTGAAGTACATGATAAGACGAGGGTATTATCCTGCAAACCAAGATCATGTTGTAGTCAACTGTGAGACTGACCGGACTTACACAATACTAGATAATAAGAGTGGTGATCATAAATTCCTTGGATCGATGTAAACTTGGGGAGTAACTAATGACAACATTCTTCAAAAGATAGGGATATAGTACAATAGAGTGAGACAAACTACAAATGAAGGGATTTGTTGGAAACATAATACGAAGGGACCGGTGACTGGAAAAAATAGTAATGCTAGGGGTATTGAGACTCAACGACATCTATCAAAGGTGACCAAAGGGTTACTACCAAAAGAATGGGGTGGTTCCCATAGTTTTGCGTGGAATCGGGAACCATTTGTACATAATAATAATTGGTGGTTTCCCCATGACATTTAGTGAGATGAGGGACCAATTTGCTGATGAGAGGGATTCCCATGGTTTTTGAAAAATCATTGAATCAATTTGATGATGGATTGGGTTGCCACGATTTTAAGTGGGTTGGGAAACCTTTGCCAAAATTATGTGAGGGTTGTTTTGTCCCATGAATCAATGCCATGCAGATTGTTCCTACGAGAATAAATGAAATATAATTGGTTTCTTTGGAGGGAGGGGGACCCATAGTTGTACTCATGGGGGTGATGGTATGAAGAATATTTTGAAAATTGTGATGTCCTCATGGAGGTACAAATGGCTAATTATGAATCTAGATTGTAACACATGTCAAGGAATTTAGTGGCATCAACTATTGAAGGTGGGGTAGTGAATGCACAACTATAGAAATGATAAAGTGGAGGTTTATTAGTCTCAATTGAGTCGAATTCCCCAGTCTTGTGGGGGTTCAACATCATAGGTTCCAAATGTTGACAGGGTTTGTAATGGTGTGTACACCCATGGGGGTAATATACTATCCATAGAAATGATTTTGATGGCACATAATCACTGGGAGTTAAGATCCTATTGTTATCAGTGGTAGTATTGGTATGTGTAATGTAAATAGAGGGATGTCATTGCCTATATGCTAGTTTTGGGTCAATACTTGCGATAAGATTCAAGCACCATTATGGATGCACACACCCAAGTATAGTAGAGGACATGAAAAAGGTATTGACCATGAAGAAAATAAGAACCAAAACATGGTGCACTTATGGTGTGATTGAGAAAAATAGGTGCCAAATGAAACTTTCTGGTTTGAAAAGGGGGGAGAGTCTCTTTGTAGATATTGTCCTGTTGATCAAAATGGTGTAATCATTTTGTCAAATGGAGTTATGGGTTATCCATAAAAAATAATGAAGTTTGGCCCAATTTCTATAAAGAGGGCGGGGTTCACATTTTGAAATCATTTGTATGGTTTATCTTACATGTTCTGGAGATTGCTTTTGTTGATTCTAGGAGATATGTGCAACCATTTTCCAAGAAATGAGGTCTAGGTAATCCTGAATCTTATCCTCCTCATTTTCACTCAAGTAGGTTTTAGATTAGGGGGTCATAATGCCCATATGGTTAGTTTTTCTATGGTAAAACATGACCATGCAAGATTTTTGAATTCTCATGCATGAGTGCACAAGAAAACCCATTATTGTGCAATACCCTTTTTTCAAGATAATGGGAGACATTTGCGCAAGGTGCAAGATATGTGTGTTTCTACCATGCTTTGGATATATGTGGCTATTTATAGGACAATCCCACTTGTGCACAATAGAGTTGCGTATGCCCCACGCACTAAACCTATGCTACTGTTTCTAAGGTAGTCACACTGGCACACGGTCGAGTAAGGGATATCCCACATAAAATTGGTGGAAGTGCACTGCACCTATGAGTTTTTAATGGAAATGCACACAGAATGGGATTTTTGGATCCTTTCTATGGTTTTAGGTTACCATATAGCCCCAGATGATTGGCCCTATTTTTTTCTCAGTCTTATTTCAGGTGCTATTGGTTTAGGTGTGATGGTGTACATTGAGTGGTGAGAGTGCCATTATGATGATCTTTGGGATGAGGTAGCCAAAGATTTGGTTGCCACCAACACACTACGCAATGTAGGGCTCCTGAAGTTCTTCAGGTTCCCATTTCTGTGATTGGATGATCACTTATTGTAGAATATTATACGAATGTGGGATCCAAATAGGCTAGTATTTCATGTTGGTGGAGAGGACCTAAGAATTAGTGATCAAGATATTTATTTCCTAACTAGTTTGTTTGGTCATGGGGTATGAGTGGTGATTAGACCAGTGATGGGTGGGGGTCGTTCAGTTGATGGGTCAGTGGACCAGTACCATGGTTGTGACTTGACTGCCTTGATATCAAGGAAGATTATTATGAGTCCTCTAATTAGTGTTGATGTATTTGTAACTTTAGAACGTATTCACTTATATATCTTATATTGTACCCCAATGTTCCTATCGAGAGAATCAATTGTATTTAATTGTACCTCGATGTTCCTATGAGGAGAGTCATTAATATAATAAATTCATGTAAAGTCATTGAGGTTAACCCTCCATTGTAAGTTGGGGCAATAGTCCCCACAATTGAGTTGAGGTTAACCCTCCTTGTTGATCAGGGGGAAAAAGTCCCCACAGTTGAGGGGCACAAGGGTTATTATAATCTCCTAGAGATGTCGGCCTTGGTAAGTAATTGTCAAGTTGGAAAATAGTATAAATAGAGAGTGAGACTCTCTATTTTACACACACACTCACTCAAATGGGGTGCATGAGTGAGAGAGGAAGTGCTGGCACAAGTGAGAGAGATCAGTTGTCAAAGATAATATTTATGTTTTCAGGTTTTACTTTTGCTACTGGTGCTCATTCTATCTTTGAGGAAGTTTCTGGGTTTTCTCCTTTATGGTTTCCCCGAGGAAAATTCTTTGTGTCTCTTGTCTCTTGCGATTATTGTTGTGCACGTTATTCTCTCAGATAAGAGCCTAAGATAATATTGCTTAAATGATAAAAATCTAACATGGTATCAGAGCTAACGTGAGAAGAAGAAACTGTACAGCTGTAGAAGCTAGGGCTTCTTACTTTTTGGGTCTCTCTCCACAATCCATTAGCAAAAGGAGTCTAGGCTAACTCTCCATTGAAGGGCGCATCTTTTTGTCGAAGCATATTTTGATTCCGGGAATTTTTCAGTTTTTGTTGCGGGAAATTAGGGCTTTTCACAGAAATGGAATTTTTGAGTGACCCAAAAATAGGATTTCTCTCCTCCTCAAAATCGAAATTTAGAGACCAAGGTTGAGATTTTTGGTTGGGTAAAACTCCGGGAAAGTCAAACCCTGACTTGACCCCGGGCCTGAAAATCCCTAAAATACTAAAAATGGTAGTTTTGGTACATTTTCTATATCTTGAGATTGAAGAAGGACCAGGAGCCTAAATTCTCAGAGGCCGAAGCTAAAATCGTTATGTACCGTTTGTAAAAATTTCAGCCTCATATTCGCTATATTCTGGGAGATATGATTCCTCCAACTCAGGCTTCCAGCCTCTTCTAGGATTCATCCCTAAACATGACACCTAGGGATAATTTCTATATCTAGGGATACAAAGGTCCAAATCACATTTCTCAAGATGTTCCAGATATTTCATGGACTATAATTTCTATGGTAAAAGTTTTATACCTCGAAGGTGAAACAATAACACATGGAATTCCGTACAAGTTCGTTATGTTGAACAATTCTGAAATAAGTCACCTTGGGAAAATTCTCATAAGTACCAATTGGTGAAACCAATTCTGGTCAAACCTATGGTTTTGGAAAGAAAACAGACGAGGATACCTTAGTTACAAAATTTTAGACACATAGGAGTAGTACTTTTAGAGATACCACTGAAACAATATCAGGCATTTATGCAGAGGAAATTGGAAAACTAGGGATTCCTGTTCCGGGAGCTTCCCTCCACTGTTTTCAGAAAAGGAGTACATTGGAAAGATCGGCTTGAAGAGGCCTATATTTATATCCAATAAGATCTGGAAGATTCCAAGTTTTGAAAATTAGGGTTTCTCTGACAAACCCTAGATCATCTAGCTCCGGAACCAAGATGAACACCCCAAATTAGTAAGATCTAATATTTTGCTATTTATAGTTGAGGTTCTCATTTGAAGATGACTAATCACACCATCTTTATGCCAAGCTTGGTGAAGCTACCAACTTCCAAGCATGGAAGTATAGGATTTCACTGATTCTTAAAGAAAATGAATTGGACACCTACATAAGTGGAGGGGTTCCATTTCCAGAGGGAGATGAGGCTAAAATCCTTACACAAGAAGAACTTGGTCAAGGCCAAGAAGATCATTGTTGACTCACTCAAGGATCAATTTATACCACAAATGTCTTCCCTAAAGACACCTAAAGATATGTTTATTCCTTGACCAATCTATTTGAAGGGAAAACATAAATTAGAAGATGACTTTGAGAAACTAGTTGAACAATGTGAAGATCCAGAATGTAGAGACCATACAGTCATACTTTACGAGGGTCTCTCAAATCAAAGAACATCTTGAAGCGGTAGAAGAAGAGGTGGAGAATGCAGAAGTTGTGATAACCACCTTGAATGTCCTCCCATGATCATGGGATTTATTCATTTGAGGAATGTTTTCGAGAAGGAAGTGATTAATTTTAGCAGACTATGGGAAGAGCACATACAAGATGAAGCTTGACCCATAATAAGAGAAGAGAAGATGGGAGCAACTAAAGATCAAGCGCTCATGATTCAAAGAATGATCCCTCAAGTGATGAGGAATATGAAGAACTCAATTATTGAAGAACCTCTTATCCATCTTAACCATTTGGATAAGAAATGGCGCTGTTATGAATGAAGAAGATGATGAAGCTGAAAGAAGGAGTCTACTCACAAAACAAATAAAGATAAGTATTCAATTGTCATTTCATGATATTGTTTTGTTATGCATTTATTTATATCCAGTTGATGTATTATGCATGATAGAATGTTTGCATTAATAATAGTATACTACTAATATGCATGTGATGGGTAAGTAGCTCATGGTGCTATACAAATATCCATTGCTACTTATCTAGAATGAAACCTCTTTGCTGACATATTGTATTAGTGCACAAGCTCAATGATGTCTTGGTAGAGATGGAAGGCATCTAGAAAGTTTCGGTGAGATATGGATGAATGTTGCATTGGATAAAATAGTTGCATGATCATATCTTTATGCATAATAATTTTCCATTATGAATATGCCTTATGAAATGTTTCTAACCATATAACTAATGCATTTGACTTGTGGGAAATATTGCGTACAATTTCCTACAAGAAAATAAGGACTAGACTTGTTCCGAAGAACAAGTGACGACAGTTCAAGAAATAATCCAAAATGAAGAATGATGACTAGAATGCAATGTCAAAGACCTGAAGGGAAGTCCGTAGCATCTTCCATATGTATCTGCAAGATCTAGCATGCATTAGATGACAACATCATGGGATACAAGGCAATATTCATAGCACGAGGCCTCTCACAGAAAGAAGGCATAGACTACAAAGATACATTTGCAGCCACTGGAAGTTAAGACACATGACAGGCAGACTCATGTGTGCAAATTAAAGAATGCCTTGTACGAGCTCAGAAGGCACCCATGGGATAACAAATACATGAGGAGATTGAAGATCACCTAGAGTGATGAAGATCTTAACCTTTGCTACAAGATTGAAGATGAAATCCTATAGAGGATGACAAGCTCACAGATGCATGCTGAAGAACTTTTGAAAAGGTTCCGGATCTTGATATCTAGTAAGCCTAGATGGATACATAGAATATTAGTAGTAGAGGAAGCTACTTTTCACTCTAGTAAAGAATGTTTCAATGCATAGAGTATGAAAGGAAGAGGGAGAATGATGCTTCGCTTCAGAGGGAGTGACCGTAGAAGATCTTGAGGTTTGACATGATACAACAGGATGGAGAGCTTACTGATGACTCTAGGCTTTACTGATAGTAAAGCAAATTCCAACCTTTGCTTCAAGGTTGAAGGTGGAAGACCAGTGATGCTATTTTTATATGTCGATGAAATGTTCCTGATAGGAAAATAGGAACTCATTAGAGACGCAAGAAGGAGACTTGCTGTCGAGTTTGAGATAAAGTTCTTGGGTATGATACACTACTTTCTAGGCATGGAGGTGTGGCAGAACATAGATGGAATCTCCCTGGAACAAGGAAAGTATGCAGTAGAGATCCTGAAGAGGTTCGAGATGATGGACTACAAGGCCATGACCACACCTATGGCATAGAACCTGAAGCTATTGAGTGATGCTTCATCAAAGTTGGTTGATGCTACAATGTATCATCAGATGATTGGGTCATTGATGTATATGATGAATACAAGACCAAATATTTTCTTTGCTGTGAACACATTGAAACATGTTTACCTAATGGTTGTAAAGCATGCAATGAAGTACTTGAAGGGTATAGTTGAGTATGGGATCAAGTATGATATGAATCAGATAATTAACCTAGAGGGTTATGTGGATTCGGATTGGGCAGACAGTTCCATTTATAGGAAGAGAACTTTGGGGTCTGCTTTAGTATGAGATTAGGTGTGATCTCTTGGTCTAGCAGGAAGGAGTCTTGCATGGCGTTGAGAATGGCCGAGGAAAAATATGTTGCCACTTGCTTGGCTATTTGGTAGGTAGTATGTTTCTTTTGAAAACTACTATTTGATTTGATTGATCTGACTTGCATTTTTGTATGATGCAGAGAGGAGCAGTGAAGCTCCAGTATGTGATCCAGATCAATATCTCTCAAAAGAGGGAGTTCTAGCATAGTCGACGAGACAGGTTGTATGAGCATAAAATCCTGGCAAAGCTCGTAGGTGGCTCAGATGTAAATGGTCTTGTAGGTTGTCCTTGGATGTAATCGGTCCTGACGAATTTAGTAGGTTATCCTTGGATGTAATCATCCCTGATGTGATTCTATACTAGAAATGGCTAGAGTGAAGTTTGAGTACTTCAGGGAGAAGCTTGGTGTTCTCCAGATCGAGGTTCCTTCCAAGGAGAAGCGATGAGTTCGAGATCCCTTCTGACATGGTGGTAGGATTGGTTCCTCCCATGGTCATATGTAAGTGTAGAGCCTTTCTAACTGGGTCAGATGTAACTGCAGATCGCTTCTGACATGGTGGTAGGCGGGTCCTCCCATGGTCAGATGTAAGTACAGAGCCTTTCTGACTGGGTCAGATGTAAGTGCGGAGCCCTTCTGACAGGGTGGTAGGTAGGTCCTCCCATGGTCAGATATAAGTGGAGAGCCTTTCCTTAGATGATAGATGGTGTTTCCTATCATGTCGGTGGATGTAAATGCATAGCCTTTCTCTAGATGGTAGATGGTGTGTCCTACCATGCCAGTGGATGTAAGTCCTAAGCCTTTCCTTGGATAGTAGATGGTATGTCCTACTATGCCAGAGGATGTAAGTTCAGGGCCTTTTTGACTGGGTCAGATGTAAGTGCTGGGCCTTTCTAACTGGGTCAAATGTAAGTGCTGAGCCTTTCTGACTGTATCAGATATAAGTGCTGTGCCTTTGTCTGGATAGTAGATGGTGTGTCCTACTATGCTAGCAGATATAAGTGTTGTGACTTTCTCTAGATAGTAGATGGTGTGTCATACTATGCCAATAGATGTAAGTGATGAGCCTTTCCTTGGATGATAGATGGTGTGTCCTATCATGTAAATGGATGTAAGTGCTGGGAATTTCCTTGGATGGTAGATGGTGTGTCCTACCATGCCGATGGATGTGAGTGTTGGGCGTGCATTTTTGACATGGATGCTGGATGTGTTCCTCCCATGGTTAGATGCAAGTGCTGGGAGGCCTTTCTGGCATGGATGCTATATGTGTTCCTTCCATGGTCAGATAAAAGTGCTGAAGAAGATGAATACCTACATGGAGGCTAGGACTACAACCAGCATGAAAAAGGGCTGGCTCTGTAGAACTTCCTATGACGAGAAGAATTGAGAGATAACACCAGTTGATTGGGATAGTGGAAGCAGTAATGATGATGATGACATAGTGATGATCCATCTTTGAAGATGATCCAATGATGATCCAACGTTGATGATGATCCAGTTCTGATGATGATCTAGTGATGATCCAGTTTCAATGATGATCCAGTTTTGATGATGATCCAGTTTCGATGATGATCCAGTGATGATCCAGAGAATAAGAATTGTGATGATGTATTATGTCAAGAGAATACCTTCCTAGTTAAGAGGGAGTGTTGATGTATTTGTAACTTCAGAATGTATTCACTTGTATATCTTATATTGTACCCCGATGTTACTATCTGGAGAATTAGTTGTATTTCATTGTACCCCAATGTTCCTATCGGGAGAGTCATTAATATAATAAAGTCATCGAGGTTAACCCTCTGTTGTAAGTTGGGGCAATAGTCCCCACACTTGAGTTGAGGTTAACCCTCCTTGTTGATCAAGGGGAAAAGTCCCCACAGTTGAGGGGAACTAGGGTTATTAGACTCTCCTAGAGATGTCGGCCCTGGTAAGTAATTGTCAAGTAAAAAATTAGTATAAATAGAGAGTAAGACTCTCTATTTGACACACACACTCACTAAATTGGGGAACATGAGTGAGAGAGGAAGTGCTGAAACAAGTGAGAGAGATCAGCTGTCAAAGATCATCTTTATGTTTTCAGTTTTTACTTTTGCTGCTGGTGCTCATTCTATCTTTGAGGAAGTTGCGGGGTTTTCTCCTTTATGGTTTCCCCAAGGAAAATTCTTTGTGTCTCTTGTCTCTTGTGATTATTGATGTGCATGTTATTCTCTCAGATAAGATCCTAAGATCATATTTCTTAAATGATAAAAATATAACAATCGGTCGATTGGTATGGGTGGTGGAGACTACAATGTTGAGGGTGTTTGGGCTAGCATGCACTCATAGGATTACAGGAAGGAGATCCTTTTCATGGAGCAAGTGATAGAAGGTCATCGAGTGGAATAGGGGAAAATGTTGCTCTAAAGAATTATGGAGGTTGTGGGACATGTAGGGGGTCTGTGGTCAAATTACCTTCTTCTTGGGAGAATCATATGCTCCTATTTTTTTGAGAGGTTCCCTTCATTGAGGCCACCGATTAGGGTACCAGTGAGGGGGCCATAGAATCCCCAGATGGTATTTTGGTTAGAGATGATATCTCGCGTTGGGGTTGGCTAGGTGGGGCATATTTTTACAGAGGTCTTAATGGATGTGTGGCGGTAGTGCATTGGGAATATGGATTGATATCCATGGGTTGACATGGATTGTATAGGGGATCTATATGCCCCCACACTAGTCGACTGTTGAGATGCATCAAGTATGTTTATGTTTTGTGATTGTATCTATTTATGTACATGTTGTGATTATGCACATAATTTGGATATATATCTAGTATTGAGTGTGGTATCTTATTTCTGATGCAATTGTGGGGCCAGTATGACCACTAAGAGGGGATCACGATTGTCAAAAACATGAGGAGGGCATGGGACCTACAAGACCTGTTGGTGTATTGGGTGGTGAGGCCTGATATTATGGTGTTTTTTCTCATGCTATGGGAGCACTAGTGGTGATAAGTCCATAAATTATTTGGTAGAGTTGGAGAGTGTAATATTCCAGATCTACTTCGGATCTGAATATTAACTTCTACTGCTGATAATTATCAATATTGAATAAGACTTTTACAATTGATTGAAAATTTTCTTCAACAAGGCACACCACAAATAGTAAGGAAATAAATTAAGAGTGAAAGAGGGCGAGTGGATGAAACCAAAGGATGGTTTTGGAGATTCATAGTTTAGATCCCTAAGCACCTAGATGTTGGTCCCTCTTAGGTTTCAAGCATTAGCTATGTTGAAGTATACTCTCAGGCTTCTGGGTGTCCCAATCGGTGCAAAATGATATTGAACAATCAATTCAAGAAACCAAGGCTCGTGGGAGGTTGAGGTGATTTATTAGTCACTATTTAGGAAACAAATTCCATTAAAATAGGGTTAGAATAGTTCTTGATAGTTTGAGGCCATTCAAATGTTGTATGAAATCAAGGAATTATTAATATTTGATTTGGTTTTGATTTTGGGGTCAATCAATAACCTACAACAACTTACATAATGCACATTGAGATTACAGATCATACATAACATCAAAAACTGTAAAACTAGTCAATGAGTAGCGGTAAGATAATAACAATGAATTTTGAATATGTCTTTTATCATACTTGCAACTAAAGATTATTAGAGGTTTATAATTGATCTAGGTCATGCCCAAGTGCACGCTGGAGACAACAGTCAATTTCGAACACTTTTATGGTATAATATTAGAAAAAGAACAAGAAAAGTAGGGAATGCACTATATCGACATAAAGTATGCACACAGACAATATGCAAGAATTCGAACCATTTTATATTATTACTTATTATCTATGAAGGTTGGTTGATTTTTACAATATTGTACATGTTTATATAGAATTATGAGATGCTTGGGTGACTACCCATTATGTTGAGTTACAAGAAGTTATAATGGTTCAGAAGTTCAACCATCACAGATGATAGAGAGTCAATATGTTGATGTTCGATAGGCGCCGACAAGGCATGTCAAGATGCTATATGTCGAGTGCATAATCTATCAAGATTTTTCAAGGTTATTTGTGTCAAGGTTCATATTTTAGAAGCCTATTTTGAACCTGTCGAAGTGGTCGAGTAGTCAAAGTGCTAGACTTTGTCGAAGTTCGACAACATGCCAAATGCTAGTTTGATCATTCCTCCTTCCTTAAGAAACAATGGTCTCCATTGTGTATTCGTTCAGGTGAGGAAAATTGTTGGCTACTTCAATAGTAGAGTACCATTTTCATTATGCAAGGAGCTATCCATATTTATCCACTTGAAACAAGGGAGTGTAGTTCATCCTTGTATGGCATATCCATCGTCCCACAATGGTGTCACAAAGAAGAGGTTCCTGAATATCTGGATGGATGCCTTTGGGTTATGTTGTATGCAAGTCGTTATGTTCCAATAATGGTGCATGGTATGGTCGAAGTAGATCTGCATTGAAAATTGGATGTAGGCCAAGGTATGGAGGAATGTCGAGTTGAAAAGCATTTTCTCCAATATGTTTAAGGATACTGTATGGACCATATCGTAAAGGTTTCAACTATTTGTGTGGACTAGTGAAGTACTACTTCTTTATATGTAACCAAAACTGATCCCCAATTTGGAATGAGTGAGGAATATGATGCTTGTCATGTTGGGCCTTAGCTTTTGCATTAGCTCATTGCAATATTTCCTGTGCTTGCTTCTGGATGTTGTAGATTTTATCTTTGAATTCAATGATTTCTCCACTTCTCTTCCTTTGAAATTGAAGTCATTCGGCTGTGTCAAGGAACTGATCAAGTCGATATGCACTGAGGGTTGAAATCCATAACAGATATCAAATGGAATCTTACCCGTAGAAATGGATTTTAGCTGTGATGGATATATGGAAGGTTGTCATCCCATGTTCGACTATGCTTGTGGTTGTACAGTCGAAGTAGTTGTACTCCCAAGTTATTTACAACTGCCGTCTATCCATCTGTCTACGAATGGAAGGTCGTCGACAAATAAAGTCTCGTGTCAAGCTGTTTCTAGAGAGTTTTCCAAAATATGCTGACAAATATACCATCTATGTTGGAAATAATGGTCATTGGGAGGTCATAATGTTTCCACACATTTTCGAAGAAGAGATGAGTAGTCTGCTGTATTGTCCTAGTCTTCTTGCATGGTATGAGGATAGTGATCTTGGAAACTCTCTCGAAAGCTATTAAAATCACGATATGCTAATGTTTGGTAGTAGGATGTCCCATCAAGTACTCCATAGAATAGATTCCCATGGTCGACTAGGAACTGGAAGGGGTGTATATAATCCTTGTCATTGATTCAACAGTTTAGCAATGACACAAACCACACACGATTGAATGTACTTGTTGACAATAGATTTAAGTGAAGGCCAATAAAAATACTTCTGGAGGATAACAAGTGTTTTTTTGACTCAAAAATGTCCTGTAGTTTTGTTGTAGCGCACATCGCAAATGAGCTTCTGTCGGTGCTCATTGGTTGGTACACAAAGCTGTCCAAGCTTGAATAGCAAGGTGTCCTTAATGAAGTGGTTGGTAGTAGACAAATTTTTGGTCCGAAGTTGTTGATAAATTATTGAGAAATAACTATCTACTAAATAAAGTCATGGCCAATAGTGGTGTCATAACCATGCATACTCATCACTGTAAACACTAGAGTAATGGGTGGTTGGATGAGACAATCAATCGGCATTGGATTTTCCTTTCCGATACTTAATTACCAATTGAAATTTTTGTAGGTAATTAATCCACTTAATTTGTTACGTTTTCTGTAGTTTTGACTGGGATGGAGCAAACTGCAAAGGTTTATGGTAGTGAGGATGACCATCTCCTTGCCAAGAATGTAGTGTCTCCATTGTTTAAGAGCTTGAAAAATGGTGTATAGTTATTTTTTATACGTCGAATACCTTCTAACAGTGTTGTTGAAATTTTTAGAATGAAACGTGAATGGTTAACCTGACTGAGTGATCACTGCGCCGAGATCATAGTCCGATGCATCTGTCTTGATCTCAAAAGGATGATGCAAATCAGGTTAGACAAGTACTGGTGCAGTACAAATCTTGTTTTTGAGTTGTTGAAAATCTTGTTGCTATGTTGGTGTCCATTTGAAGATAGTTTTCTCATTTCCTTTAGTCAGCTAATTCAAAGGCCATGCGATGTGACTAAAGCCAAGTATGAACCATCGATAGAAATTCACCAAACCAAGCAAAATTCTTTTTTCATGAATGTTTTGAGGAATGGGCCAATCTTTGAGGATTTATACTTTTTATGGGTTGGCATGAATTCCTGCAGAGTGAATTACATACCCCAAATATTTGATTTTGTTCATCACAAATGAGCATTTTTCCATGTTCAGAAATAGTCAATGTTGCTGGAGAGTGTCAAAGTTATTTGAGATGTTCTTCCCATGATCGACTGAAAATAAAGGTATTGTCAAGATAGACAATGACACTCTTGCTGATGAAAGGTCATAGAAGGTCATTCATATATCTCATGAAGCTTGCAGGTGCATTGGTAAAGCCAAAAGGCATGAATAAACATTCAAACAATCCTTCCTTTGTCTTGAAAGTTGTTTTCCATACATCGGTGGACTTGATCGGAATTTAATGATATCTCGACTTGAGGTCGAGTTTCGTAAATAAATTAGCACCTTTCAGACTGTCAATGAGTTCATTGATTCGTGGAAGATGATATATGTTCTTTACTGAAATTTTATTGAGAGACAGATAGTCGATGCACATGCACCAAGTCCCATCTTTCTTTGGAACTAGGATGACTGGATTTCCACAAGGAGAAGAGATGGGGAAGATATGACCCTTATCGATCAAATTCTGGATTTTCCTTCAAATATATTCTTTCTCAAGAATGGGTCTTTTGTAAAAATATGTGTTAGGTAATGAAGAACCAAAATTAAGTTGAATGGAGTGTTTTACCTGGGAATGAAGAGGTACTCCCTTCGACTCTTGAAATACGTTACGGTATTCCTCAAGGATATTGTCAATTTGTTGTTATTGTTGAGAGATGCATTGGTCAGTGAGTTGACTCGTTGTTGCAATCTTTTTGGAATGTTGAGGATTTATCATAATTAATGCAAACTTTTGAGCATGATTGATAAGCTTCTTTGTTTTTTTGGCAGATATCATAACAACCATTGATGTGGGTTGTCGCTCTGGTATACCGTACCATTTATTCCGAATTTTGAAAATCACCTTCTGATACTGTGACTGATATGTACTGTGTTGATCCCATAAGTAAGGTTTCCTAAACAAGGCGTCAGCTATGCAAATAGGTTCCATGTCACAGAGTACTTCATCTTCAAAAGGCTTAATGAAGTAGGTGAGTTTACATTCGTGTGTGAAGATGCGGATGTGGAGTGGAGTGGTGACAAGACCTAATTTCTTCACAAGATATTCAAAAACAAAGTTCTTCTGGTTACCATTATCCACAATCAGATGTAATGGATTTTTCTGAACCCATATCTGTGTATGGAACAAGCACTGTTGTTCCTCCTCGTCGATGAAATCGAGGCTATCAGAGTGTTCTAGGTTGAATCCAAGAGGGTTGGTGCAATTAGATCAGATTCTACCAGGTTTTTGTCGGACAAGTCATATGTTGACAATTTTTCCAAAAAACGTCTTTTGATATTTGCAATTGGATGCATCCTTCCATGTTGAATTATGATAATCACACCATTTCCTGGTAGGAGCTTGTTTGTTGCGATCCCTCCTGTCTTTATGAAAGTTATTCTTTTGATGATCAGGCATTGGCAGAGTCGGCTGAGAAGGGTTCATTGATTTGTTAGAGTCAATTGATGACTTCTTGTCGAATGTTCGACTTGTTGGATTGTTCATGAAACACTCTTTTCCTTTTTGTTTGGCTATAAGCTTGTTGGCATAATGAAATGCATTCACAAGCGTACTAACAGTCAGAAACTCCATCTCTTGTTGAATATATGAGTACAAACCGCTGATGTACTTTAGGACAAGCAATTTATCTTCTTCCTCGACACTAAGTCTAGCCATGAGTCGATAAAACTTGTCGGTATAACTTTGCACTGACTGGTATTTCCACTACCTTAGTTGCTGCCACTTCTTATACTGTTGTTCAATATACTTGAGTAGGTAAAAATCCTTCTGAAAATACTCGACGAATTTTACCCATGTGTCTATGGCACCTTCTTTTTCCATCTTTGTCGATAAATTCTCCCACTAACAATGTACAGAGGTTGACATCTTTAAGGATACAATGGTGATATTTTCTACTTCAGAGAGTCATTCATAGAGTAGTAAGATTCTAGTTGTTGTACCCAATTATTGATGGATTTTGTGTCATATTGCCTACGATATTTGATATGTCCAGATTCATTTTCACTTTGAAGGGGCTGATCTTATCGGCATGAGGTCACATCGAGGATTCCACAGAGTTCAAAGCGAATCACATGAGAATCTTGCTAAAATGGGAAAACATTTCGGTCCGCTGGGGACCCAATGATTTTTATATGAGTTGTTCTATCTCGTTAGTTGCATATCTATTGTATTCTTCTTCGGCCATCTTTTCTGAATTCAAAGGAAGTGTCTACTTGTTTTACTGAGTTTACGAGCGTGTTTGAACATGCATAAGTTAAATAACTTCGATGGAAGTGCTGATATAACTTAGGCTCTGAACAAGATAAAGCTCTAATATCACTGATCTAGGTCCTTCTCAGGTGCACACTGGGGAAAATAGTTGACTAAATGAGTCGAGCACTGTTATGGAAGAATCATAGAAAAATAATAAGAAAAGTAGGGAATACACTAAATCGACAGAAACTATGCACAAAGACAATATGCAAGAATTCAAACCGATTTCTATTATGACTTCTTCTCTATGGATTTTGGTTTATTGTTACAATAATGTACATGTTTATATAGAATGCTGAGATGCTTGGGTGACTACCCGTTACATTGAGTTACAAGAAGTTATAATAGTTCAGAAGTTCAACCGTCGCAGACGATAGAGAGTCAATTTGTTGATGTTCTACAGGTGCCGACAAGGCATGTTAAGATGCTGTATGTTGAGTGTAGAATATATCGATATTTGTTGAGGTCAGTTGTGTAGAGGTTCAAACTTGTTGAAGCCAATGCTTAAGCTGTCGAAGCAGTCGATTAGTTTAAGTGCTAGACTTTGTTGAAGTTAGACAACATGCCAACTACTGGTTGGATCGATAATTCCACCCTAACCATCATCAAGCTCATATATAATTATGATATCAATTACATCAATAGAAGTGCATTAAAATTACAATTACATAACATGTTGAACTTTCCTCCCACCTAGATAAGCTATAATATTATTTTACCTCCCACCCATAGCAAAGAAGGCCCATTAAATGGACATTGGAAGACTTCTCTTATGAAAATTTAGCATTATGACCTCATTGAATAGAATTTTTGTTGTATATCAAACATGAGAAAGGTGGAAGAATATGAAAAGCTCAAAAGGATCTTGGAGGAGTTGATCTCCCTCAATGTTTCCCATAATTGAAGGATGGAGCTTTAAAACTAACACTTGAAACTGATTTAAGAGCATAAGTGGAGTCTCCTTTTCTGGAGCTCAACTTCCATGACTGGATGGTTGTTATTAGATATTGAACTTGATATTTAATGGATTCTCCTTGGAATTATGTGGTTGTACTGAAGGATGGAAGAGAAGAGAAGAGAATGGAAGCTCGGGGCACATTATCCAAGGGGACTGAGGCACAACACTCTAACTAGAAGCTTAGACTCACTCAATGCCAAAACAATAATCATAAAAAAATATGAAATGGAGTTGAAAGAATTATTTTATAGAAATGAGTGACTTGTTGAGAAATTAATCCATTTGTTGAGCAAGTTACCCACTTACAAACCCTTACCATAATCCATGAATGAAACCTCCTTGAGGAAAATAACAACTCTAGCTTTAAGATGTTATTTCCTTGCTTGCATCACTCAACCCAAAGTGGAATATCTCCCTCCTTGAGAAAAAATTTCCTTGTTTATGACTGATGATGTTTCCTTGCTTGCATCCTTTCACCAAAATGGAAACCACACCCTCATTGACCAAATGTTTCTTGATTTGTGACTGACTGCTTTCCCTGTACTTTCCTTTTTTTACAATTGCCTTACTTTTCCTTGCTTTTGGAAGTTGCCATTTTTTTATGAAATATTTTTTTTGTGGGTTTCTATCTTTTTGGCTTGAGTTCTTTTTAGCATTTTCTTGGTTTGATCTAGGTTTCCATATCTGAATGTCAACTCACGGTCCACTTGGATACTTGCACCCTCCTTGTCACCTATGAAACTTACAACTCATTTCCATATTAATTATTTTTCATAATAATTAATTACATGCAAAATCAAAATTGGAATTTTAATCTATTACATACCTCCATAGTATTAATTAATTAAAAATTCCTAGGAATAATTGATTTAATTCACTTCTTAACCACTAGGAAAATGACAAGGCCAACACTTTCAATATCCTTCAAGGAAGGGACATTACAATCCTCCCCTCCCAAGTCTGCTTGTCCTCAATCATAAGAAATCCAGGGTGTTGCAATATGTGTTCACCCTCCCAACTGACATCTTCACTGGGAAACCCTTTCCACTGAACTTGTCTAATTATAGCCATTCCCCTAATGATTAACCCTTCTTCCACAAAATTTTCAGCCAATTAAGATAACCGAGTAGAATACCTAGATCCCATTGCCTCCTCTGTAAGGATACAAATGTTCCTTTCACTTTTGGAAATTTGTCATTCCATGGAATGCTAGGGTCCCAATGTTTCAACTACATCCTACCAAACATTAGTAACAACAATAAATATTTATCATCACAGAGGATTATAATGACAAAGTGAAAATCATACCACCACACTGGAAATTAATCATTCCCCATGCAAAACTGAACATTTTTGAGACTCTCCCTCCAAGTATGGAACTTATCAATGTGGGACCAAATCATTTTTAGCCTCTCCAAAGTATGAAAATACATGTGCAATCTAGCACTAGAACTCACATCACTACTGCTATTAAGACATGGGTTGTTATCCCATGTCCCTCCATGTATACTAAGAGAATTATGTAGCATCCATACATGCTCATGCCAATTCTCATATTTTTTTTTGGATGTGTCTAAGGAACCTCCATTGATGCAAGAAATTTTTTTACCCTCCAGGGCACACATCTTAATCATGTGTCCTTTTATCCAGGGAGGAAGTGGAAGGACACTCTATCCAACCAAACCAAGTAGAAAGAAATGTTTTTCTCCAAGTAAAAACATCCAATGTCTCAAATCTCTTCCATTGGTTAAAGGGTGCAATAATCCATACAAATGTGTGGAATTCCTCCATAGACGACACCTTGTGTAAGATATATGTCTCAACAAATTCTCTTGGCATTTTTATTGCTTAGTTTCCTTCCACTGATCATGAGAAAAACAAAATCTGCATGAATACTCCATATGTGACATGTATCCTTCCACCCAATCCATATGTGGATGAATGGAATAAAATGGAAGAAATATGTTCCTATGCTACTTCTCCATCTATGAGTCGTCCTTATCAAGATAAATCAAATGACTCCCCAAGCATGGAACTAGTGCATAACTCCAATGGCTCAACTCTCTACCATTGGGTCCACTCAATGGGTGCAACTGAATGAAGGGGGTATCATGCAAGTGGATGCCTCTATTTATTCTGGGAATGGAGTGGTGCATTCATCAAGCCATATTGGACATATGTGGGAGCCTCCTACTCCTCATGTAGCACCAACAAGGAAAATCCTTTCACCCCATCTTCATCCCCAAATAATGTGGCTGAATTAAATATGTGGGGTAAATCATGGCGAGCCAAACTCATATCTCTACAATTATCATCCACCAAAATTATGGCTACATATTCTTCATCACTATATTATCCAATAAAGGTGAGCTCATCTGACTCTTCCATGGAGAAGAGACACTATCTAGAAAACATCTTAAGTTTTCTCTGGGAAATATCAAGTGCTTGGTTCTCATCAAGCTTGTCTTCATAGTTCTCGAGAACATGAAAAACTAAATGCATCTCATGATCCACAATGTCATGAGGCTCCTCCATATGATCAAGAATGCAATCATCCTTGTGAGGATGGTTTAATGGTGTGTAAGAGGACAAGTGTGATGTTTGAAACTTTCATAAAATTTCTTTATCTCCATCTGGGACTCTTGGAGTGGACATTGAGTGCTCTTCGAGGAGTCTTGGGTGGTCATTAAATATTGTGTGAGATTGAAAATATCTTCTTCATCCTTCAAGGATTATCCATGAAAAACCTCAACAAGCTCAAACAAATCGTCTTTATTAGAAAGAAATTGTAAGAAGTCACCTTGGATTATAGATAATCCCTTCCAAATCTCCTCCCTGAATTCAAGAAAAGATGGATATTCCAATGAAGCAGATATCCAACGCTGGTGTGACATTGAAGCATGTGTTTCCTGGAGAAGTTGTAAGGCCTCTTGAATATTCTTTTAATCCATATTCAAAGTGCAGGAAAATGAGTGGAGTTCTTGAGGAAAAGCATCCCCTTATTCTTTAATGCAATTACCTTGCATTGACTTTCACTTCTCTTCATGAATATTTGTTATGCTTTACCACTTGCAATACTATATGGTTCATATCTCTCCACAATGGTGATAGTGGGATTTGGATACTCACTCATGTCAAACCTCTCCTCATTGTGACATACAAAAATAAAAATATATGAATTGTTTACATCCATTTGCATGATTTCTTCTTTTAACTTCTATAGTTCACACCCAACTGGTGGGGGCTTGTCTTCCACTTCATTAGGAGGTTTAAATGATGATTCCATATATGATTTATGTTTTTCTTTCAGATCTGAAACAAAATATTCCTTATCACCATTGAAAAAATTATCCTCCTTTGCAATGATTTTGAGATCACCAACAAAGAAACTAGAAGTGAATTCATATCTCTCACAATTGTCCTTCATTTTTCAGCCCTCCTATGCAAGTGAAGTATTTTCATCCTACAATGAATCATGTGGTTGTAAGTAGATATGGATGCTGCAAAAATCAGAACTCTTATCAGACTTGTGCTTGATATTACCCTCTTCATGTAGGGACACTATGATGGCCTCCTCTTCCACCAAATTCTTTGGTTCACGCCCAAGTGGTGTGGTCTTGTCTTCTTATTCATTATGAGGCTCAAGAGGTGACTGTAAATATCAATTATAATATTCTTTTGTATTTGATACAAAAGATGTCTCTCCACCCTCAAATGAACCAACATCCTTAGCAGTGATCCGAATATCACTCACAAAGAGGTTGGAAGTGCATTCATCTTCCTTTTCTTCTCCTATGCAGTCACCTAGCAATGACTTGCACTCCACCTCACGAATATCCTCCTCTAGTTCATTTCTATTCTTCTCCAGGAAACTTGAGACTTCTCTATCTTGAATGGTACTTGTTTCACAACTTTTAGAAGCTCCGTTTGAAGAAAAAGAAAAAAAACTCATAAAGCTTCAACATGCAGATTGATTTAATCAATCTTCACCTTTGGTTCCTTCTTATTCTTCTTTGCTCAGATAGGTGGAACAACTTGGTTCCTATATGGATGGTTTTCTTCTCTTGAAAGATTGCTCATCTAAATTCTTGGGCTAGAATCCATGTTAGTGTTTGAGCAAATATGAAGAAATTTCAATTTTAAAACTTTAATCCATAATTATAGTACACATAGATATCATCAATAATCCAAAGACATAAATAAATAAAACCATAGAAAACAAGATATACCTTGGGAAAACCCTCACTAATTCGAAGGATAAAAAACCCAAAAAACAATATTAGAGTATGATTGATAATTGGTAGAGAATGATTACAACACAATAGCAGATTGCTTGATCAGAGAGAACAAGAGAGGAGAGATCAAATGGACCATTGTATTGGTATTTCCAAGTGCATAACACTTTAATAACAAGCCAAATTCAGTGATATGAAGGAGGTAGTGAATATTTGCATGGTCCAGTAACTTGTTAACACTGAGAACACTGTCTCATATTCAACCATGCACCCCCCACAGACTATGTGCCAAGTTGGCACTTCATACATAAGTATCACAATGAAGATATGCACTCTCCATTAATTAATTGAGTTTAACTACCTCTAACTAATTTGCTAATTGATTGAACTTAACTGAACTAAATGGAACTTACTGTAATTGAACATAACTGAATGTAACTAAACAAAACTGAATGTAACTGATGCTTCTCCACCAGTTTCATCTTAACCAACCACTTGCATAAATTAAGGAGTTTACTCAATTGACTTAAACTTATTTATCACCACTAAGACTCAATTGATGTCTTATCAATTCATGTTCTCTTGGAGGCATGCATGGAAATTCAAATTCTCTCTCTATCTTTGTCCTCATCTCCATTTAATTAATTCTGCATGGTCCTTATGTGTTTAATTAATTAGTCGTCTATATCATTTCATACTCATAAGATTATTTCTGAACCTATAATCATATGTATTACCCCGGGTCATATAGTCACATGCTAAATTAAATCGCTCTAGGGGCAACTAATCCCTAAAGGAGACTTGTAGCACCTATTGACCATGACTAAACATACAGCACATATTATATCCACTTTACATAGTAAAATACACCACCTCACAACATGAGGATATTTGTAGAAATTGATATTACTCACAAGTATACTGACTTGATATTACTCACAAGACTTACTTGATATTACACACAAGTTTATTTAATTGATATTACTCATAAGTCTACTTCCTTGATATTACTCACAAAACTCAACTTGATATTACACACAAGCTTTACAACATCACCACCTCAATCATATGACGATATTTGTAGGACTTGATATTACTCACAAGTGTACTATATTGATATTACTCACAATACTGGAGAATTAATTTTGATGCTGTAATCTCAACAATCCATACTTGAAATAAATATATTCTTTGAAAGACATGTCTGCAAAAATATTCTTACCCAAAGCTAGATACTCCTGATAGAAATGAGGCATGTTTTCACATGCTTCTATCATCTTTTCCAAGTCTTTATTAAACATTGTACAATAAGATCTGATCTCTTCTCTATCTGATGACCAATGGAATTCATCATATTCAAATATTGGTTGTATTCCTCCATCAACACAGAGAGTTTCTTCTTCATACTATCTGCAGTACTCTTCATAGTGCTCATCATAGTCATCATCAGAGTAGGACAAGATTGCAATTTTCTTCAACTTGAGAGAGTAATTTACACATGGGTGGAGGAAAGTGCTATGATACCACTATAATATCCCAGATTTGAATCAGAACTGAATATTAACTCCTACTTCTAAAATCTTCAAGATTGAATAAAACTTTTACAATTGATTGAAAATTTCCTTCAATAAGGCACAACACAAACAATCAGGACATAAATTGAGAATGGAAGAGGGAGAGTTGATGAAACCAAAGGATAGGTTTGGAGACTAATAGTCCATATCCCTAAGAACCTATATGTTGGTCCCTTTCAGGTTTCTAGCATCATCTATGCTGAATTCTACTCCAAGGTTTCTGGGTGTCCTAATTGCTGCAAACCGAGATTGAACAATCAATTCCATGAAACCAAGGATTTTGGAAGGCTGAGGTGAGTTATCAGTCACTTAGTAGAAATCAAATATCCATTAAAATAAGTTTAGAACATTTCTAGATAGTTTGTGGGTGTTTGGGGAAAAACTAGGAATTTGGCCTTGGGAAAACCTGCACAGAGGAAGCCACTCAAACGTTGTACGAACTCAAAGAATTATTAATATGCGATTTGGGTTGGGTTTTGGGGTGAATTTATAACCTACATTAACTTATAGAATTCACATTGAGCTTACATATCATACATAGCATAAAAAACTTTAAAACTAGTAAAAATTGACTAGTCAATGAGCAGGGGTAAGAAAATAACAATGAATTTCGAATATGTATTTTATCATACTTGAAAATAAATATTATCAGAGGTATATAAGTCTATAATAACCATTATAAATATCATATATATGATAACCATTACATCAATACCATTGCATTAAACTTACAAAAAGACCCATTAAATGTGAATTCTCTCATGAAAATTTAGCATTATGACATTATTGAACATAATGCTTACAATATATCAGACATAAAAAAGGTGGGAATAATATTAGAAGATCAGAATGATATTGTAGGAGATGATATACTGTTGGCGAAAACCACCAACAAAGCCTCGCCGACAGGGGTTCTCACTCTGTCGACGCCCAACTAGCACGATCTCCCTGAGCACCAGCCCAGACAGGTTTTACCCTTCCCCAAAAAATATGTAGAGCAGACAAAGTCTCACCCAAGATGTTCAAGGGAGAGCTATTAGAACTGAGTTTCCAGCAATGAGGACGGAGGATATGGGGATTTGACGGGGGGACAACATAACTATTGGATTAAGAGCTATGCAGTCGACATTAATTCATTTCCACAACTACAGAGTGCATCATGCATTTGTCATAGTATCACTAGTGCAGTGGCATCATTTATAAAACATCTCAACTCATAGAGCAACAGAAATGTAACAGACTTAAAACATATCGCATCAACATCAATATAGCGGAAATGGAATAGACCATGGTGACATTATAACAGATAGTAATATCATGATAAAACAGATTGCAGCATCATAATAGATTAGATAGCAACAAGAATAAAAGATAAGATTTATGCAACAACTATCATATCATATTTATCTTACGTAAAGGATCCAAAACACACAATTCTTCTCCAAAACAGGAGGCTGAATACATCAGGGAAAAACCTAGATAGACGGTAGATACTACAGGAAGTTCTCCAAAACCATAAACTGATTACACTGGACCTTATGTGACAATCATGCTCCAGATAATGCCAATTCTCATAAATGCTCATGCTACTATATCCATTCAATTGCAAAACTAGTTCTATAAATAGGCTTGCGCCTTTACATTGAGGGTACACTTCTAACTAACTTATAGCCGCTAATGACATATTGTGAAAAAAATTGGTCAAATAATATATAAAATATTCAAAATGGTTATTCTTTCACCCATCGCACTGATATGCCCTTGCGCAGTACCATGTGAGCTTGTGTAGCTACCGCAATGCTACGCAACTCACTTACCAAAACCCCTGCCAAAAGGCCCCCAACACAGTCTTGTGGCTCATCCTCGAGCCATGTCAGGTTGACAAGTTATACACCGACGTCCGCACCTTGAAATATTCGAATTGCTGTGCGATCTCATGAACCTGAAGCTAGAATTTGTCGGCAATACTATGACAATTATTCAAAGCCTACTACACCGGGTGCTATTCTCTGGCGTCACCGTCGACCATCTGTCGATTCTCTTCTACTGCCTGCAGTGTGGCGACTGCTTTAACAACCAACTATCCAACAATTTCTTGAAACCCGTCTAGTTGAGCGTGACGCTTTTGTTGGTGTTCCTGTGCGTTTGTGACTTGCTGCTGAAGATCCTTCAATTCCTTGGCCTTGGTGATTTACACCATCAGCGGCATCGCCTCCAGTGACGTCTACAAGGTCATCAGTTGACCTTCAGCTTCTTGCACCTACGCAGTCAGTTGATCAAGTTGCTCATCTTGGACAACGCTCTACCAAAACTCCGTTTTCGCCTCCATAATGGTCTTGGCCTCTTGCTCAATGGTTTTGAACTGAGTCGCGATTTCTTCAATGGAAACCTTCCTTTACAAAACCTGCTCTGACGACATCGTAGGTTGGACCAGGGCATTGAGTATCAGGTTGGTATCCTGGAGCTGGACAATAGTTTTCCCCAATTACTTGGCCTTATTGACTGGGGTGAGCTTGGCCATGCTCTTGCACATTTGTGCTGGCAGGCCTCAGTAATGGCTTGCTTGAATTCCCCGCATCTGGCATAGAACTGCTCTTGTTCAACAATCGGGTGGTCTTGCACCTTCTTTATCTCAGTAATATCCTCGGCTTCCTTTTGTTGTAGCTTAACTTGCGTAGTCTTCAATGCATCTATTTCCCACACTTTTTCTTCAGCCAGCTACACCCAGACCTGATGCTGCTCCTTTGCCTCTTTCTACGGCTTCTCAGCTATGCTCTGTGACTGGACATATCCATTAGTCGGCTCTTTCTGTTGGTTCGGCAATTCTAAGGCGACAATGTGTTGCAACTCCACAAACACCATAGAAAATAACTTGTTTATATCCAAAGCCGCACTCTGGATTGGTCACAACAACTGGTGTACTTCCTCATTTCCCTCATCAATCGCAGTTGGGGGAACTTGCACGTTCCTAGCCCGGGGTTCAGTGATAATCGACGGGACGTCTTGCATCATGGGTCTTGCAGATGGCTTCCTGGAAATAATATAAAAAATTAAATTTAATCTATCTCTTACTGCACCAAATTCTTCATAGTTCGACTCTCGAATCGCTTGTGTCGCAGCCTTAGAGGAGTCAGTGACCTCTTTGATGAGACGCTGTAGTTGGTCCTCCATCCTTGACCAGATACCACTTCCTGCATCATATTCTTGGCACCATTTGGTGCGAGTCTACTCCCACATGCACTGAGCTTCGGCCTTGGGGTCCATCGACAACTTGTTGTCAGAGTCGTGAATACTCAGCTCCTTCTAGGTAGGCTCTTCTGGGGCATCAGGTGGTGGCTGCTTAGAAAGTTCCTCCTAACTCAATGGGTTGCACCATTTAGCCGACCACTCTTGAACAATAGCATCCAATTCTTCCATTGTGACTTTGTAAGCCAAAGGTAGCCACTTCCAATCGGCGTCTCGCCTTACCAGAATGTAAATAGAGTGGGGCTTGATGGCGAATTGAATTATCTGCTGATACTTTGATGTGGCATAAGGATATACGCAGGGTACAACAACAAATATGGCTTGTAGCACCTCCTGATAAACCAAAAAATGAATGGCACAGTCTGCCTGTCGACTTGGCTCTTCAACCCACCATAAGTTTTGATACCGTGCACCTCGGTGCACCTTCACCGCATCATACACCATTGGTTGGTAGTCTTGAGGTTCCAACCAGGTGACGAGGGAAATAAGGATCAACAACCAACTATATGAAAATGGTTGCCCAACCTGAGTAGCAAGAGTGTCTTCTAGCAACTGGTTCATAAAAAATAAAGACCAATTCATCTGCACTCCCTCAGCACACTTCTGGGCGCATGCGACAACACCTGAGTTACATTGGACTGGTCGATTTCCTCAAACAAAATTACTTGCTAGAACCCTTGTGGTGATGTGCACCTCTTGTGACTTAATGCTATCGATTCGATAAGCACGACCATCATGCTGTAAGCCAAAGCGCTCCTTCAGCTGCTTGGCAAGATTTTTGTCAGTATCCCTCCCATGGATATACTACGTTGGATCTTCCCAAACCTTTGACAATCCTGTGATGCTTGCAATTAAATATACTATAACAGGGATGGGCGTATTAAACCAAAGCATCCCCCCATGAAAACAAGACAACAGTTGCTTAACACATGCATGGGCTTCATTCAGTCGCCCAAAATGAGGCATATTGATGAGCCCCAACAATCCAGATTGGTCTAACCCACTCGCCCAATGTTTAGGAATCCATTGAATGCAGGCACCAGGAACCATCAGGACTGACTCATAGGGCTCATCCTGGACATCTTTGAGTAACAACAAGTCATGGTCTTCGAATTTCCACCTGATGTCGACTGAGCATGCCATCCCTTCTATAAGCGGCGACAATTTTGGTAGATACTTCTGACTTTTCGATGACTACCTTGGATTTGCTCTTGGACGCATAGGAGTGAAAGACATACCCCAAAATATCATGATCATAGATGCCTCAAGGAATTTTAGAGTCTACAGCTCCCAAGCTTAATGTCTCGATCTGTGCAGTTCGTTCTCCTTGCACTCTTACCGACGTGCAGGTTTTCCTCTTTTGCGGTGGTGTGGAACTCGGATTCTGAGCCTGCCACTTCTGCTTGGGGATAGACGATGAGCCAACCAGCATGCTCATGAATTCTTCTTTGATAGCAATGGGCTGAATAGGGGACTCTAGCTCACTTGAAATCTCAATGACGTCGAGGTTTCTCAGCATGCCTCATGGCCTAAACCTTAAAATTCCCTCAACGACTCTAACCTCCAACATTGCAACTCGCTCCAAATCTCACAACACACTGCACAATTATCCCTCTGCTCAACACTCAGCTTGCTCAACTGAACATTTCTGTCCTCCCACTCCCTGCGCTCTTTTTATAGTCACCTCCAATTCAAACTCATCATTTCCAAATCTACGATCACCATTATGACTAAATATGGTAGTAATGACGCCAAATCCGTCGGCAATCCTACTCCTTTAACGGTCGGATCAGCCATTAATGTGTGTCTCTTCAACAAGCGCTACTAGCTAACTATTTTAACTACTTGCATTTATTACTTGATTTGACCAATCCACAGCCCTGCAGCTGTCGCAAGTGGTCGACCGTTCATCGCTACAAACTCTAACCTTGCGCAACCTTTTCCCCTGGGCTCACCTTGCTAGATTGAAACAAAATCTTCATTTTTTTTTCACATAGCACTACAAGCAGTGCGTAGCTCTGGCCTTGTCCCATAGGGCTTCAAGTGACTCCGATTAACAAGCATTGGAAATACCGCATCATCTAATTGTTGTAACTGAAATGCACCTACAGAAGTAATGGAATGAACAAGATACAGACCTAACTAGTGCATTTGTAACTTACCTGGATGATTTATGAACTTTTTGTCGTATATCAACACCAAATTGCCTTCTGCAAACTATTTTTTCTTAATGTGGCAATCATTCCATGCCTTCTATCAATCCTTTGCAACCTGCCGGTGGAAGCCAGTAATAAAGCAGTCTTCTTCAAGCTGGAGCAACTACGCAAGGCTCTATTATACTGCTTTTGCATCATCCATGCATGTCGTCGCGACAATGCACAAACTAGGAACAATGTACTCCATGGACATGACTACCTCTTACCGATAGACCAACTTGAATGGTGTCTAGTTTGTTAGCCATTTGCAAGTAGTGTGGTAGGCCCATAACACTGCGGGAATTTTTAGGTCCCAGTCATCGCGGTTAGCATTACACTTAGTCAATAATGTTTCCAAAATTTTGTTGAATGCTTTGACGGTTCCATTCTCCTGCTGATGGTATGGGGTACTCCTCTCATGTTGCACCTGCAATTCCTCAGTTAGCGCTTTCACAGTCCGGTTGATGAAGTGAATTCCTTAGTCACTCATCAATATCCTAGGACACCCAAACCATGTCACAATGTTTTCAAAGATGAACCTCGCTGTTGTCACAACGATACAATCCACAACTAGTGCATCTTTCGCCCAGCTATTCAGAAAGTCAGTTGCAGTAATGATGTATCACGCACCAGTCCGCTTCCATGGTGGATTAATAGGACCCACAAAATCCACAACCCATTTATCAAACTATTTCAAAGTCATATGCAGTACCAGCGACATCTCATCTCGCCGCAATGGTTTACCGACAGGCTGGCATATGTCACAACTCCTCACATATTCTGCGGCATCATTATGCAATGTAGGCCACCATAGTCGAGCATGCAACACCTTGTGTGCAATAGTCCGTCCTCCATAGTGGAATCCCGTAATTCCTGCATGTGATTATTCTAGAATGGGACCTCACTCATGCGGTAAAATACACTATCGAAAGATTTCATCTGGTCCAAGCTTATATAACTGACAAACAATTAGTTGAAAATTAGAAGCCTTCATGACCAACTGCTTCTTTTGGCTAGTCGACATGTCCTCTGGGGTGACACCAGTGGTGAAAAAATGAATCATTGTGGCATAGTGATCATCTGTGATGTCAACACAGAACAACTGCACATCTAGAAATCCATCATCAATATTGGTCGGTTCTTCACTGTTATCGACATGAGACAAATGTTGTGGACCAGTGTTCAACCGTCATGGCTTCACAACTATTTCAAAATCAAACTCCTGGAAGAGTAACAACCATCAAGAGATCTCCCCCCCCCCCAACATAGGATTATTGATTAGGTATTGCAAATCAGAATGATCAACGAACATCTTGAAATATCCACCCAACAAATAGTGCCGGAACTTTTGCAAGGAATAAACCATCGCCAAGCCTCCCTTTCCGTTGTTGTATAATTTAGTTCATAAAATGACAAATTTATACTGGCATATGTGATTAGGTGATCCAAGTCTCCCTCACTTGGTTGTGCAAGAACAACCCCTAGCGCAATGGAAGAAGCGTCGACATGCACATGGAACTCCTTATTCCAATCAGGAAAAACTAGTATGGGAACAGAGGCCATCTTGGCCTTCAAAGTGTCAAAAATTCCTTGAAATTCCTAAGTCCATTCATATGCTGCATCCTTTTTCAGTAGTTTATCCATGGGGGCAGTAATTGCAGTGTATCCTTTAATAAAATTGTGATAGTATCCCGTATGCCCCAACGTTGCCTGAAGCATCTTCACATTTATCAACAGTGGTAAACTGAGGATTATCCTGATATTCGCCGGATCAACCAACAGACCTTCCTTGCACACTATGTGCTCAAGTAGCATTCCAAATGGCACACAGAAAATATAATTCTTAGAGTTTAATGTGATCTGATGCTATCGACACCTTTCTAGCATAAGTTGCAAGTTGTCGAGATGGTCCCTAATTAGTCCATAGACAGTCCAATCATCCATATACACCTGCAGGAACTTTTGAATAAAGTATTTAAATACAGCAACAACTACCCAAGAAAATGTAGCTAGTGAATTCTTCAGCCCAAAAGGCATGACTCTATATTGAAAACAACCCCATTCAGTGACAAACGTGGTCTTATGGTGATCCTCCTTTGCCATATGGATCTGTTTGTATCTCGAAAAGCCATCTGTGAAAGAATACTTCTCCTGGCTGCCTACGCCTTCATGAAATTCATCTGTAAAAGGGGTCAGGAACGGGTCATGCACCCATGCATCATTCAACTTCCTTAGGTTGACGCAAATGTGGATTTCTCCTGTATTTTTATCCTAGACCACCATAGGACTTATCCACTTGAATTGTTCTATAAGCTTGATGATCCCATCATCAAGCATCTGGTCTATCTCGACCTTCACTCGGTCCTTGTATCGTGGGTTTAGTTTATACGGCCTCTGTCGTACAGGTTTTGCATTTGTTTTCAATAGGATTTTCATTTCCCCTAAGTCTCCTAAAATCCCCCTCATCTCTGAAAACCGTGTCGGAAAAAAGGTCCCGGAATTCATGTAGTAGGTCCGTGATCTTGGCCATGGTTTCCTCATCCCAATAGTCCCTGACCTTGGAAAATTTTGGGTTCTCTGCCGACCCAATGTTGACTTTCCAGATCCTCAGCAGCTAACCCATTGATTTTGTCAGTATGTTTGGGACTGCGGCATCGCGACTTCCTTCAAAATCTGGAATATTAACATTCCACAACTCATCATCATCTTTAGGTTCCTCGGACAAGTTTTAGTATGTCATCATGGATTGGATGGAGCAGTGCACATGTGGATCAACTGGGTATGTGACATGGATGAAAATTAGTACTATGTTGTGGATGATTTGTAAAGAATTACATACCTTTGAGTTGGTGTCTCGGAAACTAAACATCTACGCAAAGCAACCATGCAACTCCTCCCAAGTGGTGATAGTTCCAAGCAAATCTGTCGCTACATACAAGGATCTCGGAATATCTTCCAGAGTGTGAACGAAAGCGTGGACCCATTCATCTCTGGGTCATGATGCCCATAAAGTCTGACACTCGATTAAATGACTGGCGGGATCATTCTATCTGTCATATCTCCCAAAATGATAGATCTCTGAATAGCCGAAGTGCACCATCATCAATCTCCGGCAGTGTTCCCAGTCATGGCTCATTTGTTTTTGTGTCTCCCACCATTGAGCCAGAGTAGCCTTCAGTGCTACATCGAGGGCCAGTATCCTTTGTGGTTCAAATAATTTCTCTTCAAATTCTTGAAAGAACTCTGATAGTCCCGATAGTCCTTCATAAATGAGAAACTCGACAGTATCAATTCCAACACGCCGGAGAGATTGTGTAATCAACCTGCATTTCCTGAATGATACTTCATGCAACCTATTTTGCCAATTTTCCAGAGCATCATTAGAGTCAAAGGACAGAGAACTTGCGCTGTGCCATCCAAGTTTGCCATCGATGGTAGGATGGATATAGTCTTAAGAGATGTTATAAGCATGATCCCAACTTATACTGACTTCATCCTTCACAGGTTCAATATATCGCCGTCCTACCTGGGGGTCCATAGGAGCAATGACCCTGACATTCTAGTTTTCAAATGTCATAAATCATTTTTTGAATTTGATAACCACCATGCTATCATTATCCCATCCAATCCCTAGCAGTTCAGGATAGGAACCACCATCTTTGACTACTTCTATCACATCAAAGTCAACATGCATTTTCATACCTTCAATGTCGACAACCAAGTTTGAGATGCGACCAATGGTTTGAACCTTCACCTGATTTTCTAGTTGTAGTTGTACTAGAGACCATCCCAATGCTGGCTTTCCCATCAATTGCCAGGTTTGTTTGGTCAAATTTTTTACATCTGATCCAAGATCCATAATAACCGAGTCAACCTCATAATGTCCGATCTGGATATTCATCCTCATCTCCTTTCCTGTCTTCTTCTTTTGCAAAGAATTCACCATAGAATCCTTCACTTCCTTATCCGGGTGGTACAATAACATCTCAAGCTCAACAAGGGCGTCAAGGTCCCTTTCCAATGATAGAAAACTCTCAAAGAACTCTCGCAAGGTACCATGCTTCCGCGATGGTCCTGCCTCTACATATGGATCAAAGCAAATGGCATGTCAATAATTGGTAACTTACCTGGATTTCTCCCAATTGCATGCTTTGACCCAAAGATGGTGTCTTTCTCTGTCGTATTGTCAAATGCCATCTTTTTATTTCCACCAAGCCAAACTTACTTTCGTGGTCCATCATCTCCAGTTGCCGCACCAATGTGAGTGACAATCCCAACGTCGACATCCTTCATTCATGGTTCGGCCTAAATTGTTGCATCTATTGGTCCTTGATTTAGGTTCAATGGCAGGTTCTCATTCAATGGCCGATTCATCGACTGGTTCTAAGTTTGAGGCAGGATCTGAGTCTGAGTCTGTGGTGGGATCTGGTTCCGCATTATCGGTTGGTTCTATACTTGGAACGTAGGATGATTCTCATTCTACATGTTCTGCAACTGCGGAATGTTTCCAGCCTGCCATTTCACAATCAACTGAGGGCAATTTTCAACATTATGATCATCGACTGCATAGTATGATCTCCGACCACACAGTATGATAGTTCCTGAATACTCCAAAGGTATAACACTGGATTGATTCTCAACCTCTGAATCCTTTGCGGAATCCTCCTCGGACTCCTCCTTGCTGAAACTGTGGTTGAGCCATCTGCTGCTGCAGTGGGTTTGGTTGCTTCTGGACATAGTGTACAACTTGAACATATTGTAGCTGAGACTGAATGAGTGAAGCCTTGGTAACCATCTTCTGCATGTAATCATAGTTCTCATGTCGATTCCCATAGACCTGGGATATCCGACACCATGGTATACCAGCACAACTCAATGGGTTCGGGGCTCCTAATAGCAAATAATTCTGGAACATCGGACATGTGTCCTTGGTATGTCTGTTTGCATGGAAATAGGTGCACCAAATATCATCATGATATTCTTTGTCCTTTTTGATATCTTGTAGCTGGAGCGTCATATTGGCCAACTGTTCTTGAATCTGGTTCATTCCGACTGCGATTTATCCTACTGGCGATGCTTCCAATTTCATCGCAGTTTCCAGAGCCTCACTCTGTGTCACAATATTTTGTTTCATTAGTGGTTGTCTGATATGCAGGACAAGCGCGGCAATGAAAAAATCCTTGTGTTGAACATCACTCATCTAAAAACTGACCCAAGCCATCAATGCCACTTAAACCGCTGATCAAAATCTCAAATCGTCTCGTTAGGGAACTATTTTATTTCTTTCAACTCGGTAATGTACTCAGCCTCAGAATTTGGCTTCTTGAATTCCTCAAATAACCCCATTTGGATCTCATCCAATGTTTTTGCGGTACCTCCCTGAGGAACCCACGTGAATCTCATAAACCATTCCAACGCATGACCCCTAAGAGTAGTTGCCAGCTGGCTTTTGTTGACATAATCATCTACGGTCTATCAGGCAGTCCAGATCGATTCACACAAGAACTAGTATTGCTCTGGGTCGTCAGTGCCATTTCCATGAAATATTGGTAGCTTCATTTTGTCGCCCACCATTCTGGGCCTTCTTCCTCCTGCTGGTGCTTTATTTCTAGAATGTTGCTGACATGTGGGGAAAGTCGACGTAGAATGCACGTTTCTTCCTTATGGTTGAGTAGTGTGTAGAGGTGTGGGCACATTACTGCTGGGGTTTGATCCTGTCGGCCTTTTGGGCTTAACCTGGGGCTGGTTATCCTCATCGTCACAAAAAGGTCGCTTTGTCCTGTGTGGTTTGTCCTCCTGGCATCACACTTCGATCGTAGGAGGACCTTCTCCCGTCCTTTGTCTCTTCTCTTGAAACCTTGATCCTCCCCTTGTTTCTTCGACGACCTTCACATTCTCACCAGAACTCATGCCCATATACCCCTTAAATTTCCATGCATCTCCCCCCTTTCATCATGGTGCCTACATCCTCTGCACACCAGAGTTCCACTACTCTTGGTCCATCTTCAGAACACCTTTTTCACAGACCAACTCCATAATTGACAGTTGTAGTGACAGCAAGAATATTCCTCATGGTCCACTGAAGAACTCCCTTTCTACTTCGCTAAATGACTTATTGGTATCGACTGCAAACTCAGTAATGTAGCCTTCCAAGATACTATCCAACCATGCTTCAAGAGCCGTTGACGCCTTATTGTCTATTTCTTTTAATTCTTGGATCAGCTACGAGGTCCAGGATGTCGGCTCTCCTCCTTGGAAGTTTGTTTTCTTAGAAGTGAAATTTTCTAGCCACTCATGCAAGAGGAAAGGAAACTCACAAAAGAACCATTTGCGAGTACCATCGTGGATATATCTATCCAACCAATGGCCTGTCGACAGCTTTAGATTCTGATTTTTGGCTTCAGCAAATTCTCCCAACTTTATATCAAACCACCCCTTGATCTCCGGTCGAGTCGGATGCCAAAACATGTCCTCCTTTTAATCGCAACTCGATCCCGACAACATAAACATTTGTTGGAGAAACCCACCAACAAAGCCTCGTCGACAAGGGTTCTCACTTTGTCGACACCCAACCAACGCGATCTCCCTAAGCAGCGTCCCAGACAGGTTTTATGCTACCCAGCAACATCTGGAGAGCGAATGAAGTCTCAACCCTGATGTTCAAGGGAGATCTGTCAGAACCAAGTTTTCGGCAGTGAGGATGGAGGATATAGGGATCTGACGGCGGGACAACATAGCTATTGGATTTAGAGCTATGCAGTCGACGTTAATTTATTTCCATAACTACAGAGTGCATCATGCATTTGTCACAGTATCGCCAGTGTAGTAGCATCATTTATAAAACATCTCAACTCATAGTGCAATATAAATGTAACAAACTTAAAATAGATCGCATCAACATCAATATAGCAGAAATGGAATAGACGATGGCGACATTATAACAGATCGCAACATCATGATAAAACAGATCGCAGCATCATAAATGATTAGATCGCAGAAGGAATACAAGATAAGATTTGTGCAACAACTATCATATCATATTAATATTGTGCAAAGGATCTAAAACACACAATTCTTCTCCAAAACAAGAGGATGAATACATCAAGAAAAACCCAGATAGATCGCAGATACAACAGGAAGTTTTCCAAAACCATAAACTAGTTGCATTGGACCTTATGCGACCATCATGCTCCAGATAATGCCAATTCTCAGATCATGCTCATGCTACTATATCCATTCAATTACAAAACTAGTTCTATAAATAGGCTTGCGCCTTTTACATTGAGGGTCCACTTCTAACTAACTTATAACCGCTAATGACCTATTGTGACAAAACTTGGTCAAATAATATATAAAATATTCAAAACGGTTTTTCTTCCACCCATCACACTGATCTGTCCTTGTGTAGTACCACATGAGCTTACGCAGCTGCCATGACGCTGCGCAAATCACTTACCAAAACCCCTGCCAACATATCCCTCAATGGTTCCCAAAACTGAAGAATGGAGGCTTGAAAGTAACACTTGGCACCGATTTGAGAGAATAAGTGAAGTCTCCTTCACTGAAGCTCAACTTCCATGACTGGATGGATGTTATTAAATCTTGAAATTGATCTTAAATGTATTATAATTAGATCTATGTGGCTATACTAAAGGATGGAAGAGAATATAAGATAATGGAATCTTGGTGCGTATCACCCAAGGGGACTGAGGAACATCACTCAGACTAGAAGCTTAGCTTCACTCAAAAACAAAAAAATAATGATAAAAAACTATCAAATGGAGTTGGAAGCATTCTTTTATAGAATTGAGTGACTTGTTGAGCAATTCATCCACCTGTTGAGCAAGTTACCCACTTGTAAACCCTAACCCTAATCCATGAATGCACCCTCCTTGAGGAAAATAACACGTCTAGCCTTAAGATGATGTTTCCTTCCTTGCATCACTCAACCCAAAGTGGAAATTATACCTCCTTGAGAAAAATTTTCCTTATTTATGATTGATGATGATGTTTCCTTGCTTGCATCCTTTCACTAAAATGGAAAATGTACCCTCCTTAACCAAATATTTCTCGATTTGTGATTGAGTGCTTTTCTTGTACTTTCCTTATTTTACAACAGGCTTGCTTTCCTTGCTTTTGACAGTCCATTTTTTTTATGAAAGTTTCTATCTTTTTGGCTTGATTTATTTTTAGAATTTTCTTGGTTTTCTCTAGGTTTCCATTTTCGATTGCCAACTCATGGTCCACTTGGACTCATGCACCCTCCTTGTCTCTTTGGATAATTACAACTCATTCCCACTTTAATTATTTTAATTTATTAGATGCCTTCATAGTATTAATTAATTAAAAATTCCTAGGCATAATTGATTTAATTGACTTCTTAACCCCTGGGCACTTGACAAGCTCAACACTTTCAATGTCCTTCAAGGAAGGGACATTATAGAGAGGTGGTTAGGACAGATGAACGAGGGTTTCAACAATCGTGGGATTATTTATTTGGATGACGAGGAGCTGGATAAGATCCTTTAGTTCTTGGTAGCTTGGTTGACATCAGGTGATGTGGTGGTTAGCAACGATGTGTCTCTGGCATGAGGGGTACAGGAAGGACAGGGTCCTCCTACTAGGCATAGGCCATGTCCAATACGAAGACTAGCTTGATGACCAAATATAGGGACAATAGGAGGAGTGAGAGGTGAGGCCATGCAAGCGCTGGCTATTTTGGGGCCCCATGATCCACCTACTGGTAGAGCAACCTGAGTGATAGGAGCTTTTGTATTTTTTTTTGAGATAGGGATGAGAGCCCCACTTTGTATATGGATCCAATGGAGCTTATGATAGGTGGATTTATGACGTATCCCCCATAAGGATCATGGTTTGTTTTGCATATTGTCCCATGGCGACTACATTTTGTACATGACACATTTGTTGATGAGTTATATATATATATATATATATATATTCCACTTTGGAAGCATGCTCCATTTTTCTCATGTGTGATGTATCTATATTATGTATGGGGAGGTGATGATACATTTATGTATGTGTTGATTTTTACCATGTATATTTGTAGGTGTTTACACATGATTTGTATGATGGTTAACACATGTATGTATATATGATTTGTTTGCTTGTGTAGATTTAGGTAGACGGTTAATGTATTAAGTGTCAGTTCAACACCTCATTGGCAACTGAGTCAAAGAATGCATTGGGATTCCTTGATACATGTGTGAGTAATGATTTCAAACTATCCTATGAGAAAGTGCACCTGCAAGAACTTGCAGAAGAGGAGGGGATTGACGACAATAAAGACATTATTTATCTATGAAACAACTAGGTTGTAATCTGAGTGTACGTGTAAATGAATGATGTCAAGATAAATTTTGTAGTTCAAGAGACCAATCACAACATTGTATTTTGCTTGGTTTTCTAGATTATTTGACCAACAATTTGCGCCATCTGTGAAACTGATGTAGTTTTTGGGGAAGCTTTTCATCTACATGGTAAACAAAGGAAAGTTTTAGTTTTCCATCAATGGGATTGAAATCATATTATGTGACATTGGTATTTTTAAAGTGAAAATAAATAATGGTATTTAGTTATTGCATTGGTGGGGTCCTGCTTGTGTTAGGTTGACGAGCCATATCTAGGTGGTAGAGGAATCACATGTAGGTAAATGAACCCAATGTAGGTTTGTGGGGCCCCTTTGTGACTACTTATGTAATGGATGTGAAGGATCTTGGTCCTTTTTGAAGGATCATGAATCGTTAGTGGTGAGTAGGTTGTCCAGGGGATACACTCTCGATGATATCCGCTAAGGTAGGGAATTTTTTCTCTGCAGGTGATTCTTGTGGAGACTCCCTAATGTGGAGAAGTTGATATTGTAGATGCATATAATCAAGGTGAACATTTCATTCAAGTTGTAAAATGGGACACTAAAATGAATAATAAGAAGTATCTCCACATGATCAACATGGGAGTGATATCCTGGCATGTATTGATATCCTGGAATGTATAGGTTCGTGTGCTAACAGTATTAGAAAATGTGGTTTGACATGCTTGTACTATGTTGGCTGGGGATCATATGAGAATGGTTCCCACAAGATGTACATCCATGATGTTGTGATTCTAGTTCGATATGTATTGGTTATGGCATAGGTGTCTTAGTGGTAGGTGTCACTGAGATGACTATTGTCAGGGTAGATACAATCATTGTTGCTACTAATTTATTAACAAAATTGATAGAAGCGGTTACTTTTGGTTGAGGTGGAAGAAATTTTTTGGCCCTAGGAATGTTACATTAAGTTTTGGGTCTAAGTGGAGAAGCCAGTTGTAGGGTGATCATAATTGCGATGGAGCGAGGATGGAATTGGTCGACTCTTATTATTGTGGCAGTTTTGTTAAGTTTTTATGGTTATATTAGATCTTATAGAATTTAGGATCATAACATCATATACATAACCGAAAATATCATTGAAATATAGGCAAGCACATCCACAAAAAGAGCACAAAGATTTATCCCGGGAAACCCTTATGGGGAATAAAACCTAGCAAAAATTCCTCTGTATAAGAAGTATAAAAGACAAAAAAAAGTTGTTCTCTTCCTTCTGTTCTCTCTCTCTCTCTCTCCTATGCAATACACAAGTGAGTGAGTGTGTGTTCAAATAAGAACCACAACTCCTTTATTTATACATATTTGTCAATTGAATTTTGCACTAGACAAGTCAGCCCCAATAAACTGTCTGGGACGAATTCACCTAGGAATACCCAAAAATAGTATTTTATATTATTTATTAGGGTACTAAAGACTTGACACAAGTGGAGGCTTTACCTCATGACTCTATGATGACCAAATACAATAGTAACACCCAGTCGGAGGAATAATAACATCTCCCTTGGGTTACATCAGTTATATACATTAAGAATATCCTTTGAAGTTAAAATATTTCAACACTCCCCCTTAACGAGAAGGTTATTCTACTGAAAACATCATCATAGACTATATGAGACTAGAGAGACAATTACAAAAGGACATTGAGGAGATACATCTATACGTCACATGAAGTTTTTCACAATTAGTAACTTGAAATAGTTACTCTTCATCTTCTGCATCACATTATCACTTGATCCTTTCTTTGCAGCAACACATTGGTCTTTTGATAGTTTGTAGCAAAAATTTGATCTTATGATCCTTTGTAGTAGTACTTCAATCTTCTGATCCTTTGCAGCAACACTTTGATCTTTCGATCCTTTGTTGCAGCACTTCGATCTTCTCAATCCTTTGCAGCGGAACTTTGATCTTCTGATCCTTTGCAGGAGCACTTCGATCTTTCGATCCTTTGCAGCAACACTTTGATCTTCTCGATTCTTTGCAGCAACACTTCTATCTTCTCGATCCTTTGCAACAACACTTCAATCCTTTTGATCCTTTTGACACCACGCTACTTGTAGTACACATGATATATTTGTGGGATGACCAATCCCTATCACTTTAGGACATAAGTACAAGGACGATGTAGTCCTCCATCAACATGATCCATGAAATCGATCCACTGAATCGTCTACAACTAAATGTAGATCTCGACCACACCTAGTTCCAGTCCGTAGCTCATCCATACCACACAGGTTAGGACCACTCACAAGTGAGTGTTATACTACGTCGTCCATGAGGAATCATCATAGAGAATCCATACCACATAGGTTAAGACCACTCCCAAGCGAGTGTTACTCTATGGAATATACATATGAATGTATCTATACTCTCCACATAAGAGTATCATCTATAGAGTAGATCTCGACTGCATACACAATGTCAGTTCTGGAGTCCGTGAGGACTCATCATAAAGAATCCATACCACACTGGTTAGGATGACTCCCAAGTGAGTGTTAAATCTATTGAATCTACATATGAATGTATCTATACTCTCCACATAAGAGTATCATCTGTAGAGCATATCTTGACTGCATACACAATGTCATTCCCGACGTCCATGAGGACTCAACATAGAGAATCCATACCACACAGGTTAGGACCACTGCCAAGCGAGTGTTAACTCTATGGAATCTACATATGAATGTAGCTATACTCTCCACATGAGAGTATCATTTGCATAGAATATCTCATCATTACTCACTCTTTCCTGGGAAGTTTTTTATATCATCAACCTACTCCCCCTTTGACCTACGAGGGTTCATGTCTTTGACCTAATCTTCCTTTTTTTTTCGAAGATGGTCCATCATTTGTATTCCCATCAGTTATCCTCCTTGCAAGGAAAGTCCTTCTGAACTACACTAATCTTGGCATGGAAATACTCAAACTTGATTCGAGAGAGAGGCTGGTCAGTATATCAGCAACTTGCTCATTGGTAGCTAGATACTGGAGCTTGATGGCTCCCTTTTGTACCATATACCTTATATAGAAATATTGAATTTCTATATGCTTCGATTTGTCATGGAACACTGTATTTTCTGTCATCTTTATACAACTCTGGTTGTCACAGAAAATTACTGTAGTGTCCACCTCCATGTCAAATATTCCTGATATCATCTTTTGAAGACATATCGCTTCACAACAAACGGATCAAGATGCAATACACTCTGCTTCAGCTCTGCTAAGAGAAACACTAGGCTATTTCTTACTAAACCATGAGATCATGGTGGATCCCAGAGAATAACATCCACCTGATGTGCTTTTCCTATCTTTGCTTTTTCTAGTGCATACTTTCCCTGATTCAAAAATATTCCTTCTGGATTTTCCACACTTCCAACCCTACGAAATAATGCATTAATCCAATATCTTTTATCACAAATTCTTCAACTAGCTTCTTCTTGCAATCCTTGACCTGTTTCTCATTTCCAGTTAGAAATAGATCATCCACATACAATAATAGTATGTCTAGTTCACCATCCATAATATTCATATAAAGATTAGGATCAACTTTACTCTTGGTAAATTCCATGCTTGTCAAGAAGCTATATATTCTTCCATACCAAGCTCTGGGAGCTTGTTTCACTCCATATAGGTCCTTTTTCAACTTGCATACATGAGTTTCTCTATATTTAACTTCAAATGCTTGTGGCTGCTCGATGTAAACCTCTTCCTCAATCACACCATTAAGGAAGGATGTATTTACATCCATTTGGTACAAGTCCCATTTCATCATGGAGGCAAGTGCCATGATAGTTCTGATGGAAGTGGACCTTTCTACTAGAGAAAATGTATCTTCATAATCGATTCCTTATTTCTGAGAGAATCATATAGCCACAAATATTGCTTTGTACTTTTCAATACTTCCATTCGCAGCATGTTTTATATTTCAAATCCACTTGGAAGATACCATACTCTTGATTTATGGTTTGGGTACTATATCCCAAACATCATTTTGGTATTATTTTATCATTTCATGAGTTCATTCTGTTAGGTCATCGACATATCCCAGTATTCCTCATTCAACCTTGAAGGTTGGAACCTAGTTTACTCTTGGTAAAGTCTTGGTCCATCAGGAAGTTGTCCATCATGTCGTACCATGTCGAACTTAGAGATCTATTGTAGTCACTCTCCCTGAAGCGGAGCATCATATTTTACTAGAGTGACAGGTAGCATCTTCTTCTACTATGTATCCATCTCAGGTTACTAGATACCAAGATCCCTTTAACTTGAACTTTGTCAAAAAGTTCCTCTTGCACCCATCTGTGAGCTTGTTGTATTCTATAGGTTTCCATTTTCAAGCTTGTAGCAAAGGTTAATATATTCATCACTCTAGGTGATCTTCCATGCTCCTAGATGTGCTTATCTATGGGTGCCTTCTGAGCTCGTACAAAGCATATTCTATACAGGTGGTTCTTTGCTCGATATATACTTCTACTGAAGAAGTGTGTCTAGGCAATAGAGTATGTCATGCCATAGTATATTATTTCTGAGACAAACCTTGAAAATTTCTTTGTACACTTGTTCTTGTAGATCCATATGGAAGACACTACGAACTTCCCTTCAAGTCTTGGAACCATATTGTAGACATCATTCCCCATGATCAACTATTACTCTTTGATCATAGATTCTTCCATAGCCGGAAAAGTTAGGATCAATGATGTCACCCAACTGTGATACACAACTAGAGTGTCCCTGAGGCCTCTTATTTTGGTTTGGAAGTCTCACCATATTTTTATTCATCTTGAGTTATCTGTTGTACCCAAGGTAGTATTCATCTTTCGAGGTGGATCTACCACTCTCTAAAGCTCTTTATTCCATCATGGTGTCTCTAACCCTGGGAGCTTCAGATTCATGTTTATTGGAGTGAAACTTGAATTGTCATCACTTGTTATTCGGAACAAGTCTCATCCTCCTTTTCTTGTATGCGGTTGTATAGGACCTTTCCTACAAGTCAAATGCACCAGTTACATGGTTAGAACCACTTCATAGAACATATGCATAATGAAAAATTCTTATTCATCATGCAACTATTTAGCCAATACAACATTCATCCACATCTCACAGAAACTTTCTAGATGCCTTCCATCTCTACCATGACATCATTTATATTTTGCACTAATCCAATATGTTAGCAAAGAGGTTTCATTCTAGACAAGTAGCAATGGAGAGTTGTATAGCACCATGGGATATGTACCCTGCATCACATGCATATTAGTAGTATACTGTCATTAATGAAAACATTCTATCATCCATAATACACAGCATATACAGTAAAGACAATTCAAATACTTATCTTTTTTTGTTTGTCATCATCTCCTTCTGGATCAGCAGCTTCTTCTTTGATCAGTGAGATTGCTTCAATATCATGCTTGCTTGAAAGCTTTTCTAGAATGCTGCTTCTGGTAGACCTTGGGTTTGAAAGAGAAACCCTAATTTTTCAATTGAGGTATCTTTTAGATATTATTGGATAGAAATATGAATCTTCTCAAAGAGAGCTAAGTAGTATACTCATTTTCCCAAAGCTGTGATCACAACTGCAAAATATCTGATGCCCTAGTTTTCTTCAGTTTCTTCTGCGGAAATTCCTGATATTGTTTCTGTGGTATGTCCAAAACTACTGCTCCTCTATGTTAGAAAATTATCACTAAGGTATCCTTGTCTATGCTCTTTCCAAAACCATAGGTTAGAGCAGAATTTGTTTCACCATTTGGGACTTATGCGTGTTTTCCCAAGGTGACTTATTTTAGGACTGTTCAGAAGAGCGAACTTGTATAGACTTCCATGTGTCACTGTTTCACCTTCGAGGTATGAAAGTTTTACCAAAAAAATTAAAGTCCGTGCCCTTTTTGGAAAATCTTTCAAAATTTCATGTGTACCTTCATAGCTCGAGATATAGAAATTCTCCCTAGGTCACTTGTTTAAGGATGAATCCTAGGAGAGGCTGGAACCCTGACTTGGAGGAATCATATCTCCCAGAATATAGTGAATCTGAGGCTGAAAATTTTACAAAAGGTACATCAAGAATTTATATTTGTCCTGTAAATGTTTTGGCTCCTAATCCTTCTAAAAACTCAAGATATATTGAATCTACCAAAACTACTAGTTTTAATATATTAGGGTTTTCAAGCATCAAACCGTAATCTTCAATAACTATAGCTATAGCACTGTTTCGACTGCACAATGACTTATTTCACGGTGGCTATGATACCATGTTAAGTTTTTATGGTTATATCAGATCGTATAACATTTAGAATCATAACAACATAACCATAAGAAAAAATATCACTGAAAGATAGATAAGAACAAACACAAAAAGAACACAAAGATTTACCCTGGGAAACCCTCATGGGGAATAAAACCCAACAAAACTTCCTCTGTATAAGATGTATAAAAGACAACCAAAAACTGTTTTTCTCCTCCTTCTGTTCTCTCTCTCTCTCTCTCCTATGCGCTACAAAAGTGAGTGAGTGTGTGTTCAAATAAGAACCACAACTCCTCGATTTATACATATTTTTCAATTGACTTTTGCACTAGACAAGTCGGCCCCAATAAACTGTCTGGGCCGACTTCACCTAGGAATACTCAAAAACAATATTTTATATTATTTATTAGGGTACTAAAGACCCAAAACAAGTGGAGGCTTTACCTCATGAATCTACGATGACCAAATACAATAGTAACACCTTATCGGAGGAATAATAACATCTCCCTTGGGTTACATGAGTAAAATACAATTAGAATATCCTTTGAAGTTACAGTATTTCAACAAGTTTTTGGGCAAATAACAAATGTGTTCAGTGAGTTAGTTAAAGGTGGACCCACTTAGGGGTAGTGGTCTTGAGAAATAAAAATGCGGACAATAGATAATATATAATTAAAAGGGTGGGTTATAGTATGGGGATCAGAATGTTGATTCATCTTTTTGATGCTAGTTCAAGTAGTGGCTCTAGTAGTTGCTCTGGTTCTAGTTGTTGTCCTAGTTCCAACTCTGATTCCGAGCCTTGAGTTATAATATCTTGATCTTAGCTTTGGTATTGTTTCCTATGGTGAGGAACCTTGTTGGTGAATATGGTTTTGTTTTTTTATTACAACAGAATGAATTAGAGTCGCCAGGGAAATGTATTTAAAATATACAAGTTGTGTGCTAGAATGTAATGTAAGAGGGGTATATGAAGAGATGTCTGTAGGATGTGTGTGGAAACATAAGCATTCTAGACACTACTCAGGAGAAATGAAGAGTGATTTTGTGGTTTTATCTTGTATGGGTTTCCACATTAAGATATATGTGTCAAATCGAGTGTGTTAATGTTATATGATGTGATGTGTTTTGTTGCGATTCATAATACTATGTTTCTTTATGTATAATTAAATCGAATGACAAATGCTTTAATGGGTTTTAGTGTATTGTTATCGTAGCTGGATGTTGATGGATTTTTGTGTTGCTTAATCTGTCGGTCCAGTTCTTTGGATGGAAAGATCATATTTACCACTATGGAAACCTAGTTCCTGCAACCCCCATATGTATCTCAGGTGAGACTACATTTGCATCATAGGTGTTGCCAATTGGGCTATGCCTTGTTGGGCTAGTGCCTCGGGGTTTTGTTGGAGGAAGTGAAAATGGGTCAGTAGAGAAAGAGTGAACAAATGGTTTTGTTTCTGGGATCCAAATCATTGTGAAGGGGACATGTTTTTTCACTCGACGAATACGGAGATCCAGGATTGGGAAAACCAAAAGGGCCAAGAGTTTGCAGAAGAAGAAAGTAAGGTGCCATGATTGAAATTAGGGGCATGGTTAGAGAGGTATGTTTACTCAGATATCCATGATATTTTATTTAGTGAATTCCATGTTATATTGCATGAATGGTTGGCACAAATAGTATGCTAGAAGAAATTTTTTTAAGACGTAGAACCTAGGGGTAAGACTCCTTAACTGATCCGACGTTTGAAGAGTATTAATAATATGATATCCTGTGCTGTTGATTTTTGATTCCATAAAATTCTAGAAGGGTATATTACTCAGATCATTGTGGATACTATTAATTCATATCATGAAACCAAGCGAGATTTTTTTCAAGGTCCAAGAGGCATATACATGAAAATTTTAGGGATGATTTTAAGGAACCATACTTATTTAAAAGCATAAAAATGTTGGTGAACCTTACCAATTCTTAAAATGTCAACTATAAAATGTTTCACAATATTTTTATAAAATATCTCAATTTCTAAGGATTTTATATAGTTTATATAATAATTTGGTGATTTTTAGGGTGAAAATTTTTTACCCCATCAAAATTGGGCTAAATAGGGCTTCAAAAAATGCAAATTGGTGAATCGTTTTTTGGAGAAAAACATGGGAAAATATTCCATGGGATAAATTTCGCACCTAAAATCATCCTTGCAGGTTGAAATATTTAATACTATGGATTAAAATGTTGGTATGTGAAACCGAGATTCTACAGATGGAGTTTGACAAGTAAATGATTGTGCGCGGAGGGCATTAGTAGTGTTGGGAAGAAGGTTTGGAGAATATGGGAAGGATGAGCCGAAATGTTCCAATTTCATAGAAATACGGATGAAGTGGGTGATTGCCTAAAGAGTGGAAGATGATTCTGATAAGGTAAGAGAATAAGGAAAATGCCAAAAAGAGAGAGTTACAGTACGATCGAGAGAAGGGACTATGAGTTGGTGGCACAGCTTGACGAAGAGTCTTGCGACAAGGGCGAATAATATCGGCTTGTTTCTGAAGGCAAGGAAGAGGTGAAAGATCTATACTGGACTCATGGCTACGACATACCCATGTCCCCACATACATATCCGATAATTGAGGTAAGACCTAAATGTGTTTCAAAGTGCTTTCTGTCGAATCAAAGTAATAGTAATAATCAAAATAGTGGTAAAAAAATTCTTGCTAGTGGTTCATCTAATTTTGGCTCTTCATTACCGGCCCAAGGGTATAAGATGGTTGGGGATGATATGAAGTTTCCTATATTCAATGGAAATGGGTTGGGGGACCCCGAGAAACACTGGTTTTTGCGTGAAGATTGTCTAAACCATGCCATAGGTACAAGATGATGTTGTAAAGAAGGCTCAAATGATCATGTCCTTTAGGGGTCATGCTCTAGACTAGTATATGATTTTTTTTGTGATTCCTATTGGGGGCCCTCATAAGTAATTAGATGACATTTGGACTATGAAAATAAAAAAATTTAAGAATCCTAAATCTGAGTCACAATCTATTACAGAGTTGAAGGAAATCAAGCAGTTGTCAGGTGAGTCTGTTTGGGGTTTTGACCAGATATTCAAAACCATGATGGATAAGGTGAGTTTTCAGATGTTTGGCGTGCAACATAAAGAGTTGTTTATTGCTACATTATTACCCCATATATTTTTGTTTCCCTGATGCAACAGAAGACAGTGTTTCAGAACAAAGCTCAGGAAATAACGATGAAATTAAAAGCATCATCGATCAGAGAAACCGGTGTGGGGATGACACATATTGAGTTACAATTGGATAATATATTCATGTATATCCAAGATATCAAAAGGGGGAAGGAGATGCATGAATATTTATAGTGCACAAGGTGTAGAAATAAGGGTCATCACAAGGATTCATGCCCTAATTTCTTGGAATATCTTGCTGTAGGTGTGCCAAATCCACTAAAATCAAAAGGGATTCCATGGTTTTGAAGTTGTCAAACTAGGAAACACCGTTCATAAGAATGCATGTATTTACAAATGATAATAAGTACACCTACAAAACTTTATTATAAGTTATGTCGATCAGTGGGTCATGATGAAAAGGGCTATAGAGGATATTGGTTGCTGCAATAAAATACAATAGATATCTATTTGATGAAGAATGAGGAGCGAATGCAGGATGAGAGGTAACATGCGTAATTCCCTCAACCCTGAGGGGGTGGAAATTTTAGAGGTCAATCTAGAGGAGGGGGATTTGGTCGAGGGAGAGGGAAAATAATTTTCTATAGTTGCAGACAACCGAGACACTATGTTTAAGGGTGTACAAATCCTACGTTGATGTGTTGATATTGTAAATCCATGGAGCACATTATTAAGGAATGTCAACAACTAATTGCTAGATTGAAATCCAAGGTCGATGGGGATTCTAACCATATTCCAAATGCAAATCAGAACGTGTAGAACATTTTGACTAAGTTCCAAGAACCTAACATTGTTGTTTCAATGAGAGGAGGTGCTGCAACTGGAGATTATCAAGGAGAACCATAACTAAATAAGGGAATACGACACATGGCACATAATAAAGTTTTATTTGATGTTCAAAAGGAAAAAATAGTCTTCCTCAATGCACAAGATGAATTTGCAGGCATAAACCATGCCTTGACATATGTTGGTCCTCTAGTGTTGAACAAAGGCATAGTCATTGACATACCACCAAGTTTTGACTGGACAGTTCCAAAGAAGTCAAGAAATCAGATAAGCATTTTGAATAATTTCTTGAAACGTTGTCGAGTACTTGTTAAAAATGAATATGCTCCAGAAGAGATATCAGATCTAGTTGAAGAACTTGAGAGAATTCTTCGATAGGAGAATAATGTCAACCATATTCATAAAATAATGAAGATTGTTTTATATCTACAAATGAATGCTCAAATAAATGAGTATGACATGGATTTTATTATTCTCAACTTGGGATTAGAGACATCCTGATTAAGTAGACGTGGGAGAGAATGAGAAAACCCAAGTTAGTATGGTCTCCTGTTCATATGAGGTTAGCTAACAAGTTGAAGAATCTTCTTATTGGTCAACTACCATAAGGTCTTGTCGAGGTAGAAGGTCTTCAAACCTATGCCGATGTTGAAGTTATAGAGATTGTTGATGATACCGACCCTTATCCAGCACTCCTCTGGATCGACTGGGAAATTGAGAATAAGGATTTCATTAATTTCAAAAGGATGACCCTATAGTTTGAAGACTAAAAAATGTGTGCAGTCACACAAATCAACCCTCTAGAAGGCCATAGATATGTTGAACTAGTAAGAGATGAATATCAGGAAGGTAATTTAGCTAACATCTATAACATATATTCTACAATGGAAAACTATATAAATCCCAGAACTGATGGTAAAATCAGCTGGCGAAGTATTATTTCTTGTTCATTATATTTAGGGGAAGCATTTGAAAATTAGTAAAAATGTCTACATGAAGTGTTGATGAGAAAATGTGCAAAAATCACAAAATTCTTGTGATGGGTAGGTATTAAGATATGTGATATACCTAATTATGAAGAATTATTTAATTTGGGCATGTTTTTGTTATAATCTGAAGATAAGGTATGAGCACCTCGACGACTGTTAGCTGTTGATGTTGCCCTGAAAGATACACCCATAAGATGGTGGGATACCCATAAACAATCCATTTCAGAATGGCCTCAGTGTCAAAGGATCTTAGAGGTCCATTTTTATGAAAATATTTCTTATGTTGGCCATAAGTATGATGGTTTGATGAGTCCCATTGCCCACCTTGATAACTATCGTGCGACATGGAGGTCAGTTCCTAGACATGAATGGGTACACTTGTTCCTACACACCTTGCAAACAATACCAAGAAGTTGGTATAAGTCAGTTTAGCTACGACGAAGGACCACATACTGGGATGAATTGGATAATAGCTTCAAGCATACTTTTAGCTTCGTGAATGAGATCTGTCAAATGATTTTGTATTGCAAGTTATCAAGAACAATATTTTTGAAGAGGTTTATACTCCGAGGTCGAGTCTACCACCATGGAATTCGACAGTTCAAAGCATGATGGAGTGTTACAATATCTCTAGGGAACCTGAAGATGGTGACCCATGTGGCATTCACATCCCCAAATTTGAAGGTAGTCGTGCACTGAAGGAATCAGGTCTATCATATGAACAATCTTTAAAGCCATTGAAAGTAAAGAAAGTGAACATTGGGTCTTCAGATAATATGAAGTTTGAAAACATTGGGGATTACTGGGATGATGAGACTATCAAGAAAATCACTGATTTTTTACATGGATTTCAAGACCTATTCCTGATCAAGTTTACCAAAATGAAAGGAATTGTTGGTGATCTGGTAGAAATGAAGATTCCCTTGTATCCATATGCAAGGCCTGTTAAGAAATGACCCTCCAGAATGAACCCCATATACAAAGAGAAGGTGAAGGAAGAATTGCAAAGAATGTTCAATGCAAGAATTATTGAACCTATCGAAGAGTCAGAGCGGATCAGGACAATGGTCATACGTGATAAGAAAACTGGTGAAGTTCATATCTATGTCAACCTCAGGAAATTAAACGATGCTTTAATGCATGATCTGTTTCCTACACCTTTTACATATGAGGTTTTGGAAAGTGAAGGAGGAAATAGGATATATTCACTTACTGATGGATTTCCTGGATACCATCAAATCAAAATTGCAGAAGAGGATAGAACCAAGACCACCTTTGCGACAAAATATGGTTGTTTCTAGTACACAGTAATGCCATTTGGACTCAGGAATGCACATGTTATTTTTTCTAGGATAGTGGTAGCTGCTTTTAAAAATTTTATTCATAAATTCCTTGAATTTTATTTTGATGATTGGACTGTGTATGGGTTGATTAAAGACCATATTGAGAGTCTTTGCATGATTCTTGAATGATCTTGGAAGTTTTAGATTTCATTAAATTTGAAGAAATGCATATTTTGTTCCCCTTTTGATATTTTGTTGGGTCATGTTGTCTGCAGAGAAGGAATGTTGATGGACCTTGCAAATATTTACCACCACCGTCATCGGATAAAAATATGAGGACCACACTGGGTCATACTGGTTATTAGAGGATACACAAAGATCACAAATCCAATGGAAAATTTGTTTAAGAAGGATTTAAAATTTTAGTGGAATGAAGAATGTCAAAAGAGTTTGGATTTCCTTAAAGAGAAAATGGTCTTAGCACATATTCTAGTATTTCCCGACTGGAACTTAATAATTTCATGTGCATGTTGATGCATCATCCATCGCATTGGGCATTGTACTTGCACAACTAGGAGAGGTTTCTGTTGACCACCCTATTGCATTCGCCAGTTGAAATATTTTGGCTGCAAAGAAAAATGATATGACAATCGAGAGGGAGGGACTTGCTATGGTATATGCACTCCAGAAGTTTCATTATTATTTATTGGGTGGTCACTTCAATATGTTTACATATCATTCTACTTTGAAATACCTGGTTAATATGCCAGTGTTGGGGGGAATATATGTCGATGGATCCTTCTCTTCCAATAGTTTGAATTTGAAATTATTGTCAAACCAGGAAGGATGAATGTAGGTCTAGACCATCTTCCGAGGCTTCAAATTGGATAAGAATAAAATATTATAGATTATTGTCTTCCTAATGCACAGTTATTTGCAGTGAAAATGGCCTATAGCTAATTTGAAGATATTATACATTTCTTGACCGTGGGAAAAGAACTAGAAGGATTTAACACATCACAAGAGAAACAATTGGTTGTAAAATATATATATTTTCACCTTATAGCTGGGAAGTTACAAAAATTAGGACTAGACAATATACTGCGCCGTTGCCTCACTGCGTCTTAGAACATGAGAGGCTGATGGTGTTAGATGAAGCTCATGCTAGTGGGGAAGGATGCCACTGTGCAGGGAAAGTGACAACATGAAAAATCCTATAGGATAGATTGGTGGGCTACCCTTCAATCAGATACACTCGACTACTGTCACAGTTTTGATATTTTCCAACGCACAGGAAAACTATCTCATCAGGATTAAATGTCGCTAGTACCACATATAACATTGTAGGAATTTGATAAGTGGGATTTTGACTTTGTTTCTCCCATTAATCCTCGAGGAATAAGGATAGGTGTGTGGTACATTATTACTATGATAGATTATTTAACCATATGGAATGAAGCAACGCCAGTCAGAGATCGCGCTACGATGACTACAACTAGGTTTTTGTTGGATGATGTGGTAAACATGTTTGGTTGCACAAAGATATTATTTAGTGGCCAAGGTACACATTTTATTAATAATGTGATTGAGGACATAACTGAATAGTTTAAAATCCAACAGAAGAAGACAATGCCATATCATCCACAAGCAAATGGAATTGTTGAAGCCTTTAACAAAATTTTGGAACATGCACTGACAAATATATGTAATGTGAATCATGATGAATGAGATCAAAAGATACCTACAGTATTATGGGCCTATCACACAACATGTAAAAAAATTACTAGACATATGCCATTTCAACTAGTTTATGGATAAAAGGTTTTCATGCCGATGGAATATATTATACCTGGCTTAAGAATAGCTGCAATTAATGAGATGATAGATGCATGTGTCATGGAAAAAATATTGTTGCAGTTTCTACAACTGGAAGAAGATCACTTTATTGCAGGATATCACCAACAAGTTAAGAAAGGGAGGAAAAATCCTTGGCATGATCAACACATTAAATTAAAGCAATTCCAGTTGGGAAACCTTGTTCTTCTTTACAAAATCAAGTTTTTAAAACATCTTGGTAAGCTCCGTACACATTGGTTAGGTACATATGTTATTGATTATGTTACAGATGGAGGTGCATTTAAATTATAGAGGCTAGATGGTACACCCCTCGACGGGTTGGTGAATGGATGTCAGCTAAAACCTCATCGAGATAATCGTACTTTGCTCAACTGAATTGGTAATGGCTAAACTTGTACAAAAAAAGTTTCTTTCTACTTTGTTGAATTCTTGTATATACGCTTTGAAATTGGTTATTGGTGTATTGTATATTGTGTGTCACAAGTCATATCTAAAGTTGTCTCACAACTATTTTTGTGTCGAAGAATAATTTGGCGGCATGCTTTTCTATCAATTCCACATTGAAGGAACATGAATAATTACTTTTAATGCAAGAGAGTAATTACTTTAACACCGCTTTATCATATATTCCTGAAAGTATTTCAGCGTGCGAAAGGATTAGTCTCCACCTTTTCCCATTTATTGAAGATCAGGTCTAAATAATTACCCATATGATTGAACCAAGTGCTTCATGCGTAGACCTATTTCGCCTCCAAATGAGAATCAATTGCTTCATTGTGCCAAAGTGTGACCTATTGAGGAAAATAAGTTGTCTACAACTTGCCTGTGTCTGAAGCTTTTTTCCATGGAGCTCCCTATGTAAAGTTCCAACACAGTTAGATATTCGGATGTGGAGGTCCCTATTGCAATACCAATTTTCCAGGAGGCACTTGAGGTTGTCTCGTGACCAAAACTTGTGAAACCACCAAGAAATAAGTGAACAACTGGTCGGGTGGTGAACCCTGGATAGAGATTCAAAGATACACACGATGATGAAGCTTCGAGGTCTGGTTCCACAAAAATACTACTAGGTTATATCCCACTATGGAAGGATGATGCTCCCCATGTGGTCATTCACAAGAATTCCAATCATCCCTTTGTACATCGAGTTATCCCGTGAGGTGTTCATGTGATGACGAATATCATGTCTAATTTGAAGAAGTTGTCATTATCAGACCATGATTTGAGGAAGATCCCAGAACTACAACTATTAAAGTGTATGGTATTATTGAAACTGGTGGAAGATGGGATGATTTAGTTGGTTCCCATGGACTAGTCCTAGGTTTTGGAGAATTTGGGTATCCTATCGCTACTGTGCATTACCCATTTTGGTCACAATGTAGAAGTTAACACTTGGGAGAAGTAGATACTAGTTTCCTTCCATGGACGGTTCATGTGGTTTGATAACTGCATCTCTGTGGACGTCGACTTAATTACTGCTATCATTGGTTTTCTTAAGGAAATTTTTTATCCAATTCCATTCTTTGCGGGCAAGGAGCAGCATACGAGCCTTGTCGCTCGAATGAAAGAAAAGTATGGCTGGAATGGTCTAAAGTTTGATATGCAGAACTAGACACTAAGTAATGTTGCATATTGTTGGCAAGGGGTTGTATATAGGTGAGTTGTGCAACATATAGGATGCTGCATAGACTCATGAGGCATCGCGCAAGGAAAAGATAGCACCACAGGAAGAAAATAGTCCATTTTTTATGTCATGTTTGTACTCATTGACCATTTCTTCGGAATATTGGTCCTTGGTGGTTAAATTAGTTAGAAGTTGTTAGGAGTTAGTTAGAAGTGGACCTTGAATGTAAAAGTGCAATCCTATATATAGAGTTAGAATTGAAATATAAGATATACATGGGATATCTGTGAACTGAGAAATACTGTACGTTTGGATCTATTGCACAGAAGTAATATGACACAACGGCTGTTGCTCTGAATTGCTATTGCGTTCTATGTCTCTTTTCTATTCTTATATGTTGTGATATCAAGACTGAATTTTTTCTAGATCTTCTTTGTGACAGAATAATATGATATTGCTGCGAAAAATTAGTAAATGATGTTATCTGTGTGGTTATACTAGTAGATCTGTGATGAATGCTACAATACCTGATGAATGTCTCTGTTAGATATGATATTATGCTGCTAAATATTTGATGCCCTGATCCTCCTCCTTACTACCAGAAAATTGGTTCTGACAACTCTCCCTCGAACACCTCAGGTGAGACTTCATCTGCTCTACAAGTTTTGTTGGGCAGGTTAAAACGTGTTTGGGCTGGTGCTTAGGGAGATCGTGTTGGTTGGGCATGGATAGAGCGAGAACCCTTGTCGATGAGGATTTGTTGGTGGGTTTTAGCCAACAAATGGTTTCATTGTCGGTACCTTGTTGCGACTAAAGAGGAGGATATGTTGTGCCATTCGACGAAACCGGAGATTCAAGATTGGTTCAACCTAAGAATGCGAGTGTTCGCTGAAGTTGAGAACCAGAACTCAAAGTTGACAACAAATGCATGGTTGGTGAGATACATTCATGATGGTCCTCATGAATGGTTTTTCTATGAGTTTCCCATCATATTATATGAGTGGCTAGTGCGATTCACCTACAAGAAGCGAAAATTCCAGGGAGGAGAGTCGATGTCCTGGACCCCCAAGCTAATTCAGGAACTACAAGAAACTCACAGCAAGGCATCGCAGGCTATGGAATTTTGGTTGGACAGTATTCTGGAAGGATACATCATTGAGTTTGTGGTCGATACCAACAAATTCCTACAATGAAGTAGAATGGTATTTATTCAATGGAACATGAGGTAGGTTCTTACTGTCTCTGCAATTTTCAATCAAGATGCTTGTTTGTGAAAAGGGCATACTAAAGATGGACCTTGAGTAGTAAAACTCTAGTGTGCGGAGGTTGTGAACATCGCGATAGAAGGGGGGTGACAAATGGAAAGATAAGGGGTAGATGGGTGTGATTTTCGACAAGACTGTGAGGGCATCCAAGGAAGAGAGTGGTTGTACAAGAGGAGGAGCAAGGTTAAGAGTAGAGAAGAGGGAGAGGATGAGGGAAGGTCCCGTTGCGATCAACATGCAAGACCGTGAAGGACAACCACACGGGACGAAGTGACCCTACAATGATGAAGAGGACGAGAAGACCTAGACTACACTCAGGGTATAAGCACGGTCAAACCCTGATATCAATGTGTCCACACCTCTGCGCACCACTCCACCATCATGAAAATATACACACTCTATGTTGACATGTCCGACGTGCCAAGAAACATCCAGTAGTAAAGTAGCATTTGCGGGAAGAAGGTGTAGGATGGAGGGAGACAATACGAAGCTACCTAGGTTCCATGGAAATGACACTGATGACCCAGAAAAATATTGGTTCTTATGTGAGGCAGTTTGGATTTCCAGGTAGACTACCGACGATGATGTAAAGAAATGCCAGTTAGTGGCCACCCTTTGGGGTCATGCACTCATTTAGTATATGCTATTCATACAGGTTCCACAAGGGACCATGACAAAGACTTTGGAAAAGATTCGGAAGGGACTGCTTGAAGAATTAAAGAAACCAAAATCTGAAGCATGGTACATTATGGAGCTAAAGGAAATCAAACAATTCCATAATGAGATGGTTTGGGACTTTGGTTAGAGGTTTAAGACGTTGATGGCAAGTGTAAGATTTGATATGAGTGACGTCCAACAAAAGGAATGGTTTATTGCAGCACTGGTCCCTCATATCCGACATCCATTAATGCAGCAAAAGATCGTGACACAAAGTGAGGCTTTGGAAATTTAAATGAAGATGGAGGCTTTACCTATTGGAGAAACTGCCATCGGCATGAACAAAATCCAGGCGCAGTCGACGAACCGCTTCAATCGGAGGATATTAAGAAGGAGAAATATGAACATGAAGAATTATGGTGCACTCAGTGTCGTGTGGATGGACACACCAAAGATACATGTCCTACTTTTCAGAATTATCTACTCTCAGGACCGCTGAACCCGTTGAGTTGCCGTGGTGAGCCGTGGTGTCGCATATTTCAAGTATATGGGCAATGAAATGAAGATTGCACCTACATGCAGAAAATGGTTACGAAGCCAGCAAGTTTATATTGCATTTTCTATCGCTCGGTTGGCCACGAGGATAAGGACTGTTGAGCTTAAGATATGATTCAAGAGAAAAAATATGTTTCATATTTTGTGAAAGGTGAAGATCCTCACATGGTACATTAGCTGTAGTCGCAGGTGATACAACCACCACCTTAAGTCCAGTATATGCCACCACCATAGATGTAGTTTATTCTGTCACAACCACAGAAGTAGGTTGCATCACGACCACAGTACACCCAGATCTCGATGGCTCCGCCATAAGCATAGTATGTCCAGGAAGCACACTATGTTCAGCAACAGTTGAATCCTTCACAAAAACAAATGGCCCAACCCCAGTATCAACAACAAGTATCTCAACCACAATATCAACAGTAAGGAGGATTCCGCGAAGGATTCAGGGGAAGGGGAGGTTTTGGCCGAGGAGGAGGATGAGGTCATGCATTAATCCAGTGTTACAACTGTGGGACATTTGGGCACTATTAGAGGGATTTTACCCATTTTCATTTTCTATACTGTGCGGTTAATCATCATACTATTAAGAATTTCCCTCACTTGATTGCAAAATGGAAGGATGGAAGTGTCCCCCTGTTGCAGAATCAGAACTAGTTCCAGGCCTAGAATCAGATACAGAACCAACAACAACTGTAGAATCAAGGTCAACCCCAAATTCCAGTACAAAACTAGAATATAAATCAGCCTATGAATACACCAGTGAACCATAATCCATCTCTAAATTATCCTCCACTGCAGAACCAAAATCAAGGGTCGATGGTTGTGACCATTCTAGCAAAGTCACGAACAAAGGATGTTGATGTTGGGATTGTTACTTGAGGAGGCGCGGCGACTAGAGAATATGGATGATGACCACAAGTGTGACTGGATGGCAAGAATAAATCACAATTTGATATCACAACCAAGACAAATACCTTTTTCGAGGCTTGCGAGGTGCTAGGAATAAATCCTGGTAAGACACCTATTTTCGGCATGCCTTCTGCTGTTGATTCTTCGTTAGAAGCTCGACTATCGTGGAAGTATGGTACCTTAAAAAATTTCTTCAAGATTTGTTTATCCCTAGAAAGAGATCTTGATGCTCTGGTTGAGATCAAGAAGTTTTTGCACCATCCAGATAGAGAGTTGTAGGACTATGTGGTGAATTCTTTACAGAAGAAAAAGACAGGAAAGTAAATGCAAATGAACATCCTAATTGGGGACTATGAAGTCAATTCAGTTATTATTAATCTTGGGTCAGATGTTAAAATCGTGATGAAATAGATGTGGTAGATTATGGGGGAGCTGAAACTTTCTTGGTCCCAAGTGTAGTTGAGTTTGGATAATCATACCAAAGTTCAACCATTCGGCCATGTGTCGAACTTGGTCGTAGATGTTGAAGGTATGAGGAATCGTGTTGACTTTGATGCAATCAAAGTCATTGATGGAGGGGGCTATAAATTGTTCAAATACATTTGTAAGCAAACACACAAGTCACAAAATAGATCACACAATTTAATTAGCAATTGAAGAATGAAACAGTGCAAAAATGGCTTGCAACTGTGATTGCTTTCATAAATAAAAAAGTAATTAGATAATAATTACAATGAAGTACAATGGCTAAATAGCCACAAGAAATTTGAATCCACATGAGAAAATTTGAATTGATTACACTCTACTTTACTGGAGGTAACTAAGAGCTTGTCTAAATCATTATCGAAGGACTCAATGGTTAATTGACCTTGTCTAAACCATCACGAGAGTTCATCGGAGTTCTAAAACACAACTCAAGTGTTACATTCAGTGTTGACTAAAGCTAATTGACTGTGGTAGGTGAGAAATGTGCCCCTCCTGCATGCAGCTATGCAAACCTAGTGCTAACTGAATGTAGAGGACTAGAATTGAATGTAACTGACTCCTAACTTAGCTTGACTAGTCACCAACTCAACTCAACTAACCTTGGTTGGTATTGGCACTCCCAATGGCTCCTAAATTGTAGGGATTGGTCTAGAAGGATCCTAAACTGATGCATGCAACTACAATTAGTGGCAGTAGGCCTAAATTAGTGTTCCCCATAGTTTAGTAACTGAAACATGTGCCCAAATTAGGCCAAGTGGACCCAATGGTGCTAGTGACTAAAAATAGACTGGATGCACTCATGATTTATACATGACTTCTGATTTAGACATATGACCAAATTGGACAAGGGGGGATTAATAATCCTAATACCCCCCCTGAATGCTAACTTGGAAAATATACGGGCCCTGGTAACTAAGACCATAGGTCACCCGTTAGAAAGAGTAAATTAAAATAACTGCTTAATACAAGGAGCTAGGGAAAAATCCACATGGGAAAAAATCCCCCCCCTCTATCTAAGCAGGTAGAATCAGGTCTCAAGTTTGAAAACTTGAAAATATGTTGCTGCAATATTCATCTCTGTGAGTAGCGAAGAAGAATGCATGGTGTGTCATGCAGAGGCATTCTGGGGCCTAACATGTAGAATTTTCCTTCTTCTCCAAAATTGATGATGGAAGGAAGGAGGAATGTAACCTTTGTCTCTTTCTGGATGAAGAGGTGCATGATCACATCTATTATTCTGAATGTAGTGAGACTAATCCCTTTCCATGTAGCATCTTATAGGGAGGCTATTGCATCTCTCTAAAGGAGGTAATATTGCATGGCAGAGCGCAAGGGTCTTTCCTTTAAGTGTGTCAGGTGGGTTTCCAGTCATATTCCTAGCTTCCAGTTTGGAAGTAGGGACTGAATCTAGATCTGAATCACCCTGAATCTCAATCTCATAAAATGATAAAGATGGATATTCAATACTAGTAGAAGCTGCAAAATAAGTAGATGCAATGATTTTACCTTCCCTTACAGGTGGCTGCTTAGAGTGCATTGTTTCTGAAGGAGGCATGAAATGTGAGAACTCATATGCGTTTGAGGCATGATTTGCAACACCCTTCGCTATGATGTTCCCAGTAGATATATATGTGATATCCATTGAGTCAGGACCAAATATTACTCACTTTGGAGATCTAGTATGGGTCATCTGATAGATAGATAACAGGTTTGAAGCTAGGGAGGGAACAAATAGCACATCTTTGAACCTTCCATGTTCATGCTTGACAGAGCCCTTCCCTTTTGTTTGGAATTTACTGTTATTGCCCATCTGAATACTAGGACCATCAAAGGACTAAAAAAAGAGAATGAGTCTCTGGATGCAACCATAACGGTTGGAAGCTCTAGAATCAATGAGGATGACATGTGCTGATGAGTAGCAAGCCTTCAGTGCATGGCCTTTCCTTTGGTATTCTTCATCTTCTTCTTCAGAGTCATCCTTCCTTGCACTAGCAGGTGCATAAATGTTTGTTTCTTTAAAATAAGAGCCATTTCATCAAGTTGTCTTCTCATACAAGAGCTTTCTGAATGAAATCCCCTTCCACAGTAAGAGCAAAGGACCTTTCCTTTGCCATTCTTCTTTCTTCTCTTCGAACCTGAAAGCTCCTTTCACTGCTCTTTCTTCACAGGAGACTCATCTCTTTGATTCCATTTGTCATTCGCTACCTTATCTACTCTTGCAACCAAAGCTTGATCTTTGGGAGATTGAATGATCCCCATTTGGATCAATTTATCATTCTCAGAAATGAGATATTGGATAAAGGCATCAAGAGTGAGAATCTTCCAATTTGGAGTGTTGAGCCTTACTATTTGGATGGTTGATACAAAGACTTAGTATTCTACATTGAGCTTTTTGAGAATGGAAAGGATGAGCTGATCTTCATCCTTCTCCACTTTGCATTACTTCAACTGATATATCAGATTCTTGAACTTTGTGAAGAATCCATTCAGTGATTCGAAGTTGGATGGATTAAGAGTGATCAGATCATTTTCTAGCTGATGGACCCTCATCTCATCCTGATTATCAAATAAGGAGGAAATCTTGTCTGAAATATCCTTGTGAGTCTTCAATCCTTGGATGTGGAATTGAAGATCTTCATAAATTGAGGAGAATAATTATCCATGAGCTTCATCAAGCCTATTCCATTGCTTTTCTTTGTCATGATTTAAAACTGGCACTGCCTCTGTTTCTTCTGTGAGTCTGAAGAGCTTCTTGGTGTGGAGTAGTACCTCCATTTATTCCTTCCACTAGTTATAGTTGAAGGGAGAGAGAGGGTCTACTGAATGAGCCATTTTGGATGCAGTAAGGAGGATTGAGATGCTATAGTGAATGTAGTGAGAATAAATGGATGCTTGTAACGAATTTTGTGAGAAGAGATGATAACCTGTCACACATTCAAACATACAAAGTAACTTCGGATACCTGCACAATTTAGGTTTTCATCACACCTAGCATAATTGATCAATCAAGCTTGATCAATAGTTCCTTAACTTGGGGTATTAAGTGGTAAACCTTCTTCTTCTGGTGCAGAGTAGGAATGGAGAAAATTGGTAAAAAAAATGATCCAGCTGGAGATCTAAGGAGGAGAGGTGCCTTGTTTGCTGAGGCTTTGATACCATATAAATTGAGCACATAGATATGTAGACAAACACACAACTCAAAAAATAGATCACACAATTTACTCAGCAATTGAAGAATGAAACAGTGCAAAAATGGATTGCAACTGTGAATGTTTTCATTAATAAAAAAGCAGTTAGATAATAATTACAATGAAGTACAATGGATAAATAGCCACAAGCAATTCAAATCCACATGAGGAAATTTGAATTGACTACACTCTACTTGACTGTAGGTAACTAAGACCTTGTCTAAATCATTATCAGAGGACTCAATGGTTAACTGACCTTGTCTAAATCATCACTGGAGTTCATCAAATTTATAAAACACAACTCAAGTGTTACATTCAGTGTTGACTAAGGCTAACTGATTGTGGTAGGTGAGAAATGCGCCCCTCCTACATGCAGCCATGAAAACTGATCCAGGAGGATCCAAGAAGGCAAAATTTTTTAAGTCCTCCAATATCAGCAAAACTGGCATCAGATCAAAGGGCTCATCAAGATGATTCGAATGGCATTCGTTTCACCTCAAACAGACTTCATATGAGAAATTTATCGCGTTCTGTTGTATTGATGAAACATGCAAAATTGGCAAAAGAGGTGCCACGTGGTACCACTGATAGGGTGACACATGGGATCTGTATAGTACAAAAGGATGACGTGGAAGTTGTACAGATAGATAGGTGGCATTACAGTCCAATCAAGATGCGAAACGTGTCATGTACGGATGATGAGGTGACAATCCAGTCAGCAGTACGGACCAATCCGAATGCGACACATGCCAGTACGGAGGTGACTGCGCAACTTAGTTGGTAGTACGATAGATGAGTTGGTAGCTGACTGGGTGTTGAGGTGGACCAATCTGGAACTACCAAATGGCAGCACCAGATTGGCCAATATTGATTGAAGTTCACCAAAATGTTACTGCTCCGCTGGTTTCGAACTCTTGACCTCCCATACCCTGTATTTGTGCCTTTACCAACTGCGCTGGTAGTGTTCCTTGTATAATGTATGAATTTTTATTATTATTTAAAGTGGCATTTCGAACCCCAAAGGAGCTGGGGCTTAGCTCGGACCTTGGTTCTTCCTCCAGCATGACCGGGAGCTCTGACCAGCACGAAAGTTCGCGCTCTATTTCAGCACATGTCGAATTATAAACTATAGAGTTTGGGTTAAAAGTGGGTTGAGAATTGTTTCTCTGTTATAACAAATTTTTGGGTTTTATACATAGTTCGGTTGGGTAGTTTTGCAACCAAATTTTATTAATTCCATACTTGGGTATGTGGTTGGCATAGTTGTTAATTATGTCAACTACATGATAAAAGGAGCTTTAAGTGAACCCAACCAAAACTTGAGAAGTTGAAACAAGATGCCAATCTTGGAAAATTTGGTGTAACCAAAGAGAACATGAGGAAAATGTGAAGAGGGGCAAGTCATGGCTATGTAAGCCCCCTTAGTTTCCATTTTCCACTTATGCTTTGGAGTGGAGACTTTGTAGCTAAAGGAGATAAGGGAGATTGCGTAGCTCTGCAGGAGGAAGGTACGAGTGTTTATACTTGTTTTACACCGTCTTCAGGATTTGGAGTTGCTGGAAGCAGTCTGGTTGTGTTTTGGGTAGCGGTTCTCTTCCTGACCATTGTCGCCAAGGTATCATTGTATCATTGCCATGTATTTTTCCTTATGATGAGATTATAGATCAGCCCTCTTATTGAGAAGCAGCCCCGGAGACGTAGTCCATCCTAGACGAACTCCGTTATCAACTTGTTGTCTTTATGTGCGTATTGTCTATGCTGTTTGGTTCTCTTCTTATGGATTTGTGAGCTTCATTCATGCTCTTTATGCAATTCATGTTAACGTCATAGAATAGCAAAGATCTTGTTTTCGAATCATGTGGTATCAGAGCAGGTTTATTTGACGTTGTATTGTGAGTGTGAATGCTCACGAGGGGTAAACTACAAGCTGGTGAGGGTACACTAGAGCCTTACAATTCTGAGATCGGACGTGCACACCGAAGGAGGAAGATGGATGCTAATGATGCCCGCATCAATATGGAGGAAAAATTTCACAAGGTCTTCTACATAATGGCTGACAAGGTAGACAAGTTGTTTGCAGACTATGAAGGACGCATGGAAAAAGAAAGAAAAGGCAGTGAAGAAAAGAAGGAAGACAAAGAAGTGAAGGACGAAGGAAACGCTTTAGTTAACCAAGGAGGAGGTGGCGAAGAGCCTCCTGAGCCTCCCTCTTCACTTTTAGCTTCAAGCACAAGTTCAAGTGCTTCTTCCTCATCTCATTCTCAGCATTCCAAGGTTCCTCACAAAGAGCCTCGAAAGAAGCCCTTATTGAAGCTCGATGTGAAGTTTGATTTGCCCATGTTCAATGGGGAAGCGAATGTAGAGAAGTTGAACAATTGGATAAGGAAAATTGAGGTATATTGCCGAGTCCAGCAGATCAAAGAAGAATATGTGAAGATTCAGTTGGCTTCACTTTGGCTGATAGGCACCGCACTTGTATGGTGGGAAATCAAGCTTCAACACGGTAGAAAACAAATGGGTAATCTTCTCTCATCGTGGTCTGCTTTCATTTCTGCTTTACGTAAGCAATTTTATCCATTGGGTTATGTTCAAAAGGATATGATGGATTGGCAAAGTTTTAGACAAGGAAAGGGTCAGAGTGTTCAGAATTTTACTGAAGAATTTAGAAAGAAAGCTTTAGAGTTGAATATTTCTTTAGATTCTCTTGACACTCTTTTGAAGTACATGGTTCTCTTCATCATTATCTACGCCATACTTTGCTATTGTTGAATCCTACTAGTGTGGATGAAGCAAGTGTTCAGGCTACTCATCTTGAGAGTAAGGGGAAGCATTTGCAAGAAGACCATCCGAAGAAGCCTTTCAAGCCCAACAACAACCACAAGTCCAAAAACAAAGACAAGAGAAAGAAGACAGCTACTGCCAAGAAGGAAGGAGGAAAGCTCCATTGCAAACATTACGACACAGATGGGCATGATGAAGAAATTTGTTGGAAGTTGCATCTTGAACAAAGGCTAAAGAATTATGGAGGAAAAAAGAAGAAAAATACCGTTGCAACAGCACAACGAGATTTGGGTTCCGACTCAGGTGACGAAACCAGGATTGCAGCCGTGGGAATGCAAGGTAACAAAACTCCTCATACTGGTTCAATTTCTACTCATGTTTCTAAAGAAAATGATAAAAGAAGGAGTTGTTTCACATCAGAGTTGTGTCTAAGCATACAAAGATTGAAACATTATTTGATCGGGGTTCTCAAGTAAATTTGATCTCAGAATCAGTTGCTAAGAAGTTGGGCATACAGACTAAACCTCACCCCAAGCCTTATCCTCTTGGATGGGTATGTGATAATGCTAAGCTACAGGTGACTAAGCAATGCAGGTTAAGGTTTGCTATTACTTCAAAGTTGATTGATGAGGTGGACTTAGATGTTGTTCCTCTTGAGATCTGCGGTATCATATTGGGAAGCCCTTACTTGTATGATCGAAAAGCAGTATTCTTCCGTCACGAGAACAAGTACCATCTAACCGAAAATGGGGTGGTGTACATCGTGAGAGCTCACAGTATGAAGGCTAACACCACTCTTGTTAGTGCAGGACAGATGAAGAGACTCATTAACACTAATAAGAGATACATGCTCATGGTTGTGAGAGAAAAATATGCTGAAGCATCCGATGCTTTCGAAGGTTGTGATCCTTCTCATAAAAAGGCTATGATTGATATTGTGGCTAACTATGATGAAATATTTCAGGAACCTACAGGTTTGCCTCCCAAAAGGGAGATTCAACATGAGATTCATCTCCAGTAGGATGCCCCTCTTCCTAATGTGGGCATGTACAGGTTGTCCGTAGTTGAAATGGCAGAGATTAAGAAGCAGGTTCAAGACTTGTTGGACCAAGGAGTGATCAGACCCAGCTCCTCTCCATGTGGTTAACCGATTGTGTTGGTGATGAAGAAAGATGGCACATGGAGGATGTGCATTGACTATCAGGCTCTCAACAAGATCACAATCAAGAATTGATACCCGCTTCCTCGCATACATGAATTGCTCAACCAGTTGAAAGATGTTGTGTTCTTTACCAAGTTGGATTTGCGCAGTGGCTACCACCAGATCAGAATTGCAGAAAGTGATGTGTGGAAGATGACCTTCAAGACCAAACAAGGTCTATTTGAGTGGTTGGTGATGCCATTTGGGATTTACAATGCACTTGCAACCTTCATGTGGGTAATGAATGATGTTTTCCAGCCATTCTTAGATGATTTTGTCATTGTATACTTAGATGATATCTTGGTCTTTAACAAAACTTGGGAAGCACATGTGGGGCATGTAAAGCAAGTATTAGATACTTTGAAAAAGGAGAAATTGTATGTGAAATTGTCAAAGTGTGAATTTGGCAAAACTTCATTAGTTTACTTGGGTCATATTGTAGGAGGTGGAAATTTAAAAATTGATCCTTCAAAAGTTGATGTAATTGTCAATTGGCCTAAGCCTACTAACACTACTGAAGTGAGAAGCTTTTTAGGAGCTGTTCAATATTGGAGGAGGTTCATTCAGAACTTCTCATACATAGCATCTCCTTTGCATGCCTTAAAAAGTGTGAAGAAAGCCTTCCAGTGGGGAGGTAAATAGCAGAAAGCCTTCGACACATTGAAGGGAAAAATCAACACCGCCCTAGTCCTAGCCTTGTCCAATTTACAGTAGCCATTTGAGATAGAGACAGATGCCAGTGGATATGCCATGGGGGTAGTATTGATGCAGCATCGCAAGCCTATTTTCTACTATTCAGAGACATTTACTCAAGAAGTGATCAACTACCCCACCTATGATAAAGAGTTGTATGCTTTGGTTCAGAGTGTCAAGAAGTGGAAACACTACTTGATGGGTAAGGAGATGATCATCCATACCGATCATCAGCCCTTGCAGTATCTCCAGTCCCAGACTAAGCTCCAGCAAGCTCATCATTTCAGGTGGATGGGATTCCTTCAACAATTCCATCTAGTGATCAAGTACAAGAAGGGTACTAGTAACAAAGTGGCAGATATGCTCTCTAGACCTCCTATTGTTGCATCTATTGTTTTGAAAAATGCTTCTTTGACCCATGAAAGTTATATTGATCAGTATGCTACTGATGATGATTTCAAGGAGATTTATGAGAAGCTAACCAATGGCACACAGGTGGAAGACTACTATTTGTAGGGAAAGTTGCTCTATCATTTGGGAAAGTTAGGTGTTCCTATTAGTGAAAGAGTCCATGTAATACAAGAAGCTCATACTTCTCTTGTATTAGGGCATTTTGGGGTAGGTAAGACTTTGGCTCATTTGCAAAGACTCGTGTATTGGCCTCGCATGAAAGACATTGTAACAAAATATGTAAAGGGGTGTGTGATGTGCTCTACTTGTAAGCCCACTAATAGAAAATTAGGGCTGTACTCACCACTTCCTATTCCTTCCATCCTTGGGAAAGCATTTCCATGGATTTTGTGGGGGGTTTTCCTATGTCTGGGAGGGGTCATGACTACTTGTATGTTGTCATGGATAGGTTTAGCAATATGTGTATTCTTATGTCATGTAAAAAGCAGGTCACTACAGAGCAGACTGCTTCTCTTTTCTTTCAGCATGTATGGGTTCACTTTGGACTCCCTACGTCCATTATCTCGGATCAGGACTCCCGATTCCTTGGAGAGTTTTGGACAAAATTATTGTGTATGATGGACACCAAACTGAAGACGAGCACCGATTTCCATCCACAGACCGACGGACATACAGAGGTAGTCAATAGGACAGTTGTCCATTTGCTTCGAGGCTATTGCAACAAGCATCCTATGTTATGGGATGAACAGATCTAGTATGTGCAGCATGCCTACAACAGGGCTATGCATTCTTCCACTCAGATCTCACCATTTGAGACATGCTTTGGGTACTTTCCAAAGACTCCATTGGACTTGAATTATGGGAGAGAGGTTGGTTCAAGCACTTCCAAGGATGAAGACAAAGCCCACAGGTTCATTCAGAGAGTTCAATAGGTACGTCAAGTAGTGCAAGAGCAGTTGAAGAAGAGTCAAGCCCAGTACAAGGCTCACCATGACAAGCATAGAGTTGATCATCAGTTTCAGGTAGGAGATCAAGTGTGGCTTCACATCAGCAAGGAGAGGATGAAAGGAGAAGGCAAGAAGCTCAAGCCCATTAGATATGGTCCCTTCACCATCTTGGAGAAGATTGGGACGAATTCCTTTCGCTTAGAGCTACCGCCATACATGTAGATCTACTCAGTGGTGAATGTGGAGAACTTGAAATTCTATGAGCCTCCCATGATCATGGATGAAAGGGAGAATGTCTCATTGCCATCAATTGATTAATTTTCTCCTAAGTACATGGATGAGCTATAGGAAGATGTCATCCTGGACAGAAGGACAAGGACTTCTCGCAGAGGTGATGTTGATTATCTTCGAGTGGGAATCAGAGGCACTCATCCAAGCAAAGCCAAGTGGATCAAGAAAAATAAAGTGAGGGAGCGATTCCCTCACCTATCTGTTGATTAGTATAGGCTTTTGGAGGCCAAAAGCTTCTCAATGGGAAGGAATGATCCAGGAGGATCCAAGAAGGATTTTTTTGAAGTCCTCCAATATCAGCAAAAATGGCATCATATCAAAGGGCTCGTTGAGGCGATTCCAAAGACGTTCATTTCACCTCAAACGGACTTCGTATGAGAAATCTATCGTGTTCTGTTGTATTGATGAAACAAGAAAAATTGGCAAAAGAGGTGCCACATGGCACCACTTACAGCGTGACATGTGGCATCCATACAGTATGGACAGATGACATGGAAATTATACAGACAGATAGGTGGTAGTACGGTCCAATCAGGATGCAACATGTGTCATGTAAGGACGATGAGGTGGAAATCCAGTCAGCAGTATGGACCAATCCAAATGCGACACGTGTCAGTACGGAGGTGACTGCGCAACTTAGTTGGTAGTACGATAGATGAGTTGGCAGCTGACTGGGCGTTGATGTGGAGCAATCCAGAACTACCATGTGGTAGCACTGGATTGTCCAATATTGATTGAAGTTCACCAAAATGTTGCTGCTTCGCCGGTTTCAAACTCCTGACCTCCCATACCCTGTCTCTGCACCTTTACCAACTGCGCTGGTAGTTTTCCTTGTATAATGTATGATTTTTTTATTATTTAAAGTGGCATTTCGAGCCCCAAAGGAGTTGGGGCTTAGCCCCGACCTTGGTTCTTCCTCCAGTGTGATCGAGAGCTCCGATCAACACGGGAGCCCGCGCTCTATTTCAGCACATGTCGAATTATAAACTATAGAGTTTGGGTTAAAAGTGGGTTGAGAATTGTTTCTCTGTTATAACAAATTTTTGGGTTTTATACATAGTTCGGTTGGGTAGTTTTGCAACCAGATTTTATTAATGCCATACTTGGGTATGTGGTTGGCATAGTTGTTAATTATGTCAACTACATGATAAAAGGAGCTTTAAGTGAACCCAACCAAAACTTGAGAAGTTGAAACAAGATGCCAATCTTGGAAAATTTGTTGTAACCAAAGAGAACATGAGGAAAATGTGAAGAGGGGCAAGTCATGGCTATATAAGCCCCCCTAGTTGCCATTTTCCACTTATGCTTTGGAGTGGAGACTTTGTAGCTAAAGGAGAGAAGGGATATTGCGTAGCTCTACAGGAGGAAGGTATGAGTGTTTATACTCGTTTTACACTGTCTTCAGGCTTCGGAGTTGTTGGAAGCAGTCTGGTTGTGTTTTGGGCAGCGGTTCTCTTCCTGACCATTGTCGCCAAGGTATCATTGTATCATTTCCATGTATTTTTCCTTATGATGAGATTATAGATCGGCCCTCCTATTGAGAAGCAGGCCCAGAGACGTATTCCATCCTGGACGAACTCTGTTATCAACTTGTTGTCTTTATGTGCGTATTGTCTATGCTGTTTGGTTCTCTTCTTATGGATTTGTGAGATTCATTCATGCTCTTTATGCAATTCATGTTAACGTCATAGAATATAAAATATCTTGTTTTTGGATCACAAACCTAGCGGTAATTGAATGTATAGGACTAGAACTGAATGTAACTGACTCCTAACTTAGCTTGACTAGTCACCAACTCAACTCAACTGACCTTGGTTGGTATCGACACTCCCAGTGGCTCCTAAATTGTAGGGATTGGTCTAGGAGGATCCTAAACTGATGCATGCAAGTGCAATCAGTGGAAGTAGGCCTCAATTAGTGTTCCCCACACTTTAGTAACTAAAACATGTGCCCAAATTAGGCCAAGTGGACCCAATGGTGCTAGTGACTAAAAATAGACTAAATGGACTCCCGATTTAGACATAACTCTTGATTTAGGCATTTAACCAAATTGGACAAGGGAGGATTAAAAATCCTAATAGGGGATCCTATCCCATACTGTTAGGAATTGGATGGGTCAATGACAGTATGGTTGTGATAAATTTTAATAAGCGGTTGATCACATTTGAGAACCAGGATATCAAAGTCATTGCCCCTATTGATCCTAATGAAGGAAGGTGATATATTGAACCTGTCAAAGATGGATTTGTTAGAGAATGGGATCATGTTTACAATATATCTAAGGATTACATCCATCCTACTACTGACAGAGAACTGGGTTGGTGCAGTGCTAGCTCGACATCCTCTGATTCCGATGATCCGCTGGAAAATTGGAAAAATTGGATGCATGAAGTATCGATAAAAAAATTTGGGCTGATCACGTAGTCACTATGCCATGCCATGAATGATATCATTGAGTTTCCATATATGAAGGACTACCAGAACTATCTGGGTTCCTCGAGTAGTTTGAAGTGAAGGTATATGAGCCTTAATGCTTGTTGGAATTAGGGGAAACATTGAAGGCCACTCCAACATGCTAGTGGGTAGTTCATAAGGAGACCATTCATGAATGGGAACAGTGTTGAAAGTTGATGACTGTGCGCTTCAAAGATATGGAGGTATATCACATTGGGAAATATGATAGGTAGAATAAGCCTTGTAATCATCTGCGGCAATTCCAGATGCTGTGGGCATCATGACCCAAGGATGAGTGGGTCCATGATTTTATTGACACATTGTATGAAATACTGAGGTCTTGGTACGTATCATCAGAAATGCGTAGAGAAATAACTACTTGGGAGGAGCTGAGTAGTTTCTTTGCGCATACCTTTGGCTTTGCAGATGCCAATGCAGAGGTTAAAATTGCACTACAAATCATTTGGGATGTCGTCTTGAAAGTTGTCCTTGTTGCATATCCTATAGACCCACATGCGCATTGCCATATACAATCGATGATGGAATGTTACAACATCTCTAGTGAGCTAGAGGATGATGATGAGTTGCATAATATTAATATTCCAAATACTGAAGGAAGTAGGGATGCCACAACACCGGATGTGCTGACGGATCCCATGACTCAACCACTGAAGATTAAGAAAGTTAGCATTGGGACAGAACAGATTATGAAATTTACAAATATTGGGGACTACTAGGATGAGGAGACCATGGAAAAGATCACAGATATATTGCATTAGTTTCAAGATCTGTTCCTGACAAAATTCTCAGAAATGAAGGGGATATTGGGTGACCTAGGGGAAATGAAAATCTTGTTAAAACCAGATGCAAAACCAGTGTGACAGAAGCCATATCACTTTAATCCACGATACAAAGAACCAGTCAAGGCTGAACTTGACCAGATGCTAGATGCAGGGATCATTGAGCCTGTTGAAGAATCATAATGGATAAGCCATATGGTAGTCCAAGACAAGAAAACTAGAGAAACATGAATATGTGTTGATATAAGAAATCTAAATGATGCTTGCATGCATGATCCGTTTCCAACACCGTTCACAGATGAGGTTCTTGAGGGAGTGGGCAGTTAAGAAATGTACTCTTTTACCGATGGATTTTCTGGTTATCACCAGATAAGAATCACAAATGAATACCACCACAAAACCACATTTGTCATCGACTAGGGTTGCTTTAAATACACAGTGATGCCCTTTGGGTTGAAGAATGCACCTACGGTATTCTCTCAGTTTGTTGTCACTGCATTTAAATATTTTATTCAAAAATTTATGCAAGTATATATGGATGATTAGACAGTCTAAGGGCTGATTAAGGATCACTTGGAAAACTTGCGCTTGATGCTGGAAAGGTGTCGACAGAATTAGATCACATTGAATCCAAAGAAGTGCATGTTCTGTGCACCATTTGGGATATTGGTGGGTCATATAATTTGTAAGTAGGGGATTTTGGTTGATCCAGCGAAGATTGTGCTCATTCTGAGCCTGCCACCACCTACAAATATGAAGATGATTCACGCAACACTGGGACACACTAGGTACTATCACAAGTTTATCCGTGATTATGTTGCGATTACTGCACCCATGGAGAAACTGTTAAAGAAACATGCTGCATTCGTATGGATCCAGGAGTGTCAAAGAAAATTTGAGACATTGAAGGCCAAGATGGCTTCAACACCCATACTTGTGTTCCCTGATTGGAATAAGGAGTTCCATGTCCATGTCGATGCCTCGTTCATTGCGTTGGGAGTTATACTTGAGCAACTAGGAGAAGGAGATCTGGATCATCCAATTTCCTTTTCTAATAGGAAGTTATCCTTTGCTGAGAAGAATTACATGACCACATAAAGAGAGGGGTTGGTGATGGTATATGCATTGCAGAAGTTCAAGCATTATCTCTTGTGCAGCCACTTCAAAATGTTCACTGACCATATGACTTTGAAATATCTGGTCAGTAAGCCTGTGCTGGGGGGGGGAAGATATGTTGTTGGCTAATTCTCTTTCAAGAGTTTGATTTTGAAATTATCGTGAATCCAATATGCCTAAATTCTGGTCCTAATCATCTATCCCACATTGAAATAGGTGAAGAGCCCACCAATATTGACGATGGATATCCTGATGGACAACTGTTTCGAGTTGATATCATAGATGACCAGTATGCTATGATCATTCAGTTCTTAGAGATTGGAGTTGCACCGGAGGACTTGTCGACCAGTCAAAAGAAGAAATTGGTAGTGAAGGCTTCAGATTTTTAGTTAATTATTGGGCATTTATAGAAACTTGGACATGATGAGATCGTGTGACGGTGTGTTCTACCTCATGAAAAAGGGAACATTTTGGCAGAAGCACATGCAGGAGTTGTGGGTGGACATTATGGAGGACGGGATACTACGTGAAAGATACTGCGTGCCGAGCTATGGTGGCCTACTTTGCATAATGACGTTATATATTATGCGCTAAACTACGATGTCTGTGAATGTGTCAAGAAGCCATCACGACGGGATAAAATGTCGCTTGTACCACATGTAACTTTGCAACCTTTTGATAAATGGGATGTATACTTTGTGGGTCCCATAAACCCACCAAGGAAGAGAATGGGTGCATGGTACGTAATCACCGCAACTGACTATTTGACAAGGTGGGAGGAGGCCACACCAGTTGTGGAGTGTACCACTATGACAACAACAAAGTTCATATTTGAAAACATTGTGACATGGCTTGGATGCCCTAGGATATTGATGAGCGACCAGGGTAGTCACTTTATCAATCGCACAGTAAAAGCACTGACAGAGGAATTGCAGGTGCAACATAAGAAGAGTACCCCATATCATCCCCATGCAAATGGCACCATAGAATCCTTCAACAAAATCTTGGAAACCACATTGACAAAGGTATACAATGCTAATCGTCATAATTGGGATTTAAATATTCCTAAAGTTCTGCGGGCATATCACACCACTTGCAAGAGGATGACGGGGTAGATGCCGTTCAAAATAGTATATGGGCAAGAGGCAGTCATGTCTATGGAGAATATTGTTCCTAGTATGCACATTGTAGAAGCAACTGGCATGGTCAATGAAGCAGCACTCAAAGATCAAGCAACATAGCTAGTCCAACTGGAAGAGGACTGCTTCATCGTGGGCTTCCAGCAGCGTGTCAAGAAGGATTGACAGAAGGTGTGGCATGATCACCACATTAAAAAAAAACAATTTTTCTAAGGATATTTGGTGTAGTTATACGACAGCAAGTTCATGAAGCATCCAGGTAAGTTACAGATGCATTGGTTAGGCCCATATCTTGTTCATTCTATTACTTCTGGGGGTGTAGTTCAATTGCAGCAGTTAGATGGAGTGGTGCTGCCGAAGCTAGTGAATGGTAGCCTCTTGAAGCCCTATAGGAAAGGGCCAGAGGTGTGCACTGTCTGAAGCACTACACAATGAAAGAAAAAAAAAGAGAGATAGGATAGGTAGAGAGCATAAGGGTGCACCGGGAGGAAGTGGTTGTGCAAGTGTAGGAGTCAGTAGCAGAGAACATGATAGCCACAAGGCTAGGATTGGGTCAAATTAGTAATAAATATACACATTTAAGTTATAGGACAGGGCCAGAGTCATGAAATTCCTGAGACGCTAAAAAAAAGAAAAAAGAGAGAATTTAGAGATAGGCAGCTAGAGGAATGGTGGGCCCACCTGTTGGGTCCGTATTAGGTTAGAGGGTAGTTCATTCATTATTTAATAGCCAATTACAAATGGAAAATGGTTGTGTTGGAACATGGTTGTGCAAAATTCAAAGGTTGCGCGTCAGCAGGAGGTAGCACTGAGGGAAGAGGGTTGTGAGAAGGTGGTCCGTCGGAATAAGGTTGTACGATAGGAAAAGGTTGTGTGTCAGTTGGAGGCTACACTAAGAGGATAGGGCTGTGACATATAAAAGGGCCAGGGTTGCATAATAGGAGGTCTCCATAGATATAAAGAGTGGCTTGCATTGTACGGGAGACTTCGTGACGGTGACCGGACATCACATCAATACTGAATAACGACTGTCAAAGAGAGAAACAATGACACGGTTGATGTCATAATTAATGATAGAAGATCTAAACAACAGGGTGGAATAATCAACGATGTATTTATCACACACATGAACGATTTGTGGGAATATATTAAACCCACTCACAACTTAGGATAAAATAATTAATCATTATTTGATTAATTATTCACCCACTAGCTTAATTAGGTGGCACCTTAAAGTCAATGCATGCCATCTATATCCTAGGAATGAGTTATTTCTGATTCTGGGTTCATTTAGAATTAGTATGCAGGACCTTATAGCAGATTCTGCTTTTTTATGCTTTTTATGCTTTTTCTGCTTTTTCCTGCTTTTCTATGGATAAGATAAAAGCTAGTCAACTAGGAAACTGGGAGCTTTTGTTTCCAACCCATCCTCCATTAGTTTTTCTCCATTTTCTAGGATTAGCATGTTATTTCCATCTCCTTGACAACTCACTCATACTTTTTCCAACTCGTGAGGTCCTTGATAGATTTAGCAATTGCTTTATCCACCTATGGGGGTTTGCTATATTTGGGTAAGTCAGCCTTTTTGAGCTTTATGAGTTGTTTCCATATAGTTCGACTTTCCTATGAGGGAATTTCTATTTATGTACTCTATTATTCATAATTATTAAATGGAAGGATACACACCAATATTCATCTCTTCATTCATGTGATTCAGTCTCTTTTCTTCTCTCTATTTTTCCTGTGTATGCTTGTGAGAATTCTTAGTAGCAAGATCTATTTCCTGTGCTTCTTTTTAGCATCATTGCACATAGCATTGATCTATTATTTCTACATGGTATCAGAGCTACAAGGTTGATCAAGTTCTACAAAGTTGAGGAGTGCTTCCAGTCTCCTATCCGTCTTTGAAGAAGAGCTTGTCTAGCTTACAAGATTTTCTCCTAGTTTGTTTTGCAGGTTGCAGAGAGTATCTCTTAGAGCATATCAACAAATTCAATATGGATTCAAAATTTCCTCTACTATATCCTTTCAAATATGCTGATTGGAAGCCAAAGATGAGTGCATACTTGAAGAGGCAATGTCTCTTTGATGTCTCCATTGTAGCATTGAGTGAACCTAAGTCTTATGAAGAGAAGATTGATTGGCTAAATAATTGTGATAGAGCTTATGGAATTATGTGTTTGGGAATGTCTCCAAATATATATCATCTCCTAGATTCTGCTGAATTTCCATTTGAGCTTTGGAAAATTTTGGACAAAGCTTTTGGTTTGCAGGAAATTGAAGATGAAGCATGGAGCGAACCTAGCATCTCTTCTTGTTCTCTTTCTCAAGATTTCTTGGCCTCTACATTCTATGATGAAGTTGATCATGATGAAGAAGTTTCTCATATAGTTCATGTTGCTGCTTCCCTCTTTGATTTGAATTCTTCCTCCTTCAATGAAGAAGCAAATATTGAAGAGCCATCTTTTTTTGTGTCTCTTGAAGGTGATTTTTCTTCTTGTGATACTATTGATGAAAAAGAAGTAACATATGGAGCTGCTGCTGATATTGATTATGATCCTATAACCCATTCATTTTTCTCTAAATCTCCTATCTTAGATTCTGAGATCTATGTGCCAAATCCTTCACACCTCTTGCTTACCTCTCTCATTGATGGTGCACAACCCAGTGACTTCCAGGATGTTTGCTTTGCCACATCAAGCCTTATTTGTGTCATACCACTTACCTTACTTGATCTCATGTGCTTCAGCATATCCTTCTTTGTTCTTGGCATCAATACTCAGAGCCTTCTTGAAGATTGTGAACATCTCATTCTGCCCATCCATCATTCATATTTTTACACTTATCAGTTTTTTCCAGTTGCTCATAATTTTCCTAGTCTATCCCTATATCCTCATGGAGCCATTGAAGAATTTGTCCTTGCTGTTCCATATGTTAATATTTCTGATATATTAGAGTTTTATCAGCCTCATATCAGATCTATACAGGTGCTACATCAGATTGGAATATTGACATGTGATTCACATCACAATTTTGCAGCTATTCAGGGAATTGGGTGTGAAATAAATTGTCTTAATTTTTGTACTCTTTGGAAAGGAGTATGCACAGATCTCTTTTCCATTTCATATTATGTTTGCAGATTATAGTTTGACAACAGCAAGAAGCATTCAGATAATTCTCCTACTTCATCAATTGATGAGATACAAGGAGTCTCTCCTCTTCCTTCTTGCAGGTTCTACACTCCAGCGCATGATCATGGAGTTCATGATTTCTTCAGCAAGTCCTTCATCCAGAAGAAGTTCAGTCAGCTCATTAAATTGAAGATGAAGATATGTTGAAGACATATTTCAAATTTTGTGCCTTGTCCTATCTTGAGGGAGGATTTTCCCCATGTGTTTTTGCCTCTTTCCTCACTTTTCTGGACATAATAATTGTAAAAGGGTGACCATAGCCTTGTTGTTGGGCCCTATATGCATCCATATTTTTTGTCATACCATCATCAAGTCAGACTTATAGGGGGGTGTGGGAATATATTAAACCCACTCACAACTTAGGATAAAATAATTAATCATTATTTGATTAATTATTCACCCACTAGCTTAATTAGGTGGCACCTTAAAGTCAATGCATGCCATCTATATCCTAGGAATGAGTTATTTCCGATTCTGGGTTCATCTAGAATTAGTATGCAGAACCTTATAGCAGATTCTACCTTTTTCTGCTTTTTCTGCTTTTTCCTTCTTTTCTATGGATAAGATAAAAGCTAGTCAACTAGGAAACTGGGAGCTTTTGTTTCCAACCCATCCTCCATTAGTTTTTCTCCATTTTCTAGGATTAGCATGTTATTTCCATCTCCTTGACAATTCACTCATGCTTTTTCCAACTCGTGAGGTCCTTGATAGATTTAGCAAGTGCTTTATCCACCTATGGGGGTTTGCTATATTTGGGTAAGTTAGCCTTTTTGAGATTTATGAGTTGTTTCCATACAATTCGACTATCCTATGAGGGAAGATCTATTTATGTACTCTATTATTCATAATTATTAAATGGAAGGATACACACCAATATTCATCTCTTCATTCATGTGATTCAGTCTCTTTTCTTCTCTCTATTTTTCCTGTGTATGCTTGTGAGAATTCTTAGTAGCAAGATCTATTTCCTGTGCTTCTTTTTAGCATCATTGCACATAGCATTGATCTATTATTTCTACACGATTCAGTCATAATGATGCACCCGAGTTACTCATGATGGAATCTAAGCCAAAGTTGGTGTTATAAGCTGAGGATCGGTAGCCGAATGAACCCCATTTGGAAGTGATGTACTGAGCAAAGTTACAAAATATTTAGGTTGGGTCATTGAAGGAAGCTCCACTATGTAAGGAAGTAGCCATCGAAGGGGAAATGTAGGCTACCCTTGATACGGGGCATCCTATGAGTAAGAATGTTGTCTCCACAGAAATTGATGAATAAGTTGAGAGTATCTGGGTTAGTTTGGTTGAGATAGAAATCTCTGGTGAAGTCATCCTTGGCTATATTTCTCCCAGTTAGTATGGGGTGTCGACTAAGACACCCATGAGGAATCCGAGTGGGATTAGAGTTCTTTCCCCACTTGACTAATTCTATGGGAACAGGTGTTAGAATAATCAAACCCATAGTATTACCCACTTAGACATTAATTCATTTATTTTTGTCTTATTTGCCTAGTTCATGAGTCCCACCATGTTCAAGTTGCTAATTGCCTATCCATAGAGGTCAAACTTGCCATATTTGACTCATGTAGCACTTGGGAAAGCCTTAGGAATCAAATCTGCTTTATTCCTGGCCTCCTAGGCGCCCTTCTGCTTTTTTCTGCTTTGTTGACTGCTTTTTCAGTTTTTAAAGCACATAAGGAAAGCAAGACTAGGTGAGGTGAACCTGTTTTATTACCCTTTCATCCTCCACTCTTTCCTCCATGCAAAAGCATGTATGAGATGCCATTTCACCACTCATTAGCTTTCCCATGCGCCCTTGCCAATTCATGAGCCTCATGACAGATTTGGGATCAGCTTTTTACACCTATGGGGGATTTGCCTATTTTGGGTAAGCCTGCTTTATGCTAGATTTGGATGCTTCCCCATGCATTTGATTTCTTCATGTATTCTATATATACAGCATCCTATGTTATTACAGTTTTGGCTATTGTACACTGAGTTAATATAATTTTGTGTTACAGCTCCATTTTCAGTCTCCATTGTTGACAATTTTGCATGATCAATTGTAATTTGTTGTGAGTGAAATTAATCTATTGCTGGTCAGAATTTCTACATGGTATCAGAGCCATTGTAGGTTGTTACTCTCCTTCAAAAATTATTTTGCAGGTTCGACATCAAGACTGGGAGCCTTCTACTGACAGCCGGGACAGATTTTCTAAAGCTATGGATTCATAGAAAACTATCCTCACTCCCTTCAACTATTCTGAATGGAAAGTAGAGATGGAGATCTTGTTGAGAGAGAAAGGCCTCTACAGGGTGACTATGGAAACAGAAGCAGAGCCCAATGCTGCTACAGAGAAGATCAAATGGCACAATTGGAGAGATGAGGCCTATGGCCTCCTATGTCTCAGTATTTCCCGAGACCTCCTTTTCCATCTCGATGGATTAACTTCACCGGATCAAGTATGGGAGAAAATTTCTGAACTCTTCGGAAAGACAGATGAGATGAGGGGACACCAAATCGAAAATGAGCTGATTTCCCTGAGTCCCAGTAATTGTGAATCACTGCAGCTATACTTCTCCAAGTTCAAAGCACTAGTTTTGTAGCTGAAACAGTGTGGTATTGAAAAGAAAGATGATCAGCTCGTATTGGCCATCCTCTCGAAGCTAGGACCTGACTACTTAGTCTTTGTTTCGACCTTCTATGCCACAAAACTCACAGCTTGAACCTGGAAGATGCCCAGCCTTGCAGATTTCATGGAATCTCTCACACAAGAACAAGACAAGCTGGTGATGATGGGCACCATCAAACCATCCAAAGATCAAGCTTTGATTGCTGGAGATTCGAAGGTGGATTCAAAAAGAAAAAAGAAAGCTAAAAATCCACCTGAGAAAGGAAGAGACCAG
>LPNX010046740.1:8122-25991 GCA_001517045.1 Pseudotsuga menziesii | reverse complement strand
GGTTTTTCTACTGACCATTCTCTTGTGTGTAGGTTGAGAAAGTCATTGTATGGGCTAAAGCAAGCCCCCAGGGCTTGGTATGCCAAGATAGATAGCTTCCTGCTATATCTGAATTTTGTTCGGTGCAAATCAGATTCGAATGTCTATCTGAAGGTCATTAATGGTTCATTAATGATCATTATGTTATATGTTGATGACCTCCTCATTACAGGAAGCTCACAGGCTGAGATTGCTTCCCTAAAAGGAGCTATGAACCAAGCCTTCTCCATGACAGATTTGGGGCTCTTAAGTCAATTTCTGGGGCTTGAGATTACTCAAACCAAAGCTGGAATCAAGGTGCACCAGTCCAAATATGCCTTGGATTTGCTGATCAAATTCAGAATGCAAGATTGCAAAGCAAGAAAAACTCCTTTCCTTTCAGGAGTGAAGCTGGAGGAAGATGATTCTCCACCGATGGTAAACAACACTTTGTATAGACAGTTGATTGGATGTTTATTGTATTTGACACATACTCGACCTGATATTTGTTATGCAGTCAGTGTTGCTTCTAGATTCATGGATCAGCCCCATTAGATCCATTGGAAAGAAGCCAAGAAGATCCTTAGCTTTGTTCAGGGAACAAGGACACATGGGATTTTCTATAAAGCCAATTTTGACCTTGAGTTAATTGGTTTTACTGACAGTGATTGGGCAGGTGATAGCATAGACAGGAAGTCCACTTCAGGTTATGTGTTCATGCTTGCAGAAGGGCCAATCAGCTGGTCAAGCAAGAAACAGAGTGCCATTGCACTCTCATCTACAGAAGCTGAGTACAGAGGAGTTTTCAATGCAGCAACTCAGTGTTTATGGTTGTAGGGTTTACTTGGAGAGTGTGGTTTCGAACATGAGTACTCAAATCTAAACATTGAGTTGCTGCATTGACAACTCCTCTGTACTCAGCTTCTGTAGATGAGATTGCAATGGCACTCTGTTTCTTGCTTGACCAGCTGATTGGCCCTTCTGTAAGCATGAACACATAACCTGAAGTGGACTTCCTGTCTGTGCTATCACCTGCCCAATCATTGTCAGTAAAACCAATTAACTCAAGGTCAGAATTGGCTTTATAGAAAATCCCATGTGTCCTTGTTCCCTTAACAAAGCTAAGGATCTTCTTGGCTGCTTTCCAATGGATCTCATGGGGCTGATCCATGAATCTAGAAGCAACACTGACTGCATAACAAATATCAGGTCGAGTATGGGTCAAATACAATAAAGATCCAATCAACTGTCTATACAAAGTGTTCTTTACCATCGGTGGAGAATCATCTTCCTCCAACTTCACTCCTGAAAGGAAAGGAGTTTTGCTTGCTTTGCAATCTTGCATTCTAAATTTGATCAACAAATCCAAGGCATATTTGGACTGGTGCACCTTGATTCCAGCTTTGGTTTGAGCAATCTCAAGCCCCAGAAATTGACTTAAGAGCCCCAAATCTGTCATGGAGAAGGCTTGGTTCATAGCTCCTTTTAGGGAAGCAATCTCAGCCTGTGAGCTTCCTATAATGAGGAGGTCATCAACATATAACACAATGATCATTAATGAACCATTTATTACCTTCAGATAGACATTCGAATCTGATTTGCACCGAACAAAATTCCTTTCCTTTTAGGAGTGAAGCTGGAGGAAGATGATTCTCCACTGATGGTAAACAACACTTTGTATAGAAAGTTGATTGGATGTTTATTGTATTTGACACATACTCGACTTGATATTTGTTATGCAGTCAGTGTTGCTTCTATATTCATGGATCATCCCCATGAGATCCATTGGAAAGCAACCAAGAAGATCCTTAGCTTTGTTCAGGGAACAAGGACACATGGGATTTTCTATAAAGCCAATTCTGACCTTGAGTTAAATGGTTTTACTGACAGTGATTGGGCAGGTGATAGGACAGATAGGAAGTCCACTTCAAGTTATGTGTTCATGCTTACAGAAGGGCCAATCAGCTGGTCAAGCAAGAAACATAGTGCCATTGCAATCTCATCTACAGAAGCTGAGTACAGAGGAGTTGTCAATGCAGCAACTCAGTGTTTATGGTTGCAGGGTTTACTTGGAGAGTGTGGTTTCGAACCTGAGTACTCAACTACCATCTACTATGATAACCAGAGTACCATTCGAATCTGCAAAGATCCAGTTCAGAAGCAGAGAACCAGACACATTGAGATTCACATGCACTACATCAGAGAGCTTGTGCATGATGGCACCATTCACCTACTCTTCTGTTCATCTTCAAAACAAGTAGCTGATATCTTCACCAAAGCATTTTGTGAGAGGACCTTCAGCAATCTCAAATCACTGCTGGGGATTGTTGATCATGCTGTAAAGGCATGAGTGGAGACAAGATTCTACAATTTTGTTTTACAGTCCATGTTTAAGGGAGGATTTTCCCAAGTTGGTTTTGCCTCTTTCCTTGGTTCATATGGACTTGCAGTATGTAAAAGGGTGACTAAGCCTTGTTGCTAAGCCCTATATTTTGATTTATTACTCATAAAGTCAGGATTAAGGGGGGGTGTTAGAATAATCAAACCCACAGTATTACCCAGTTAGACATTAATTCATTTATTTTTGTTTTATTTGCCTAGTTCATGAGTCCCACCATGTTCAAGTTGCTAATTGCCTATCCATAGAGGTCAAAATTGCCATCTTTGACTCATGTAGCACTTGGGAAAGCCTTAGGAATCAAATCTACTTTATTCCTGGCCTCCTAGGTGCCCTTCTGCTTTTTTCTTCTTTGTTGACTGCTTTTTCAGTTTTTAAAGCACATAAGGAAAGCAAGACTAGGTGAGGTGAACCTGTTTTATTACCCTTTCATCCTCCACTCTTTCCTCCATGAAAAAGCATGTATGAGCTGCCATTTCACCACTCATTATCTTGCCCATGTGCCCTTGCCAATTCATGAGCCTCATGACAGATTTGGGATCAGCTTTTTACACCTATGGGGGATTTGCCTATTTTGGGTAAGCCTGCTTTATGATAGATTTGGATGCTTCCTCATGCATTCGATTTCTTCATGTATTCTATATATACAGCAGCCTATGTTATTACAGTGTTGGCTATTGTACACCGAGTTAATATAATTTTGTGTTACAGCTCCATTTTCAGTCTCCATTGTTGACAATTTTGCATGATCACATTAGAGAGAATTTGAGGTCAAAAATGGGCCTCAAAAAGGACCAAAATGTACTATAAAAATCAACCAATTACATTCTAGTAGATGACATCATCCCCCATGGTTGAGGTGGCATTGCATGAGTTAAGAATGCTTATTTGTCACATTTTCTATAGTGGATGAAAATCCATAGTTAACCAAGGTAGTAGTACAAGTATTTTTAAGTCATAAAGTGAAGTACTCACAATAAAAGTCATTTCACACTTTCTCATAAAATAATATTATTGTTATTTTCAAGTAAAGTACTCACAATTCACTTTCTCATAAAATAATATTATTGTCATTTTCAAGTAAAGTACTCATAATTCATAAAAATGTCTTTTCACATTTTTTTATAAAATAATATATTGTCATTTTCATGTTTTTTAATTTTAAATTATATTATCACTCAATTGTATTTAATATCATAATGTCAAACTAATATATATATAGTCTTGTACTTTTAAAATAAATTAAATTCATGAATGATATTTATATGAAAAAAATATGTTAGTTATGCATATAAATTAAATTCATTTTTTTTTAATTTTATTTACAAGTTCAAGACAAATAAATGTTAAAGGAGAATAAATTTTTGGGAATTTACAATGAATCTTAGTCACATCATTCTAGAGTTATTTTATTAATTTTATTTATAGTCAATTTAGAAAAGTAACTCAACCATGGTTATTTATATTGTGCATAAAAAGTAGTGTAGGAGGTGAGTTGTCATATATACCTACCCCATAAAACCCCTAACTCATAATATTTTAATATATCTTATATTTTTGTAGTACATCTCTTAGGAGGCCCATTTTTTACCTCAAATTCTCTCTAATGATTGTAATTTGTTGTGAGTGAAATTAATCTATTGCTGGTCAGAATTTCTACAACAGGGAGCTGGGTTAACTTCAAGTAGTGCGGGATGAGGCCGAAAGGACCAAGTGGGTAGAAGTGGGCTGAGCTTGAATGCAAGGAAGGACCAAGTGGATAGATGCAGGGATGTAGATTTGACCACAAGACACTTCTTGAAGAGCAACAATGAATGGAGAATGACGTAGTATTCACAGAAATTGGAGCACGATACCATTGCAGGTTACACAAGTCTAGAAGTTTTCTAAGGTACGCTGCAGTTGATGTTGAAGAAAGCAATTGTGGCCAACTGCGAGTTGGCATATCTAGAAACAGTTGCACACTGATGCATATGTGACAGTTTATGCTCTTCATAATTGTGGACGACACCATGTCCAACTGACATGGCTCAAGGATGAGCCACAAGACTGTGTTGGGGCCATGTTGGCAAGGGGTAGGAGATAGGCGAGTTGAGTAGCATCTAGGATTCTGCGCAGATGCACGAGGCACCATGGAAGGAAAATATAGCAAGATAGGCAGAAAATAGTCCATTTTTTATGTCATTTTTGTACTCATTGACCATTTCTTCGGAATATTGGTCCTTAGTGGTTAAATTAGTTAGAAGTTGTTAGGAGTTAGTTAGAAGTGGACCTTGAATGTAAAGTTGAAAGCTTATATATAGAGTTAGAGTTTTAAATGTAAGATATACATGGGATATCTACAAACTAAAAAATACTGTATGTTTGGATCTATTGCACAGAAGTAATATGATATGATGGGTGTTGCTATGAATTGCTATTGTCTTCCATGTCTCTTTTATGTTCTTATATGCTGCGATATTAATGATGGATGTTTTAAGGATCTTCTTTGTGAAGGAATAATATGATATTGCTGCGATGAATAAGTAAATGATGTGATCTATTTATATCTAATATGAAATTACAACCACTCAGTGAATCTTAAGACTTGGTAATTCAAGGTGTTTTGCTGGGAAATTTGCAGACATGGGAGTAGGAAGGGGAAAGAAAACAAGGGTAATTTTAGAAAAGTGAATTCATTTCCCATAACAGATTTATATTGGGGACCATTAAGGTTTCAGAATCCTCTATGCAGAAACTTAATCCCTGGCTTTTGGGTCACCCAACCGTGAAACTAGGGAAATTTATTCAGTCCTTTCGACTAGGGGATTGGGGAAAGGCATGGAGGTGTTGTATGAAATTTATATATCATCAAATAATTTTCAATATAGTTTGGGACAGTTATGGTGCATATTTAATATTTTAGGAGTGAATTGGGGTTTTTAGGTCATTTTGGACTAGGGAAGTCCTGCGCAATGGAGGCTCCCAAAAAATTGTATGACCTCAAAAAATTTCTGATATGGAAGTATTTATGAGTAGGTGGGTATGTCAGTGACACAAAACAACTCACAAAATTGAAAATGTCTGAATATAACTCCCTGAATTGAAAGAACAACTATACTAGTCAAATTTAACTAGTAATCTATTTAGGGTGTGTAAGTAAGCCTGGAATTCATAACATAACTATATTTGATCTGATAAATGCATTTCAAAGAGACCAATACATATTATTACAGCATATAAAACCATCCAAACTCATTCCCATGAACAAGTATCACTTATTACTGCACTAGAATTCTCAAATCCTTCATTTATATGACTAGTTAAGCTTACACATGGAAATCTAAGTATGAAAAATTAATAAACATAATTATTGCAAACTAAGAGAGATGAATAAAAGTATTTATCAACTATTACTCATCATAAATAAATATATTAAATGACCATTACATCAAAGGACTCAAAATGATGGGCAAGAGGCTCAAAATTGGACATGAGAGAGTCCGAGAGCGTAGGTGAAGCTTGGGCTTCACTAGAGATTAACTTGAATGAGATGGAGGCTGCAAAATATGATTGATAAGACTTCATTGGTTGAAAATTATGTGGTCCATACCTACATAGAGAAGGGAATGGGAATGAAGGAGTGGGAAAAGGAAGGCTTGGGGCTCATCTCCCAAAGCTCTGAGGTGCATCACTCAGACAAATATGCTCACATAGCATCAATAAATTAATTCATCAACCAATATATGTGAATTATCTTGAATTGTTCTTTTATAGAACTCTAGGTGACCTATTTATCAAGTAGAGGCCAATGGTGATCCGTGAGAGCAAGTCAACCACATAGAAGCACTAACCCTAGCAACATAAGCACCCTCCTTGAGAAAATTGGAATGTAGGACCATGTGGAGATGGTTTCCTGTCCCAATCATCCCTTTGACTTAGAAATTAGGCCCTCCTTAGTCAAATAGTTGTTTCTTTTATTCCTGACATATTTATGCTTTTCCCTGTTTGTGAGACCGAGTCTCCATAAGGAAACTGCGCCCTCCTTTACCAACAAATTTCTGCTTTTGTCCTGGCATCTTTTCTGAGTCTCCAAGAGGAACTACACCCTCCTTTGCCAAAACTTTCTTGCTTTTGTCTCTGGCTGCTTTTCTGTTGCTTTTAGGCAATTTCCCTTTTTCTCCCTGACTACTTTTGCCATAGAGTTTCCCATTTTTTACCTTAGCAAGTTGAATTTCCCAATGCATCCCCCCATGACATGGAAAGCTCATTTCCACATAATTAAATTGCATAATAAATAATAATGATGAATACAAATTAAATGCATGCCTCAATAATAATTATTATCGAAATTTGCGTAAGATGAATAATTAATGTCAATTTGAACCCCTAGGAGTTTCAACATGGTCAACACTTTAAAGATCAATATTGAGCGGAAACGACATTCCTCCCCTCCCAAATATGCTTGTACTAAAGCAGTAGCAAAGCAAGGTGCTGTAAGATCTTCTCACCCTCCCAAGTAACCTCTTCATTGGGTAAACCTTTCCACTGTATAAGATATTCCTTGATTGTTTTGTTCCTTAATTTCCTTTCTATTCCCATCAACACTTTCTCTGGTACTAAGGCCAAATGCCCTTCATCATCCAAAGGTGGCGGTTCTTTAGAAGCTACTATATGTTGTCCAACTGCTTTCTTTAGACAAGAAACATGAAAAACATTATGGATTTCACTTTTTTCTAGCAATTCCAACTCATAGGCCACTTCACCAACGTTTTTGATAATCTTGTAGAATCCATAAAATATTGGTTGAATTTTTTCAGCCCCTTCCTTCTTCAAGGAAGACTGTCTATAAGGTTTCAGCCTTAGGTACACTAAGTCTTCTACTTGGAACACTTTGTCTATTGGGTGCTTATCTTCATACACATTTTGCTAGTTCTATGCCATATGCAGATTGTCTTTCGATGCCCTTAAAATGTCTTGGTTTCCCTGCAACCAATATTTATATTTTTGTGCCATGTAGTCTCCAAACATTAACTCTGCAAAATTCGAAGCTTCATACCCATACAAGGCCATAAAGGGAGTCATTCTGATAGAAAGATGAAATGTGGTATTATAGTAGAACTCACCCAGGTGGAGCCAAGTTTCCCAATCTCCTTGTTTTCCAGTAACATAGTTATAGAGATACCCTTCAAGCCATTGATTCACCCTTTCAGTTTGTCCATCTTTCTTGTGCTCATGTTTTGGTTTGTTCCAACCAAACCAAACAATTCCTTCCAAAAAGAACTAGTGATCTTACTATCTCTGTCACTTATTATAATTCTGGACAGTCCATGCATGCTGAAAATATTCTTGAAGAATAGATCAGCAACTTCACTAGATGAAATAGTGGATGTTACTATAAAAAAGTGTGCATATTTTGTCAACATGTCAACCACCACATAAATATTGTCTTTCCCTTGTGACTTTGGAATGTCGGTGATAAAATACATGGATAAAATTTCCCACTTTTGATCTGGAATGGATTCACTATTTTACATAATATTATATTTAAACCTAACATACATTGTTGATGGGCATGATTAGGATGTTTACAAGCCTTCCACATGTTCTTATGGAATTTTAAATAACTATTAATTTTTATAATATTTAGAGAGATATCAGAACACAAAATCAATGTCTTGAATATGATTGGTTAGAAATTTAATTAGTCCATCTTCTTGGTTTTCAATGTGAAATCACTCAATGGAAAACCAAGACAAATAGATTTTTATTCTAGTAGTAATTGGATTCTAGAAAAGTACAGAGTATTATGTAAAATATTTTAAATTGCAGAAAGATAAAATTTGTCTCATGTTTGTTTCATAGATCTTAACTCATCTGTTGTTGAAGAAATATTTTAGGATTATAGGGTGCACAGGGATGAAATTCATTCAAATAAGGAGATATTAATGGTCCATCTTTGTGTATCGTCACAAATTGCTGAGAGCTAGAATAACCCAGAAGATAACAATACTCAAGCTAGTCAGTTTGCACGGGATCTAAAGAAGGTGATATTCTCCTGCTGTTTGATCAATATCTTTTTTCATTTGAAGTTGCATTTGGAAATTCATTGTCAAAAGTATCTTGAATTGGAATATTTATTTAATCCACCTGATTTATTGTTCTCCTTCCTGTACATGCACATGCACATATGGGGTCGTGTTTACTGTCACAGTCACAATCATCTCCATGCCAATGCTGGGAAACTTCCAAGTTTGTTTGAATTCCACAGCTTAATACAGAACTAAAATAAAACCAGGCGATTTAAAATAATGTTATGATCATGTAGGCTCCTTTCCTTGTATGGTTAAGTTTCATCCCAGAAAATTGTTATGAGTTGAGCTTGAACATTTTCAGCCCTCATGGATAAGATTAAAAAGAGTCATATTGGTTGGAATATTCATGTGCCAATGGAATACTGAGGTAATTAGATTTATAATTAATGTGGTTAATTTCTCAAATGGAAATGGGTGGGTGAGTGGAATCCACATGAGTCTCTTAGCAATGGCTTCGATACTTGTTGTGCTAATCATGATCATGTAGGCAGGGACTGCCATGATATGTTGCAGGTGACTGTAGGCAAGGATGTAAACTCATATAGTATAGCTTATACATTTTCATGGCTTTTACCCTGAAAGGACAGGACATGAAACAAGCTTTGATACACTACATCAAAACATTTGGATCGGCAAGAAGGTTAGTCAATTATTAGTTTAAATGGTTTTAAATTTGAGCATATTTTGCACTGGCTTACAAATACAATCAAGCTAAGAATAATATTATACTTGCAACTATAGTGAATCCGATTATAATTTTATTTATTTTTATACATGATTTATGTTAGCTTGCAGTAAAAAATATCTTTTTGTATAAAAATGAAAAATTTCAAAAAATTTTGCTTTGTAGGTCAATTGTACTCTTTGAAATATGCCCTTCAACATGTAACCATGGATCTGGTTAGCTCCCCAAAATATTTAGATATTATGAATAATATCAAATAGAGGGCCTTTTAGCTAGAGATAAAAATTTACCCTAGGAATAGTCTGCCACCGTCTTCTAATCAAAGGCTATTTCTGAAGTACTTTAGCAAATTATGTTGATTGGTATTTAAGGGAAAGAAATAGAGGGTAAGAGAATTTAATTTATGGATTTAGAAGAAGCAACCTATCACTTCAGCATTCATGTTCCTAAGCACGCATTGGAGTCCATTCAACTCAGTTTCAATTGCTTCTGCATGACCTCCACCTTTTATTTCTATCAAAGAATCCCACAAATTTCCCACTTTCACTTGGAAATCCTTTGGCAGTCTTGTTTCCACTATCAAGGATTTGGATAAACACCATTTCCTGCTGCCTTTAGGGGTTCCATTTATTTTATATGCGAAACCTTTTTGGGAAGAGTAGCTACTATTTTTGGAGGTGGGTGAGTAAATATGGTTGTGCTCACTTTAAAATGTTATAGCAACACTTGGATTCACACTAAAGTGAGTGACTCAGCCGCTGTCACTAAATTCACTTCCTTTTAATTATCGAGTGTGATGATCTTCATGTCTCTAACTAACCAGCCAAAGACTTTGCTTGATATGAAACACATTTACTAAAGAGATCTCCAATATTTGGAAGCTAAATAGCAACTTCCCAAGCTAAGAACATATTTTCATTGCTTTCACCACAAGGTTCTCATCTTTCTCCATCAAATATTCCTGTAATTATTTAATTTGGCTGATTTTGAATTCTCTTGTTGACTAGGAAATACACGAGTTTGTTTAAATTCCCTAAACATGATTGACACTATCCTTTTCAAACAAGTCAAGGATGTGATTAGTCTCCGGTATCTTGTCCTTCATTTTTAAGTGTCAGTTGTTTAAGTTTGTTTCAACCACCTTTGTTAAGGATTGAAATAACTCCATTTCTCAAATTTGTAATTCAACATTTTCTATACTTTAAAAGTCCCAGGATCCCATAGTACCATGCAAAGAGTAACATGTTAATGACTCATAAATGTCGAAAACATTCCTTGAGATCACTTGAGATTAGAACATTGCAGTGAAACATTAATCCTTCAAACATTAATCTAATAAAAACAAATATCAAATCAATTCCAATCTTGTATCATTGCTAGGTGTCAAAATTTTCTGAGTGTCAAGTGCTGATATAGATTTTTTGAGTGTCAAAATCATACACAACAATCATTTATAGCTCTGTACAAGTCCTATTTTCGCTTGAAAATAAAGGTATTTGTGAACTGAGGTTTCTTACAATCATTTTTTGCAATCTTTAGCATCATTATATAGTGTGTTGATGACTTAAAATTACAGCAGTACCCTCTTACTTGAATATGGTGTAAACACTAGCTATTTTGCTTGAATATCATTGTATTCTCATTTAAGGATGTGTCTTCATGTCCTCTTATCATGGGTCTCTTAATGGAGTATGATTAAATACCAAACCTTAAACAAACATAATGGTTGCTAGGGTATAGTGATTTTTGCAATCCCATTAAGCCAATTTCTTTAGTTTTGTTCAAAATTCCTAGAAAAGGTATATGAATTTCATAACCTGCTTGATCATATATTGTGAACTTATACAATCTATCATCCTTTGCCAAAGTTGTGTATTGATCCTTTTTTATCATTATAGAGGACTCTGTAAGTTAGGTTTCCAAATTCTTAAAGGGTGCTAGCTCAATGGAAGAGCGCTTGCCTTACAAGCAAGAAGTTGATGGTTCAATTCCTCCATGCCCTAATGATATTATAATATTGGTTAAAAAAAACTAAGTTAGTAACAAAAAAAAAGAGATAAGTGACCAAACAATGAGAGATAAGTGACCAAACAAAATGACCAAAATTCGTATTTAAAATTACTAAAAATGACTAAATTAGTGACCAATCAATGAGAGATGCGAAACTAGGCATTAAAAAAGATGCAACACATGGCGCTAATGATGAATCCAAATATGGCATTTATATGGTAGCAAAATAAGACGCGAAACTAGGCATTAAAAAGGATGCAACACATGGTGCTAATGATGAAGCCAAACATGGCGTTGATATGGTAGGAAAATAAGATGTTACTTTGGATGCAAAACATGGCGCTACATAGGAAGAAAAATATGGTACAACCATATAATAAATATTACGCGTCATTTTGGTATCAAAACACGATGCAAAAAAGGAAGCAAAAATTGGTGCAAATTTGGAAGAAAAAATTGGCACATATTTGGAAGTATAATAAGGTGCAAAATGGGATGCTAAAGAGGTAGAAAAAATGGATGAAATATTGGATGCTAATTTCGATGATAACATGGTGCTATTAAGGATGCAAATATGACATTAACAGGGATGTCATTTAAGAAGAAAAAGCGGACACTCGTTAGGAAGAAAAATAGGATGTTAATTAGAAAGCAAACCTCGACGTTGTTTTGGAAGAAACATTGGACGCTATTTTGGATGTCATAAAGGATGCTATCTAGGAAGCAAAAAAAGACCGTTTTTGAGACGCTTTAAGTTTTTTCCATGATGCGTCCCATTTAGCATCTAGTTTGACCACTCAATGTAAAACAAATTACACTAAAAAGGGACGCTAAATGGGACATTAATTCTAGGATTTGTTGTATCATCTCCGTATCATCTATGGAATACAACCTTTCACATGGCTTCAATTTCTGCTCCCAAATGCAATATGGTGCCTATCCTGCATCGAAAAATCTCCAATGCCAACAACATAAGCACCACATTCTAGCACAAAAGTTTTGTAAAAATCAGGAAAGGAAAGTACTAGACAACTGCGCATTATCTCTTTCATTTTCTAGAAAGATTTCTCATCCTCCTCACTCCAACTAAATGCCCCCTTCTTAGTCATATTTGTCAAGGGTGTAGTGTACTGGGAGTATCCTTTGACAAATATACAGTAGTAGTTACAAAGGCCATTGAATCCTCTCAGTTCAGTGAGGTTCCTTGGGATTTCCCATTCCAATATGGCCTTTATTTTATCCTTGACCCCTTTTTGCAGGCAGATCACATGGCCAAGATATAGAAATTATGTCTTGCCAAAGTCACACTTAGACATCTTTGAAAAAAAGGACTGATCTGCAACCATAGTGAGTACCTCCTCCAAGTGGTGCAAGTTCTCCTCTCATGTCATACTATAGATCATAATGTCATAAAAAAAACATGGACATAATTATAGAGCTGCTTGGTGAACACCTTGTTCATGCATGATTGGAAGGTTGTTGGTGCATTAGTTAAGCCAAATGGCATGACCAAAAATTCAAAGTGGCCAAAATGACAATGGAAGGCTGTTTTTTGTATGTCTTCCTCCCTCATTCTGATTTGCTGGTACCCTGACCGAAGATATATTTTGGAGAAAAAATTGGTTCCATGCATCTCATCCATCAGCTCATCAATTCAAGGAATTGGGTACTGGTTCTTTATGGTCTTCTTGTTCAAGGCTCAATAAGCTATGCACATCCTGAGTGTCCTATCCTTCTTCACCAAAAACACCAAAGAAGAAAAAGGATTGGATCTTGGTACGATGAGTCCCAACTCAAGGAGCTCCTTGACGGCCTTCCCCATTTCATCCTTGAATATATTTGGATTCTTATAGGGATGGATTTTTATTGGAAGTGTACCAAATTCCAACTCAATCATGTGTTCAATGCCATGGTCAGATGGCTTGCCATGTGGAAGGTCTTCGAAAACCCTCTTATGGTTGTGCAACAATTTTTTTATACATTTGGTCCAGGATGAAACCTTGGCAGTAGTTCCCTCAGTGGTGATCTGGAATTCAACAACCCATTCAATGTCACTATGCCTCATAACAGATCTCATGCTTTTGGAAAAAATTACTTTTCTTGGATAAGTATTCATGCCTTTCAATACCATTGGTTTTCTTTCAACATCCTTGAAATCTATATGGGGAATCTTGTAATTCACAGAGTGCTCTCCAATAGAGTACAACAATTGAACCTGCAACACCATGTTGGTGTCTGCCACATTGATAGCATAAAACTTGTCTTTCATAGTGTAGTCACCAATGTTCACTTGCAGATTTGGAATCCATCGATTGCATTCCATTATATGGTTACCCGAAATGACCACAGTGAATCCTTCAAAGGAATCAATTGAAAGTTTTCTTCTCTCCACCAAGGCTCCATCAATAAAATTATGGGTGGAACCCCCATCAACAAAGCTTTGATTTTCTATCCTTGCAGTACTCTTTTCAGCCTTAAAGTATGGAACCAAAGTACCCCACTAAGTACTGCAATTTTTCTGCTGGTTTGATGGAGTTTCTCCTCTTCTTTAGTTGGTTCATACTCTCCATTATCCACCTCATTTTCTTCCACCACCTCTTCATCACTTTAAGAAAATACTTCAATATAGTGTGCTTTTCCCTTCACACACTTGTGGCCCGAAGCCCAAGGTTTTTGGCAGGAAAAACACAGTTTTTTCCTCCTCAATTCATCCTGATCCTTCTAGGAGTAATCTCTCTTTCTAGGGGCAGGAAAGTTTCTCACATGAGGTATTTGATTCTGAAATTTATGAGGCATAGGAGGTCTTGCAGGATACTTTGTCCTCATAATTGCATCCTATAGGTCTCTAGTTCCACTCACCGCTTCCTGCAGAGTGATGGGTTAGTAAGCTTTCACCAACACCTTCAAAGGTTCAGCTAGTCCTTCTGTAAAGAAAAGGATCAGCCTTGACTCTAATATGCCAGTGACCATTACAGCCAAATTTTGGAACTCTGATATGTATGCTTCTGGATTTCCAACTTGTCTAATGTGTGCTGAATCTCGAAAAGAGATATCAAGATCTCTCTGGTCAAACCTTTCTGTTAATTTTCTAGTGAACTCCTCATAGGTGACTACTTGATCATGGCCAAGGGTATTCATGCCATGAAACCACCATTCAATGGTCTCCCCATCAATATGTAGGGATTCCAACTTGATGGAATCCCTTTCTTCCATAGGATTCAACTAAAAATATGTGTCCATTTTTTGGATCCAGGAGCTCATTGAGCCATTGGAAATTCCATAAAAATATGGAAAAGTGATTTTCCCAAGGTAATTATTTAATTCATAATTCTGATATGGATGCCTTGGATTTCCTTTTGGATGCACTTTATATTGAATATCACATAAATGGTTAAATGGAAGAGCCCCTCTGCATTTTTAACTCAAGGTTTGATAATCATAAAACTTCTCTTCCCATGTAGTAATTGTTTCATCCTGTGCTTCATGGTCTCCCTTAGGGATATATACAAATTTGGGAATAGTAGGTCGGGGCTTAAACTTTGGTTCATTTCTATACTCTAGAGGCCTATTCTGAGGCCCAGTCTTGGAGAAAATAGATCCACCCATCACCTTCTTATCTTCACATTGGGAACCAATGCTGCTCCCTTATCCATCTTTAACTCCCAGCTATCTAGTTAGGAATTCTATGGTATCTTGACCAAAAGGTATGCTGTTAGTTGAAATGTATTGCAGGCCTTTCAACTTGTTCCTGACAAAGTTTCGGAGCTCATCCTTCAACTTCCTCCTCTTGAGGAATCTTTTTTTTAGAATCATAATTGTATTTTGGACCAGTTGATGAATATCACAATAAGGTATGGAGGACCATGATATGATACCACTGGAATGTTCCAAAGTATGATATGCAGACCTGAACACTAAATAATGCTACAAATTAAATACAATTTCTGATATGAAATTACAACCACTCGGTGAATCTTCAAACTAGGTAATTCAATCTGTTTTGTTGGGAAATTTGTAAACATGGGAGTAGGAAGGGGAAATAAAACAAGGGTAAGTTCATAATAGTGAATTAATTTTCCCTAACACATTTATATCGGGGACCATTCAGGTTTCAGAATCCGCTATGTGGAAACTTAATCCCCTGCTTTTGGGTCACCCAACAGTGAAACTAGGGAAATGTATTCAGTACTTTTGACTACGGGATTGGGGAAATGCACAGAGGTTTTGTATGAAATTTATGTATAATAAAAAAAGGTTCAGGATAGTTTGGGACAGTTATGGAGCATATTGAAGAGTTTATGAGTGAATTGGGGTTTTTAGGCAATTTTGGACTGGGGAAGTCCTGCGCAATGGAGGCTCCCAAAACACTGTACGACCTCAACAAATTTATGATATGGAAGTATGTATGGGTAGATAGGTGTGTCAGTGATGCAACAACTCATCGAATTGAAAATGAATGAATATAACTCTATGAATTGAAAGAACAACTAGACTAGTCAAATTTAACTAGTAATCTAGCTAGGGTGTGTAAGTAAGCTTGGGATTCATAAAAGAACTGTATTAGACTTGATAAATGCATTTGAAAGAGACTAATACATATTATTACAGCATATAAAACCACTCAAGCTCATTCCCATGAACGGATCTCACTTTTACTGCACTAGAATGCTCAAATCCTTCATTTTGATGACTAGTTAAGCTTATACATGGAAATGTGAGTATGAAAACTTAATGAATAGAGTTATTGAGACCTTACAGAGATAAATACCAGTATTTATCAGTTTCTAATCATCATACATAAATATATTAACTGATTACATCAAAGGACTCGAAATGGTGGGCAGGAGGCCCAAAATTGGACATGAGAGAGTCTGAGAGCATAGGTGAATATTGGGCTTCACTGGAACTCGACTTGAATGAGATGGAGGCTGAAAAAGATGACTGATAAGACTTCACTGGCTGAAAATTATGTGCTCCATACCTGCACAGAGAAGGGACTAAGAATGAAGGAGTGGGGAAAGGAAGGTTTGAGGCTCATCTCCCAAAGCTATAAGGTGCATCACTCAGAAATCTATGCTCACACAGCATCAATTAATTAATTCATCAACCAAACTGTGTGAATGAGCTCAATTTTTTTATATAGAACTTTGGGTGACCTGTTTAGCAAGTAGAGGCCAATGGTGACATGTGAGAGAAAGTCAACCGCCTAGAATCCCTAACCCTAGCCACATATGGACCCTCAAAATTGGAATGTAGGACCATGTGGATATGTTTCCCTTCCTAGTCATCCCTCTAACTTAGAAACTATGCCCTCCTTAGTCAAATAGTTTCTTCTTTTATTCCTGAAAGCTTTATGCTTTTCCTTGCTTTTGATACCGAGTCTCCATAAGGAAACTGCGCGCTCATTTACCAAAATTTTCCTGCTTTTGTCCTGACAACATTTCGTAGTCTCCAAGAGGAAAATGTGCCCTCCTTTGCCAAAAGTTTCCTTCTTTTGTCTTTGGCTTCTTTTCTATGGCTTTTAAACAATTTCCCTTTTCCTGCCTGACTACTTTTGTCATAGAGTTTCCCATTTTTTGCCTTGGCAAGTTGACTTTCCCAATGTGCCCCCCCTGAAATGGAAAGCTCATTTCCATATCATTAAATTGCACAATAAATAATAATGACGAATAAAAATTAAATACATGCCTCAATAATAATTATTAGCAAAATTTCCATAGGATGAATAATTAATGTCAATTTGAACCCCTAGGAATTTCAGCATGGTCAACACTTTGATGATCAAGATTGAGGGTACATGACAATGGCCTTGCATGGGATACGATGGGGTTTTCTATCGCCTCTATCAATGACTAGGGTGTCAGGTTTGCAACCAAAGTGTTATCTAGTAAGTTGTTGTAGAAGATGTGCTCGAACCAATGTACTGCTGGTACCATCGTTGTGGTAGAGAAATGTGCTCCAGGATTTCAGATGAATTGGGAAACATCTTTTCTCAATGAATGATTGGAAGATTCCATAAACATGCAGGAGAGAGGTAATCCTTTTACTTACTCCCAGTTTCTAATATTGATTTATTTTGTTGCATGGGTCAAACCACCCAACTATCAAGGGATGGAATTGAATGTCCCATGTTGTGGAGAATGGTATCAAAATATATGGTTTGAAGAGAATAATTGGGGACAAAAACAAGAAAAAACATCGAGTTTTATATGCATGCTAATGCACCAAGGAATCACAGTGGAAGTTAGTCGAGGATTGTCGAAGTGATTGTACCACATTATTGAAACATTATCAATTTTATCATTGTGTATCACCATTTTTATCTTCAGCCACAACAAGATCCTCAACATCACTAGTTAACCAATTTATTTCGGTTGTCTGAGGAGGAAATTGATGCTATTGGGATTGGCTAGAGGAGTGGAAGCAACTTATCGTAGATGATTTGTTGTCTACTAAAAATAAACCATGATAGGAAGGCACATTAGGGACCCGACTAGGGGGCCCACATAGAGAATATAATATGTCAAGCTCTCTCCATAACAATGATGAGAAGTTGAGCACTACCCCGTTCGATTAAGATGTGGCACCGAAGAGGAAAACCATGAAAAATAGAGAAAAAGAGTAGGAAGAAACAAAAATCTGTCAAGGACTCAACCTTGGTCGGGTTGACTAATGGTGATTAGA
>LPNX010046739.1:6884-85166 GCA_001517045.1 Pseudotsuga menziesii | reverse complement strand
TGATGACTTGGTTGTCAGAGGACTTTCTTATTTCAACGATTCCATCAAACATGTGGATGGAATGGCCTTGCTGTCGAATCTCCACCAAGGATAGCAGGCTCCTCTACAACTCTGGAAGATAGAGAACATTCTTCAACAAGAAATTAGGGAATCCAGGCATCTTCAGTCGAATGGTGCCCATTCCCTTTGGTTTAATACTTGACTTATCTGCAAAGTACACTATGCCATCTATTGATTCATTGAGTTCTTCAAAACACTCTTTTCTAAATGTCATGTGTGATGTTTCGCCAGTATCAAGCAGCCAACAATATTTATAAGATGAAAGAGAAGTCATTTCATTAAATCCAAGATTACAATGTGCAACAATACAAGAATAAGAAGATTTACTAGCATCTTGGTCATCTTTCTTCTGGTTGTGCTTGTCTTTGATGGAGTCCCATGAAGCCCAACACTGATCTGATGTGTGCCCAATCTTTCTTCAACGCTTGCACTGCAACTTTGATCTTTTGCTTCTACCCCCTCTGCCTCTCTTGCTGCAATCTCCCTTGGAAGGGTCTTTGAACCGATTCTTTGTTTTCTGAACAAATTCAAATGATTCTTCGACAGGCTCGCTTTATTTCTTGATCTTTCTAGACCATTTTGGATATGTTTCTTTGCCATTGAGGACATCACCAACAATAGGTGCTATAGATTGCATTTTTTCAACTATTAGTGTAATTTACAATATTGATCTAATTATGACAAAGAGAAAAACAATAACCTTGCAGGTCTACAGTCTCTGCCAAGGTGATTTACAATCAGCAGCAATACAATTTATATGGTGCTGTTCAAACATAAAAAATAATAAGCTCTACAACTGTTTACAACAATATTTTCATGTCACATGACAGTGGTAGTTTTCAAAGGAACATATCAGAATGATTCCAACATTTAGCAGCCAATATACTCAACGCAGATACAAACTTATAGCTCGCAGCATTGGTGCTTCAATGCAGTAGTTGTAGCTCGCAGCAGATAGCAAATACAAATCGCAGCACTCTCCAGCACTAAATTAGGGCAAAATTAGGGTTTTTGTATTTTAATGAACAAAAAAATGTTTTACCTCCACTCATAGGTATTAGAGCAGTCGATACTCATTACATCTTTCCTCCACGTTCTTGCAGAGAACAGTCTTCACACAGGCAGCCCAACGTAGTCTTCACAATGCAGCAGGCACACCAACGCAGTCTTCAGGTAAATCGCAACAGTCAGCAGAAAATTAGGGTTCGCACCCTTCAACGCACGCAGAGGTCACAACAACCATTTTATATGCAGCAAGAAGGCATCTACTCCAGAAATCGCAGCCTCTTCATTTGTCACGAATGCAGAATGAGACTGAAAAAATGTTATGCAGCGAACCAGTCTTCATAAGATACTCATCAGCAAGAGATATCAATGCAACTCCAAAAAATTAGGGCATGAATGAGGTTTCAGGCGTCCTTCAACGCAGGCACCAGTTTTCAACGCAGGCACCAGTTTTCAGGCAGCATATAACATATCATAGAGTCTCCATGCTATATATCATGCTGATTGATATATATCAGCATAAACGCAGTCTTCAACGCAATGTCTATCAGTCTTCAATGCCAACGCAATATCAGTCTTCAAAGCCCACGCAATATCCTCAAGCAGCAAATATCAGTCAGCAATACCACATCATATATTTCAACGTAGCAATATTTCTCAATGGAATATATGTATCATATACCAGTCTTCAATGCACCCAGTATATCAGACATAGCGCACAAAAAACTGAGATCTGTCTTCACGTTCCACAAATCTTTGTGAAGGAGAATTATATTTTATAAATAATTTTTTCTCATACACTGAAAATACGATTCAATCAATGCCACCAGATTTGTTAAGAGAACAAAGGAGCTGAGCTAAATGTGACGTTGAGTCACGGTACTGCTGCAGCAAAGCTTGCAAGCTCAGATCGCAGCCCAGTGTAGCAGGTCGCAGCTTATCAGCACTCCACGCTCTCCCAAATCCAACGCAACCTTCAACGCAATAATACTAAATAATAATAATACTGTTTTATGTAGTAGCCGCACCGAGCCTACCAATCTATAGGCACTGATCTAAATCTGCAAGTTTTTCTTAGGTCTTCGCGGCTTCTCTTCGAAGGAGAGCTGTACACTAGTCTTGTAAATGCTCTATTTTTGAGCTCTTAATTTTATTTTCTGAATGGTTTTATAACACGAACATGGAAGTGAAGAACAAAAGGCGTTGGCTGTATTTAATGGAGAGTGGAATGATTTTCCTGAAAATATAACTGCTTCTCTAAGGGATGTATTTCAATCTGGAAAATCAGCTGTGGAGGTGTCAAATGACAGCTCCTTGAATCTGCTTGATTTTCTACGGATGATTCAGATTGATCTGGCTACTGGAACGGAGCGGTCGTTTGCTCAACGCAGATATAATAATAATACTGCTTCTATGCTGCTGTAGCAACATCCAGAGCTCCAAACTCTGGTTCTAAGACAAGGGGGCATGAAAGGAAACCCTAATAAACTGTAAGTGGTATATACAACACAATGTACAGACTCCTCACTCAGGATATGCGTGAGTCTCCAACACAACACCAAAGAGCAAGCTATACACATACAAAACACGTCCAGATTAGGGTTTGCAGTACACAAACTCAATCAAGAAGGAATTGTAACATAGACAATGCATGCGACTCGATTGGCAGACTGATGGAGCAGTATGGCAATGGACTGGCAAGCAGAATGGCAGCCAGGAGTTATGGCAGATAGCCCTGCTCTGATACCACTTGTTGGTAATAACTCCCGATTGATTAACTATTCCAATGCAAAAGCCTATACTTATACAAATCTCATGGTGGTTGGGTTTCACCTTCCGCTCAGCCTTTTCGGCTTCCAACTATTCCTATTTATTTATTTACAATATTATAATCCCTAACGGATTATATTCTAACACACTTGATACCTCAAGTGTCATCTAAGAAGACACCAAATAAAATGTATGATGCACTTTTGAGAGTGTATGAGGGAAGGAACTCGAACAAAAAGATGAATTTGAGAGCTCAACTGAAGGGCACCAAGATGAGAAAAGGAGAATCAATTAAATATTAATTCACAAGGGTCTCCCAGTTCAAGGAAAAAATAAGTGCTATTGGAGACACCCTTGATGAGGATGAACTAGTTATGACTGCTCTCAATGGTCTCACTAGACCTTGGGAATCATTCAGAGACCTTAGGACTCATTCATACAAACTTTGTGTGCTAGAAAGAAAGTATGAAGTTTGACATAGTATGGGAAGATTGCATTCAAGAAGAAGCTAGAGTAGTCAACAAAGAAGCTCTACTCAGAGAAGGTGATCAGGCTCTAGCCATCCATACTAAAGGAAGAAAACAATCAAACTTCAAGAAGGGTAATCATAAACCTTCAAATAAGAAGTATAAAAAGAATAATAAGGATTACTCAAAGTATCAATGATACAACTGTCATAAGATAGGACACCTTGCCAGAGAGTGTCCATCACCAAAGAAGAAAAGAAACAACAAGTGACATCTTGCTCATCTAGCTGAAGATGAGGATGAGGAAGAAGAAAGACCTCGAAAGATATTAACTAGAGAAGAAGATGTAGAAGAATATGTACTATTCTCTGCACTCTCTGGGTCTGTAACACCTGGAGAAGATACATGGTTATTGATAGTGGTGCTTCAAAGCACATGACATGGAAGAACCAAAATCTGTCAAGACTTGAAGAAAATAGCTCTCCTTAGAAAGTATCATTAGGAGATGACTATCAATATCCCATCAAAGGTATTGGTGAATCAAGCTAGAAGCTTGACTCTGGGGCTTCCATGAATATGAAGGAAGTACTGTATGTACCAGTTTTGAAAAAGAACTTACTTTCCATCTTAGCTCTAGATAAGAAAGGATATAGAGTTTATTTTATAGATGGACAAGAACTTATGTAGTCTAAAGGGAAGACACTTGAAGATGTTCTGGTCATTGGTGAAGAAGAAGGAGGACTATACAAAATCAAAGGATATTCAGTGACAGCCCTTGTCCATGATACTACCAGTTCAAGTGAAATATGGCATAGGAGGCTTGCTCACATCAACTACAAAGCATTGCCCTATGTGAGAAAGATGGTAACAGGGTTACCGAATCTGAATATCGATCATGATGGAACTTGCAAAGGATGTGCAAGAGGAAATAACATCAAGAATCCCTTTTCGAAAAGTGAAACAAAGACTAAAGGTACGTTGGAACTAATTCATTTTGATGTATGTGGTCCTATGCCCTCCATATCATTAAGTGGATATGAGTATTATGTCACATTTATTTGATGACTATTCAAGAAAGACTTGGATATAGTTCTTGAAGAACAAGAGTGAAGTGTTCAGGAAATTCAAGGAATTCAAAGCCTTGATAGAGAACCATTCAGAAAGAAGAATAAAGACATTGAGATCAGATATTGGTAGAGAATACACTTCAAAAGAATTTGAATCATTTTGTAACAAGGCAGGAGTCAAGATGGAACTAACTACTCCCTATAATCCCAAATAGAATGGTGTTGTGGAAACAAAGAATAGAGCTATTATGGAAATAGTGAAAACAATGATTCATGACCAAGACCTCCCCATGCACCTATGGGCTGAAGAAACAAGAACAATCGTATATGTGCATAATAGATTATCTCACATTGCGCTTGGTTTCAAGGCTCCCGAAGAGATGTATATAGGAAAGAAACTTGAAGTAATCCATCTCAAGAAATTTGGTTTCCCAGTATATGTACATATTCCGAAAGAGAAGAGAGCCAAGTTGGATCCTTCTAGAAAGAAGGGAATAATTGTTGGATACTGTGAAGTCTCCAAATCCTTCAGGATATACATTTCAGGATTCCATCATATCGATATTAGTAGGGGCGTAACATTTGATGAAGAGACAACTATTAAGAAATCCAGAAGGTGTCATCTTGAAGAAGTACATGAAGAGGATGTACCTCCCAGAATAGTAGAAGCTGAACCTTGTCCTGAAATAGTAGCATCTAAAGATCATGATATGCTAGAACCTTAGGAACCCCCTACTATGGATATCTTTTGAAAGAAAAAACATACTTGGGTAAGAGAAATCATACATGAAGCATAGAGATATGGAGCTCCAAAAGGCTCCACCAGAACAAGCAAAAGATCAAAGCCATACTCCAAATATGTAGCTTTGATGTGTGACCTTGTAGATCAAGAACCCACCAACTATGAAGAATTTTCATAGAATAAATAATGGGTTGAACCAATGACAGAAGAATACTAGACGATAATGAAGAATGATGTTTGGGATATAGTACCCAAACCAGAAAACAAGAGTGTGGTATCTTTGAAATGGATCTACAAGATAAAATATGTTGCTGATGTAAGTATTGAGAAGTACAAGGAAATATTTGTGGCTAAAGGATTCTCTCAGAAAGAGGGAATTAATTATGAAGAGACATTTGCTCCAGTAGCAAGGTACACTTCCATTAGAACCATCATGGCACTTTATTCCATGATGAAGCGGGATCTACACCATATGGATGTAAAGACAAACTTCTTGAATGGCATGATTGAGGAAGAGGTTTACATCGAACATCCATAAGGATTTGAAGTTGAAGACAAAGTGAGTCATGTATATAAGTTGAGAAAAGGCTCTGTATGGACTAAAGCAAGCTCCTAGAGATTGGTATGGTAGAATAGATAGCTTCTTGACAAGATTGACATTTACCAAGAGTAAAGCTGATCCTAACCTTTATATGAAGGTTATGGATGATGAACCTGTCATACTATTGCTGTGTTTGGATGATATATTTCTGACAGGAAATGGGAAACATATCACAAATTGCAAGAAGAAGCTAGCTAAATAATTAGAGATGAAAGATATTGGATTGATGCATTATTTCCTCGAGCTGGAAGTGTGGAAAGGCCTAGAAGGAATCTTTTTGAACAAGGGAAAGTATGTAGTATAAATCTTGAAAAAAATTGATATGTTGGATTGTAAAGCCATGGCCACATACATGGACACCAACTTGAAGTTGTTATCTAATGAGTCATCTAAGTTATTGGACATGACTAAGTACATATAGATCATTGCATCATTGATGTATCTAACGAATACAAGGCCATATATATGCTTTATTGTGAACACGTTAAGTCAATATCTAGTTAAACCTAGACGGGTTCACATGATAGCTGCAAAGCATGTGATGAGGTACCTAAAAGGTACAATAGACTTGGGACTTTACTCTGGTAGAGATCATGATAACATATTGTATGGATATACAAGTTCAGATTTGGCAGGAAGTGCTGCAGATAGAAAGAGCACCTCAGGTGGATGTTATTTTTTTGGATCTGCCATGATCTTCCAGGTGGATGTTTCTCTCAGTACAGCTGAAGCAGAGTACATAGCATCTTGCTCCGCTAGTTGTGAAGCGATACAGCTTCAGAAACTGATGTCAAGACTATTTGACATAGAGTTGGACACCACAGTGATTCTTTGTGACAACTAGAGTTGCATAAATACGACAGAGAATCTGGTGTTCCATGATAAATCAAAGCACATAGAAATCCAATACTTTTATATAAGGGATATGGTACAAAAGGGAGCTATAAAGCTTGAGTAACTAAGTACCGATGAGAAAGTTACTGATGTGCTAACCAAGCCTCTATCTCAAGTAAAGTTTGAATATTTTTGTGTTAAGATTGGTTTAGTTCAAAAATAATTTCCTTGCAAGTAGGAACAATGATGATACTACAAATGATGAAGATAGAGACTCTCTTTGAAAGGAGGAATAAGTTGAAGATATGGACTCCCCTTAGAAAGGAAGACCAGGTCGAAGATATGAACCCTCCTTAAACAAAAGGGGAGTAGGTTAATAATATGGATCCTCCCAGGAAAGGGGGAGTGATGATAATACTGACATCAATGATGGGATGACACTGATGCTGACAAGGTCCGAAACTCACTTGTGGATGATAGTATCCTCTCTCGAGGATTGCATGTATAACACTTTGTTCATGAGAGTGGTCCTCACTAAAGATGGCCCTGGATATGTTACTCTCGCATGGAGAGTACCCACATTCAGTTGTGGATACCATAGATTAAAAATTGTTTGGGAGTGGTCCTAGCCTTAGTAGAAAGGATGCTCTACGATGAGTCCTTATGAATGATAGGGCCAACATTTACATCTAGTCAAGATCTACTTTGCAGACATTACTCTTGTATGGAGAGTATACCTACATTTATATCTATATGCCATAGAATAAAACTCCTTTGTGAGTGGTCCTAGACTTAGTGGCAAGGATCCTCTATGATGAGTCCTCACGAACGCCATAGTATAACACTCGCATGGATTGGTCCTAGCTCTAACAGGTTGAGGATGTTCTACGAGAGGGTCGACACCTAGTTGCGGTTGATATCTGTAGTAGCAGACAATACTCTTATATGGAGAGTATGCCTACATGTATATGTAGATAATGTGGTATAACAATCACTTATGAGTGGTCCTAGATTTGGAAGCTGATGATGCACTGCGATGAGTCCTCATGAACGACATGGCTTGCATCTAGGTGCGATCGAGATCTACATTCAGTTGTAGACAATTCAGCTGGTCAATACTATGGACCCTCCTCATTAAGGGGGAGTAGGATGATGGAGGATTGCATCATCCTTGGACCTATGTCCTAAAGTGATATGGATTGATCATCCCACAAAGAGATCATGTGTGCTACAGGTAGCATGGTGGCGAAGGATCAAGAAGATCAAAGTGCGACTGCAAAGGATAAAAAAGATTGAAGTGATGCTACAAAGGATCGAAATGATCAAAGTGCTACTGCTACGAAAGATCAAGAATATCAAAAGTGCTGCAAAGGATCAAAGATCGAAGTACTACTGCAAAGGATCAAGAAGATCGAAGTGCTGCTACGAAGGATCGAAGTGTTGCTGCAAAAGGATCAAGTGATCTTGTGATGCAGAAGATGAAGACATTGAAGAGTAATTGTTCCAGTTATTGATGAATGTTTAAAACTTCCTATGACATAAAGATGTATTACCTCGATACTGCTGGAGATATTCTCTCTCGTTACTCCTATAATCTATGATGATGTTGTCAGTAGAATAAACTTCTCGTTAAAGGGGGGTGTTGAAATATTGTAACTTCAAAGGATATTCTAAATGTATTTTATTGATGTAAACCAAGGGAGATGTTATTATTCCTTCGTCGGGATGTTACTATTGTAATTGGTCATCATAGAATCATGAGGTAAATCCACCATTGTAAGTCGGGTCGTTAGTACCCTAATGAATAATATAAAATACTATTTTGAGTCTTCCTAGGTTAAGTCGGCCCAAATAGTTTAGTGGGGTGGAGTTATTTAGGGTAAAAGTTAGTTGACATAATGTGTATAAATAGAGGATCCGTGTTCCTCATTATAACACAGACTCACTCACTTGTGTAGCACATAGGAGAGAAAGAGAGAGAAATTGACAAGGAGGAGAATACCTATTTTTGGGGTTTTATCTTATACATCTTATATAGAGGAAGTTTTGTTGGGTTTTCGCCCCCTTGAGGGTTTCCCAAGATAAATATCGTGTCTATCTTGTGATTGTTTTTTTTTAGTGATTCTGCATATGATACTATTGTGAATTTCGATTGAACACTAATGATATCTAGTCTAGAATATGAAATCTTAACATGAAGCCCCTCATTGTTATGCTTCTGTGTATCTACAGTACTTGATGTTATTTATTGTACCTCAGATATTTTGACTCCCAGTAATTGAGTCCATTCAGTTGTGTACACCTCCATATTCAACAGAGCATCAACTATTATGATATTGCATTCTATGATAATTCCATTTTTCCTATGTACCAGCTTCTTCAGATCAATATGTATATTCATCCTCCTAGTGAGGCCTCCATTATGTACTTCCAATTATTTGAGCCTTTATCCCCATATGTATATTGAGACATTGATAGAAGCATGGGTATGCCCACATCTTCCATATACATTTATGATATTATATGTACCTCATCCATTTTTTAGAAGAAATACAAACCAAAATCCATTGCAGTTCGAATGAGGAGACCCCATTCTTTTGCGGTCCTCTCCAGTCTCTCCACTATTGTCACCATTTCTCCCTTGATCCTATGATGTCTATCATCCATATGATGAGCTCCTGCCCTCACACATTAGGGGGGAATATGTTAAGACAAAAAATTGTACTCCTAGCTCTCTATGGTCCAAACCATAATTATACATCATAATACCAACATTATTCCCTTCATTTTGAGCTTCACAATTAAATTCTACCAAAATTGGTCCAAAACATTATTATTCCTTCCCCCATAAATACAGGGAAGTTGAGAATTTATTGCAGCATAAAACCCCACTCTCTCCAAAAAAGAAAAAAAAACCCTAAAATGAGAATGGGTCAAAAACCATAGACAAATACCATGCACAATAAAATACCATGGGTCAAAAAACCTTGGACGATCCTTTAAATACATTGTGAAGGTCTCCCCAAAAACACTTTTAAACTTTTCACCCACTTTTGCATTCCCTAAGCCCTCAGTTGGCGAAGCCTTTTTTCATCATTCCCATACTTTTTCTACACCATTTCACGTGTATGTTGAGATTTTTCCATACCCTCCTTGGATCCATTCCCCCTTTTTAACAACAATTAGTGGAGAGGACTGGAGAACTAGACCGTGGAGCCGGTGGACTATTTCCTCAAATGACTGTAGTGGCCCATGTTATTAAAAGTATGCTTGTCCTTGTTTCTCATTAGTTAGAAATATTATATATAAAAAGTCATAAACATATTTTTGTTGTTATTATTGCTTATTCTTGCAAGTTGAGGTTGAGAAATCCCTCGCACCATGAACTATACCATATGATCCGCTTGATATAGGGTAGATGCTTTTGCACGTAGTAGGGTAGAAATCCCCACTACACAATGCTGCAAAGAGTTCTTGACACTCCTGTGTCATTTGTTGGAGTTGCATGCGGGTGACTGCTTCATCTTTACTTACTTGGGGAACCTAACTCATAATCTACATTTGGTGCGTATCATCTTGTTCTGAATATACAAAGATGCTCATGAAATTCATCACGTTCTGCATGAGTTTTCCTCCATGAAAGACATAACTGTTGAATGTTATCCAAGAGCACAATGGGCATGATCTCTTCTAGTGTTGTAGGCATATACTTCCTTACTTGTGGCCATATAGTCTACAACTGATCGCATAAAAATGAAACAATTTATTTTGTAACTTGTTTTTCTTTCTAGGAGGTGTCCTTGGAAGTGAGTGCATTTTCTATCTCAATACATGCCTCATCATATGCATGTTTAATAAAAAATTTCTCAATTTTGGAAAAAAGATAAAAAAAATTCTACCTCAATAGTGGTTTTGTATATCTATTCAAGTAATTGTTGTCCTGTGGCATATTGGCATTTGCTGGAATGGGAAATCTTGGAGGTAGTGACTATAAGGGAAATCCGCTAGCAACTATCTGTGCCAATCGGTCCTGTAAAGTAGTGTCTTCTTTCTTATTTCTTCTCCTTCCTTAGAGGATTTGTTGTTGTATTTCCTCAAAAATAAACATGGTGATATCATGATGTGTCTTGCACACTTGTAGTATTACTTGGCAGTTACCTAGATGTCACACCCATTTCTTAAGCTAGTCACAAAGAGAAATAAATTCATGCTTCAGTAGTGGTGAGTCTGCTTTCTTTTATGTTTGGGATTCATCCATTTGATGGTCCTTTTGCTAACTAACTTCATTTGCATGATGCTTCTAGGATTGTACTAATGAATTTGAACTAGAATCAGTGGGGATGTCCATTAGATGGGAGACTTGGTGCATCATGGGATCACCTCTAGTAGCTTCTGAGACTGAGAGTTCTTGTGTTTCCATTACTTACTGGTATTCTGGTGGAGATGGTGGTTGTTGTTGGTAGGGGTTTTGGGTAAGTGAGTTGCACAACATCACGATAGCTGCGCAACCTCATGTGGTACCGCACAAGGCCAGATTAGAGCGACGGGAAGAAGAATAACCGCTTTGAATATTTTATATGTTATTTGACCAATTTTTGTTGTAATAGGTCATTAGCGGTTATAAGTTAGTTAGAAGTGGACCTTCAATATAATGACGCGAGCCTATTTATATATCTAGTTTTGCAAATAGAGGAGAATCATGATTAGAGCTATCGACCGAGTCTAGGAGAATCTCATCAGATGATAATTGAGACATAAGATTTTGCACGGTCTGGTTTTGTGAAGAATTTCTTGTGTACCTGTGATTGATCTGGGTTTCTCCTGATGTATGCTGTCTCCAGTTTTGGAGAAGAATTGGGTAATGTAGTTCCATTGTGCAAGATTAGTATGATATGGTGATTGTGGCACAAATCTTGTTTGTTATCGCTGTGTGATCTTGTCTATTGTGATATGATCTATTCTGATATGATGGCATAATGTAGATGTGATCTAGTCTCTTCCTATTATATCAATGCGATTTGTTTTTCTTCTATGTCGATGCAATCTGCTTTCTGTCACGATCTATTGCGTGATGAGTAGATATGTTTCATGAATAATGCTGCGATATTGTGATAATTGTGTGATAATATGATGATTACATGAAGTTATGAATACCCTCTACACATTGGAGAAATAGTGTATAGTCAACTGCTAGCTATGGATTGGGAAGTTATGGTGTCCTTCCGTCGGATCCCCATATCCTCCCTCCCCACTGCCGGAAAATCGGTTTCGACAGCTCTCCCTTGAACGCCTCGGGTGAGACCTCATCTGCTTCATAGACGTTGCTGGAAAACCTGTCTGGGCCGGTGCTCAGGGAGACTGTGCTATAGGGCATCGACAGAGTGGGAACCCCTGTCAATGAGGCTTTGCTGTTGGTGGGTTTCACCAACAAATGGTTCTGTTGCTGGGACTTGAGTTGCTGTTAAGAGGAGGATATGTTTTGTCATCCGACTCAACCAAAGATTGAAGGGTGGTTTGATCTAAAATTGTAGGAGTTTGCCACAGCTGAAAAATAAGAATCCGAAGTTGTCAACGGGCCACTAGCTAGACATGTATATCCACGATGATCCTCACGAATGGTTCTTTTGTGAATTTCCTATACTCTTGCAGGAATGGATGGAAAAGTTCACTAAGAAGAAGACAAACTTTCAAGGAGGAGAGATGACATCCTGGACCCCAGAGTTGATCTAGGAGTTACAAGAAACCAATAATAAGGCATCGCGGGTAGTTGAAGTGTGGTTGTATAGTATCTTAGAAGGATACATCACCAAGTTCGCAGTTGACACCAATAAATCCTTTAGCAAAGTGGAAAGAGAGTTCTTTAGTGGACCATGAGGAAGGTTCTTGTTGTCGCTGCAGTTGGCCAACAAGCAACTGGTCTGTGAAAAAGGTATTCTGAAGATGGACCAAGAGTAGTGGAACTCTGGTGTGTGGAGGATGTAGGCACTACGATGAAAGGGGGAAGATGCACAAGAAGGAAAGGGGTAGATGGGTATGATTTCTGGTGAGAATATCAAGGTTGCTGAGGAAACAAGTGGGTGTACAAGGGGAGGAGCAAGGTTTCGAGAGAAGAGGCAGAGGATAGGAGAAGATCCTGCCGCGATCAAAGTGCAATTTCATGAAGAAAAACGACATAAGATGAAGCGACCTTTTTGTGATGATGAGGATGACCAGGCCCAGGTTATGCTCGAAAGGACAACAGGATAAAACCCCAATAGTAACGTGCCCACACCTTTGTGCAATACTCCACTGCAAGGAAACAATACATACTCTGTGTCAACTTTCTCGATGTGTCAGCAACAGTCTAGTAATAGAGCACCAGCAGGAGGAAGAAGGCCCAGAATGGCGGGCGATGAAATGAAGTCACCAATATTCAACGGGAATGGCACTAACGATCCAGAGCAGTACTGGTTCTTATGTGAGGTGATTTGGATCGCCAGACAAACCGTCGATGATGATGTGAAGAAAAGTCAGTTGGCCACTACTCTAAGGGGCCATGCACTGGAATGGTTCATGAGATTCACTTGGATCCCTCCAGGAAGTACTATGAAGACATTAGATGAGATCCAAATGGGGTTATTTGAAGAATTTAAGAAGCCAAAATCTGTGGCTCAGTATATTACTGAATTGAAGGAGATCAAATAGTTCCCCAATGAGATGATTTAGGACTTTGATCAGCGGTTTAAGACACTAATGGATTGGGTCAAATTTCAGATGGGCGATGTTTAGCACAAGGAATGGTTCATTGCCGTGCTTGTCCTGCATATCAGACAGTTGTTGATGCAACAAAATATTGCGACACAGAGCAAGGCTCTGGAAACCACGATGAAATTGGAGGCATCGCCAGTAGGAGAATTTACGGTCAGAATGAATCATATTCAGGCGTAGTTGGCCAAATTGACGCTCCAACTACAAGACATCAAAAAGGCCAAGGAATATCACAATGATCTTTGGTGCACCTGTTTCCATGAAGGCGGACATACCAAGGACACCTGTCTAACGTTTTGGTGTTATTTGCTGTCGGGAGCCCCGAATCCATTGAGCTGTGTTGGGGTACCATGGTGTCGCATATGTCAAGTCTATGGGCATTGACATGAGAACCGTGATGACATGCAGAAGATGGTTACCAAGGCCAAAAATTTGTATTGTACATTTTTTCGGTCAGTTGGACATGACGACAAAAACTTTTGCACTTATGATTTATTCCAGGAAAGGACGTATGATTCATACTTTGTGAAAGGTGAGGACCCCCAGATAGCACAAGCACAACTGCAAGTAGTACAACTAGCAGCATAGGTGCCGTATACACCACCTCCTCCACATTTTGTCCCTGTGCAACCACACCAACAGTTTATAGTCAGTCACAGTTTGCACCTCATCCGCAAATGGTGGTGTAACTGTAGTATAACCAAGCACCGCGACTACAGTATAATCAACCACAATATGTTCAAGCCACGCACTATATCCAGCAGCAACCTAAACCACTGCAGCAACAAATGGACCAACCACAGTTTCAGCAAGGAGGAGTTCGAGGAGGATTCCGTGGAGGGTTCAGAGGTCGAGGAGGAGGATTTGGCTGAGGAGGCGAATGAGGTCGTGAATCAATCCGGTGCTACACCTACGGGGTATTTGGGCATTACCAAAGGGAATTCCCTCATGTGTAGTGCACATACTATGTAGCCAGTGATCATAATGTTGAAAGTTGCCCTCAGTTGATTGCAAAATGGGAGGCAGGAAATATTCCTCAGTTACAGAATGCGCGTAGTCAGAATTAGCCTGCATTCCAAGTACAGAACTAGATGATAATGCAGAACTAGGTCCCACCATAGACTCAGAACCAGAACCAACCAATGAATCAACCATTGAATCAGAATCTTCCTTTAAACTTAAATCAAGGATTGACAGTTGCTACTATTCAGGCCAAGCCGCAGATGAAGGATGTCGACGTTGGGATTGTCACTCATGCTGGTGCGACAACTGGAGATGATGGACCATGGCTACAAGTTTGGATTGCTGGTAAGAAAAAGGTCTCATTTGATATTGTGATAGAGAAAGATACCTTCTTTGATGCAAAGAATGTAATCGGGTGAAATCCAGGTAAGTTACCAATTGTTGATATGCCATTTGCCCTCGATCCATCTGTAGAGGTAGGACCATCATGACAGCATGGTACCTTACAGATTTTTTTTGAAATTTTTCTATCACTAGCAAGGGAATATGATTCCCTTGTCGAGATTGAGACATTATTGCACAGCTCGGATAAGACAATGAAGGATTCCACTATGAATTCCTTGCAAAAAAGGAAGACAGGTAAGGAGATGAGGATGAATATCCAGATTGGAGATTATGAGGTTGACTTGGTCATCTTGGATCTTGGATCTGATATAAACATTCTGACTAAGAAAAACTAGTAGTTGATGGGATAGCCAACATTGGGATGGTCACTGGTACGAATACGATTAGCAAACCAGGAGAAGGTTTAGCCCAATGGTCGCATTTCAAACTTGGTTGTTGACATTGAAGGTATGAAAACGCATGTTGACTTTGATGTGATAGAAGTTGTAGAAGACGGTGGTTCCTATCCCGCACTGCTAGGGATTGGATGGGCTAATGATAACATGGTAGTTATCAACTTCAAAAAATGCGTTATGACATTTGAAAACCAGGATGTTAGGGTCATTGATCCTATGGACCTTCAGGAAGGAAGGCGATATATTGAACCTGTAAAGGATGAAGTCGGGAGAAGTTGGGATCATGCTTATAACATCTCTAAGGACTATAGCCAGCCTATTGTCGATGGCGAACTTGGATGGCATAGTGTAAGTTCCCTGTCCTCTAACTCTGAAGATGCTCTAGAAAATTGGTAGAATCGATTGCATGAAGTATCATTCAGGAAATGCGGGTTGATTACATAGTCTCTCTGACATGATGCGACTAAGACTGTCGAGTTTCCCATTTATGAAGGACTATCGGGGATATCAAAGTTCTTTTCAGGAATTTGAAGAGAAAGTTTTTGAACCACAGAGGATATTGGCTCTTGATGTAGCACTAAAGGCTACTACGACTCGATGGTGGGTGACACACAAACAGATGATCCGTGACTGGGAATAGTGCCACAGATTGATGATGGTCTGCTTTGGTGATGTAGAGGTCTATCATGCTGGGAGATATGATGAATGAAATGATCCCACCGGTCATTTAATCGAGTGTCATAATTTATGGGTGTCACGACCCAGGGATAAATGGGTCCATGCTTTTGTTCACACTCTAGAAGAAATGATGAGATCCTGGTATGTGGCGGTAGAGTTGCGTAGGACTATCACCACTTGGGAAGAGTTGTCTATTTGTTTTGCGCAGATGTTTAGTTTTCAGGACATCAACCTAGAGGTATGCAATGATTTACAAATCATCTGTGATGTCTTACTTAAGGGCACCCCTGTCGCCTATCCAGTTGATCCACATCGCATTGTTCCATTTAGTCCAGGATGGCCTGTTACAACTTGTTGAGGGAACCCAAAGATGATGATGAGTTGTAGAATGTTAATATTCTGGATTCCAAAGGAACCCATGATGTCACAGCCCCCAAAAAACTGACGGACTCAATGAATCAGTCACTGAAGATCCAGAAAGTTAACATTGGTTCGGCAGAGAACCCGAAATTTGCAAATGTCAGGGACTACTAGGACGAGGAGACCATGGCTAGGATAACGGACTTTCTACATGAATTCTAGGATCTTTTTTCGACATGGTTTTCAGATATGAAGGGAATTTTAGGAGACTTGGGGGAGATGAAAATCATGTTGAAACCAGATGCCAAACCGGTACAACCGTAGGCCGTATCGACTGAATCCATGATACAAGGACCGTGTGAAGGCCGAGATTGACCGAATGCTTGATGCTGGGATCATCAAACCCGTGGAAGAATTCGAGTGGATAAGTCCTATGGTGGTCTAGGAAAAAAAGATAGGAGAAATTCGCATTTGTGTCGACTTAAAAAATTTGAATGATGCATGTGTACGTGATCTGTTCCCGACCCCTTTTACAGACGTAGTTCTTGAAGGTGTAGGCATATAGGAGATGTATTCTTTCACAGATGGCTTCTCGGGATACCACCAGATCTAGATTCGAAGGATGATCATTATAAGACTACGTTTGTCACTAAGTGGGGCTGTTTTCAATATATAGTCATGCCGGTTGGGATGAAGAATGCACCAGCTGAATTCTCTCGTGTATTTGTCGCTGTATTTAAATATTTTATTCAAAAGTTCCTACAGGTGTATATGGATGATTGGACTATCTATGGATTGATTAGGTACCATCTGGACAACCTGCGGCTGATGCTGGAAAGGTTTTGATAGCATCAGATTGCCTTGAACTCTAAAAAGTGTATTTTCTATGCACCATTTGCATGTTACTGGGACACATTGTTTGCAAGGAAGGTCTGTTGGTCGACCTGACAAAGATCGCACTAATCCTCAGTCTACCACCACCGATTAATGTCAAAATGCTTTGGGCTGCATTGGGGTATACGAGATACTATCGCAAGTTTATCAAAGGATACGCTACGATTACTGCCCCCATGGAGAAACTACTAAAGAAGGAGGTAGCCTATGAATTCACTCAGGAATGTCAAGGAAGTTTTGACACTTTGAAAGCCAAGATGGCCTCTGCGCCCATACTAGTTTTTCCTGATTGGGATAAGGAGTTTCATGTGCATGTCAATGCTTCTTCTATCACACTGGGGGTCGTTCTTTCACAACCAGGTGAGGGCAACCTGGATCACCCGATCGCATATGCCAGTAGAAATATGTCTTTTGCTGAATGAAATTATACAATGATGGAAAGGGAAGGCTTGGCGATGGTTTGTGCATTGAAAAAGTTCTGACACTACTTGTTGGGCAAACATTTCAAGATGTTCACTGATCATTCTGCTTTGCAATACCTGGTCAATAAGCCTATGTTGGGGGGGAATATTTGTCGATGGTTGTTACTCTTCTAGGAGTTTGATTTTGAAATAGTTGTAATAGCCAGGACGATTGAATGCTGGCCCTGATCATCTGTCTTGCGTCAAGAATGGGGAAGAAAGGACCAATATTGATGATGGATTACCAGATGCGCAACTGTTTGATGTTGACATCATAGATGATCGCTGTGCACCAATTAATCAGTTTTTGGACATTGGTATCGCCCCAGAGGACATGTCGACTAGCCAAAAGAAGCAGCTGGTCATAAAATCTTATGATTTTCAACTAATTGCGGGACAGTTATATAATCTTGGACCAGATGAAATCCTACGACGATGTATTTTACCACATGAATATGGTCCCATTCTTGAAGAAACAGATACAGGAATTACGGGCTGTCACTATGGAGGTTGGGCTACTGTACGGAAGGTGTTGCGCACCAGACCATGGTGGCCTACATTGCATAACGATGCCACAGACTATGCGAGGAGCTGTGACATCTGTCAGTGTGTCGATAAACCACCACGACAGGATGAGATGCCGCTGGTACTGCAGGTGACTCTACAACCATTTGATAAATGGGATGTGGATTTTGTGGGTTCGATTAATCCACCAGGGAAGCAGACTAGTGCACGATACATTATCACTGCAACTGACTATCTCACTAGGTGGGAATAAGATGCGCCAGTTGTGGTTTGTACTACTGTGATGACAATGAGATTCATCTTTGAAAACATTGTGATAAGGTTTGGGTGCTCCAGGATCTTGATGAGTGACCAGGGAAGTCACTTCATCAACCGGACTGTGAAAGTGCTAACTGAGGAATTGCAGGTGCAACACAAGAGGAGTACACCATTCCATCCATAGGTGAATGGGATCATCAAAGCATTCAACAAATTATTGGAGACAACGTTGACTAAGGTATGTAACGCTAATCATGATGACTAGGAACTAAAAATTCCTGCGGTACTATGGGCTTATCGCACTGCTTGTAAATGACTAACTGGTCAGACACCATTTAAGCTAGTCTATGGGAAAGAGGCAGTCATGCCCATGGAGTATATTGTTCCTAGCTCGCATATTGCCACAGAGACGGAAATGGATGATGCATAAGCATTAGAAGAATGAATTGTGTAGTTAATCCAGCTTGAAGAAGACCATTTCATTGCTGGCTTCCACAAACAGGTTGCGAAGGATCGACAGAAGGCGTGGCATGATTGCCACATTAAGAAAAAATAGTTTGCGACAGGAGATTTGGTGCTATTATACAATAATAAGTTCATCAAGCATCTAGGTAAGTTACAAATACATGGGTTAGGTCCCTAGCTTGTTTATTCCATTACTTCTGGCGGTGCAGTTCAACTATAGCAATTAGATGGCGCAGTCTTACCGACACTGATCAAAGGGAGTTGCTTAAAGCCCTACAGGTTGAGGCTGGTGATGCGTGCCACTTGAGGTGCTAAAATAAATAAAAATGAATATTTTAGTTCAGAACAGCAAGGCAAGTCTTGAGGGAGCACCTACACAAGATTATAGTTGTTCGCGATAACTGGTCGACCACCTGCGAAAGTTGCAGGGCTGTGGGGTGGTCAAATAAAGTAATAAATGTAGGTAGTTAAATCAGTTGGCTAGGGGTTCTTATTGAAGTGACCCTCATTAATGAGTGATATGACCATTAGAAGAGTAAGATCATCGTCGGATTTGGCGTCATTAACACCCGATTTAACAATAATGGTGAGGATAGATTTGGCAATGATGAATTTTGGATTGGAGATGGATATAAAACAACGCATAGGATGCGTAAGGATGGCATTGTTCAGTTCAGTAAGAAAAGAGTGTGAAACAGAGCAAGGATTGTGCAATGTGGTGAGAACTATCGAGTGGGATGTCGTATTACAGGTTAGAGCCGCCGAGTGCAGCTGAAGGGTTGAGGTGTGAGGCATGTTGAGTGACCTTGATGCCATAGAGATTTCCAGTGAGTACGAGTCCCTGATTCGTCCCACAATGGTTGAAGAAGAGATAATGAGTATGCTAGTCAGTTCATTGTCCATTCCCAACCGAAAGCAGCAAGCTCCGAGGCCCAGCCCCACGCCACTGTAGAAGAGGTAAACTCGCACCTCGACAAGAGTGCAAGGAGAAGGAACTGCATAGACCGGGGTGTCGATCTCGAGAGCTATTGAGTCCATGGCACCTTAGGGTGTCTTTGTACATGAAATTTTGGGCTATGTCACTCCTACACATCTAGGAGCCAAGCCGAGGCAGCTATCAAAGAATCAGAAGTACCCACCAAAATTACCTCCATTTCTAGAGGGAATGAAGTGCTTGGTCGAAACCATCCTTGTGCTCATAAGGTTGAAATTTGAAGACCATGACCTGATACTGCTTAAAGATAGTAGGGATGAGCCTTATGAGTCAACCCGACGGGGCCTGGTGCCCCAATTCAGTGAATTCCTCAATCGTGGAAGAGTGGGTTGGATAAATCAGGATTGTTGGGGCTCATCAATATGCCTCATTTTGGGCGATTGAATGAAGCCCATGCATGCGTGAAGCGATTATTGGCTTGCTTTCATGGATGGATGCTTTAGTTGAACAAGCCAATCCCTGTGATAGTAGATTTGATCGCAAGCATCACAGGATTACTGAAGGCTGGGGAATACCTAGTGCAGTATATCCATGGGTGAGATATGGACAAAAATCTTGCCAAGCAGCTGAAGGAGCGCTTTGGTTTACAACGTGATGGTATGCTTATCGCATTGACAACATTAAATCATAGGTGGTGTGCATTAGCGCATGGATTCTAGAAAGCAAAGTAGTCCAGGGAAACCAGCCAGTACAATTCAATTCGGGTGTTGTTCCCTATGCCCAGAAGTGTGCTGAAGGGGTGCAGATGAATTGGTCTCTATTTTTGTTGAACCAGTTGCTAGAAGATGCACTAGATTCTCAGGATGGGTGGTCATTTTCATATAGTTGGTTGCTGATCCTTATTGCACTAGTTGCCTGGATGGAACCAGCTGATTACCAACCAATGGCAGTTGATGCAACAAAGGTGTGCCATGGTGCAAGGTATAAAAAATTATGGTGGGTCGAAGAACCCAGTTGTTAAATAGATTGTGCCATCCACTTTTGGGTATATTGGGAAGCATTGCAAGTTGCATCCATTACTATTCCCTGAGTATCTCCTTACACCATGGCCAAGTACCAATGGATCCTTCAGTCTGCCATTGAGCCCCATTATATATACATTTAGGCGCAGTGGGATCCCAACAAGCAATGGCTTCCTTTTCCATACAAAGTCACAACATAGGAATTGGATGCCATCATCCAAGAGTGGTTGATGAAGTGGAGAATTCCAGTAAGTTAGGAGGAAATATTCGAGGAGCATCCACTGGATGCCCTAGAAGAGCCTTCCCAAAAGGACTTGAGCACTCACGAATCTGACAACGAGTCGTCAACAGAACTTGAGGATGCAACACAGCGCATACAGGAGGAGACTCGCACCAAATGGCACCAGGAATATGAAATGGATAGTGGTACCAAGTCGAGGATGGAGGACTAGCTGCAACGGCTTATCAAAGTTGTCACTGACTCATCCATGGATGCGATGAAGGCGATCTGAGAGTCAAACCATGAAGAATTCAGAGTGGTAAGAGATCGATTGGATTCTATTTTTGGTATTATTTCCATGCCACCATCTGTGCGACCCATACTACAGGAAATTTTGTTGATTAACACTGAGCCTCGGGCCAGGAATGTGCAAGTTCCCCCAACTGTGATCGACGTGAATAATGAGGAAGTTCACCAGTTGCTACGACCAATCCAAAGCGTGGCTTTGGAATTGAATAAGTTGTTCGATATGGAGTTAGTGGAGTTGCATCACATTGTCGCCTTGGAATTGGTGGAACAACAAAGAGAGTTGACTGAGGTTTATGTTTAGTCCCAGAGTGTCGCAAAGAAGCTACAAAAACAAGATAACGAGCTACATCAAGTTCAGGTACAGCTGGTAGAAGAAAAAGTTTAAGAAATCGACGCCCCGAAGGTGACACAAGCTGAACTGCAATAAGGCCGCTAAGGAGATTACGGAATTGAAGAAGGCACAAGATCGCCTGATTGTTGAGCAGGCCCAAATGTGTGCCAGGTGTGGCGAGGTCGAGTAGGCTGTTTCTAAAGCTTTCCAGCACATTTTTGAGAACACGATTGACCTCACCCTAGTCGAGAAGGCCAAACGATTGTGGAAAACTATCATTCAGCTTCAAGATAATAACCTGATGCTCTAAGCCCTGGTACAACTGACGACGCCACCAGAGCAGGTTACAGAAATGAAAGCCTACATTGAATACATTGCGACTAAGTTCGAAGGCATGGAGAAAGAGGCTAAAACCAGTATGGAAGTGACAACGCAGTTTTGGCAGAGCGTTGTCCAGGATGAGTAGCTTGATCAGCTGACCACACAAGTGCAAGAAGTAGAAGGTCAGCTGATGACCTTGAAGACATCACTGATGGATATGCCACTTGTTAACACTCAGAATGTACCCAGGTTGTGAAAGGTAGATCCTAAGGTAACAACAAAAACCACTTTAGAATGTATTTCTAACCTAATACAATCAGAGAGGGATATCTCACTGTTTACAAAGTTTTTATACTCAAGATATTTAATCAGAGACGATCATGAAGGTCAGATTTCTATTGGGACAAATAGGACAAATTTGTTTTAAAAGACTTGGTAGGACAGTCACGGAGGAGACCATTGGGAAATGGAGTCAATAATCAGATCCGAAATAGGTTGTAGGAGGTAGGGTTTTGGAAGTTTATGAACAAAGGAAAGGTAGGCACCATTTACTCAATCTTGAAGTATTAGCAGGTTGATTAGTAGACAAAGGGAGACATTCCATCAAATAGAGCACCTAACTAGGGTGAATTCTGCAAGACTTTAGAAGAAAATATTTTGAAAATGCTTGAACAATGGACCTAGATCATGCATGATGAACTCTAGCCCATAAAAACTAATGCTCAAGCATGAAAGCAAATACAAAATGGAGTGGGAAACAGGATAAACAATCACATAAAGAAATTACTTACTGAAGAAAAAGATGGCACAAGAATCTCTGACATGAAAAAGATTTACATTCCTCCTCTGCAAATTTCATTCATTTACTGAAAATGTGAAGCCATTACAATATAGAGTCTCTTTGCTCTTGAAAATCCTCTCCCCTAAACTATCAATTACATTTTAATTTATATAAGAATAATCTTTACCTAACTTTGAATTCAAAACCTAACTGAATTCTAAAAATAAAAAACAGTTACAACAACGTTTCTTCTGCATATCTCCAATGGTGATAGCTGTATGAAATATGGGAGAGGTTTTTATAACTAGACATGTTATCAACAAAACCCATGTCTTCATTTCTACAAAATCATCTCAATATCCTAGAAATATGCCTTTGAATATGATGACTCAAATAATAAAATTGTAGATTTTTGGAAAAATGACTTGTGAAGAAATTTTAAATTCTCCCAACTTGTGATTATTGTGTAAAAAAATGAAGGAGGTTTTTTATTATAGGATTGTTAGGAATAAAAACCTCTCTCATTTTTGTAAAATTAAATTCCATTTGTCCAAAACAATTCTTTGAATTTGATGGCTGAAATAGTCCTTCGGAAAACATGAAAAATGGCCTGTACAACTGATTTTGTTGCGGCTAAAACGTAGCACCTGTGTGAAAAATGAAAGAGGTTATTGTGGAAAGGTATGTTTTGAATAACATTCTCACACAGTTTCTCAAAATTAATCATCATTTTATGTAAACAATTATTTTAATTTTATGACTACAACAGTCATTTTGACATCTGAACATTTTCCCTCTGAAAATGACTTTTCTGCTCCCAATATGTAGCACCTGGGTAAAAAAATGAGAGATTTTATTGTATATCAAAATTTTATGATGAAAAACCTCTTTTAGTTTTTGAAAATTCTTCTTTGTTTGCTGGAAACAGGTCATTGAATAAAATGACTAAAATAGTCATTTTCAAAAAAAAATGCTATGTTGCTTTTAAACCTTGAATTGTTTAACTATATTTCAGAGAACATATAGCATCTATCCTTGTAAGATCATCTATTTTAAGAGAAATCCCATGAATTGATTGATCAAGGTAGCCATATTTGTTAAAACACTTGAATAATCCCAAGCTTTGGCACACTCTCCACTGTAAATTCTGTTTGTAAGACTTTAAACACATACCAATACCTTCACGAATGCTCTCACTGTATATATTTCTGCAACTCTTCTGGGCTGATGTTCTTTTTGGGCTTCCCTTCTGCATTGTTGAATGGTGGATTCCCTTTTATTGTTCTATAAAAATCAATTTCCAGCTTCTTGATCAGACTCTTTATCTCCGCCATTTTCCCTGTGATTGAAAACAAGTAAAAGTTGAGTTTGGAAATATGGTGGACTGTCTCCTTCCTTTCGAGCGCAACACACAAATGAAATTATTTTTTAAAAACCAAGTCAACTTTATTTTTAAATAGTGGTCTATTCCGGAGCCTCCACTAAGTTGTTTTTCCCAAACCACTTTTCTTCGTGGAATTCACCAAAAGTTACCACATGGAAAGTGGTTTAAATTCCGCTACCACCTTTCCAATTTAACCACCGTGCAACTCTATCCTCCGGATCTAATGATGATCGTTGATGAATTTTCACTTTATTTTCCACCGTTGGATAAGCTTACACATACACATTCCGCTAAGCCCTTTTGTTTTAATTAAAGCGCAACTTTACTCTCCAGAAACAATAATACCCATTGATGAGTTTTCACTTTTTACATTAGCCGTCGGATTATTTTATGTGCTAGTGGTTTGATTATACCTTAAGAAAGGTAATAAACCTTGTTTAGCACTTAAACCTTCATTAAGACCGCTTTTTGACTTTGGAAAAATATCCAAAACTATATAAGTTTGAATATGAATAAAATAATAACTTTATAAAACCCATTTTTAAAATTTCATTCAAAAATGAATAAAACTTTTTGCCCCACTTGTGAAAAATTTATTTCTCTTTTTACCTAAAATTATTTTAACTTCTCTTCATTTCCAACTTGGAAATAGCCTAATGAGAAAAATTTGGAAACCAACTCAATCACCCATGAAAACTTAAAATTTTGAAGGCAATAAGACCAATTCCGACAAAAATAAATTTAGTGCTAACACCATTGATGGTGCAGATCATGCGGGCTGAGGAAACTCGGTTCCGACAGCTCTCCCTTGAATGCCTCGGGTGAGACCTTGTATTCTCCATAGACGTTGCTGGGTAGGGTAAAACTTTTCTAAGCCGGTGCTCAGGGAGACTGCGCTGTAGGGCGTCGACAGAGTGGGAACCCCTGTCGACGAGGATTTGTTGGTGGGTTTCGCCAATAGTTGTTCATGAGGCATAGGGACTCCGACTACTTGGCTATATTCTTAAGGGGATCATCGAGGGTAATGAATGAGGATGAATTGTTATTTTCTCGAAGGGCGGATGCTGGGATAGTTGACATAGGGGGAATGGTGAGAGGTTCTATTGCAGCTAAGGTAAAATTAGGGATGGGGATGGTGGAGGCTTTATAATTTTTAATTTGGTTGGTGCAGGCACGCTTGGTTGGAACAATGACATGCAATATTGACTTTAGAAGTTTAGCAGGAACCATAACGTCACCAGGGCACTAGTGAAATCAGGGATTCAGGAATAGGTGTATGTAGCATCTTTGGGGCTGGGGTTTCATCTGAGGAGGTGTCTCAGGATTCTCCAATCTTTCTCTTCCACTTATCTGGGGATTCAGGAAATATGTAAACCATACCTTTGGAGGTGTTGGAAGTTGTTACTCCCAACCACTTGCTGATGACTTTGTGGAATGCTTCTTCTATTTGAAAAAAGGAATGCACCAAGGTTGGAATGTTTTTAGGTCTAACTGAAGTGGTGAAATAAACATATTTTCTCAATCGGTATCGAACCACACCTTCTATAGTTCCCCATTTTTTCATTGATTATGACACTATTGTTTGAGGGTGGTAATGTGTGGATTCGGTCCTAGATTTTTGTGTCATGTTATTATTTGAGGGCATTCATTTTGAATGACCTGGCCATGTGTGGAACTGGTATTGGATTATTAAAGAGAATTTCTTGGAAATTGTTTATGCAATTTTGATGATGATATGTTTATTGTGTTGTTGATGATGATGATTTTATGTGATTTTTGATATAATTTGGATAGTGATCAAAATTTTATATGATTTGATGTGATTTCAATAGTGATTTCAAGTTTATGATAAATATGAATGATTTCGATAGTGATCAAATGTGTATAAAATGTGAATTTATTTCGATGTTGATACAATGTTATATGATATTGTTTCAATGATGATTAAATATTTATGAATACCATGAAATTATGAAATGCATATGTTTATGTTTTGGATAGCATGTACTCTGATGGGTTGTTGAGTGTGACAAGTGTTAATTTTATACGTTGTTATAAATTAATTCCTAACTTCATGAGAATTTAATACCTTTTCACAATAACAACATAAAGATGATCTCTGATAGAAACACAATCACAAGGTACACAACAATTTATCCCGGGAAACCCACAAGGGGAAGAAAACCCAACAAAACTTCCTCAGTATAGATTACCAGAGCACAATGCCCAAAGAACAAGATCTCATGAGAGAGAGAGAGAGAGAGAGACCAAACCTTATCATAAGAGCCAAAAAGACTTCTCCTCCTCCTTCTCTATCCTTCCTCTTTCTCTCTCTTGCGCAATACATGAGTGAGTGTGTGTGTACAAATGAGGGAGGGCGCCTCCCTATTTATACTCATCACTTGACTAAAATTTTAACCTAACTGGGCCGACCTATCAAATTGATAGGGCCGATATACCTAGGAAAGTCAAAATAATATTTATGTTGATCTCTTCTAGGTACTATTAACCTGACTTACAATGAAGGATTTACCTCATGATGTTTTACATTAATGACATCTCCCGAAGGAGGAATAATAATAATAGTAATAATGCAAAGTACAAGTAGAATATTTTTTGAAGTCACATTATTTCAACACTCCCCCTTAACAAGAAGGGTATTCTACTGACAACAACGACAATAGGTGTGGCTCTACACAACATCATCAGAAGGAGGGAGGAGGAGGCATCATCAACAACATCATTTGCAACACTGAGATGGAACATCATCATCTGTAGCATGAAGTTGGAACATCATCATCTGCAGCATGAAGATGGAACATCATCATCTACAGCATGAAGCTAGAACATCATCATCTACAACATGAAGCTGGAACATCATCATTTGCAACATGAAGATGGAGAATCATCATATGCAGGACGATGCTGGAACATCATCATAATATTTAGTACAAAGTTGAAGTCTCATCATCATTACATCAATATGGAAACTGATACATCAACAACAATGATATCATGAGGCTGGCTCATCAGAATGAAGTTGGAATAACATCAAAATGCATATGTGACAGGTATAAAAATATCATCATCAAAAACTCAAGGTTGGAGAAACATCATCTATGGAAATATAATGATGCAAGTGTATCAACAACCAACATGACCCTTGCTTTCAGAATTATAGGATCATGGAAAATCCTTTCTTTCAAAATCACATAATTAAGTCCAACATATCTGTGGTTCTCAGATGATCCTTTCTTGAAGTATTAAGGGATCAAGTCTTTACGGAGCCACCAATAACACATACATGCACATGTATTCAGATGATCCTTCCTTTCAGAATTATGGGATTGAGTTCAATATGGGTGATCCTTCCTTTTGGAATTACGGGATCCATTCCACTAACCAACATCTTAGATGATCCTTCCTTTTAGAATTATGGGATCAAGTCCACCAACTAACATCAAATTATCCTTCCTTTTGGAATTATGGGATCAAGTCTAAAGATCAACATTTAAGATGATCATTCCTTTTAGAATTATGGGATCAAGTCTAAGGATGATCAATCCCAACTGATATACCTGCTGTGATAAGGATACCATAGTATCATTATCACTACTCCCCCTTTCAAGGGAAGTCCTTATGGAAAAAACCAAGCTTATCTCGAAAGTGTTCAAACTTCACATGAGACTGTAGAAATAGTAGCTTTGATACCATAAAGAAATTGAGGCTTAATACAATGTGTAAGCACAAAACATGATTTAGCTACAAGATATTTCTCACAAGCATGCACAAGGAAAATAGAGAGAAGAATAATGAGATTGAATCACATGAAGAAGTGAAGAATGAATAATTGATTATTGAATCAATGAATTGATGGATTATGACAATATTAATACATCCTTATAAGGAAAAATTGAGTTGCTAGAAGACAACTCATGCTAGCTCATAAATTAGGATTACTAAATATGATAAACCCCCTTAGTGACTAAAAAACTTTCCAACTATGTCAAGGACCTCATGAATTATCTAAAGCACGAGTGATTTGTAATGAGTGATGTAAAAACATGCTAATCCTAGAATCTGGAGAGAAAATCATGGAGGATGGGTTGGCAACAAAAGATACAATTTTCTAGTTGACTAAATTTACCTTATCCACTGAAAGGCAGGAATAAACCAGGATAAATACATAATCTACAGGAAGGCACGATTACTAATTCTAGTAGTCAATAAAGTGGGCAGGATCTAACCAGAATCAAGATAAAGGTGCTCCTGGGGTATATATGGCAAGTGTTGACCAAGTGGTGAAAATGGATGCCAACTATCTAATCTAGTAGGTAGGAAATTAATCAATAATGATTAAATATTGTTATCCTAAGTATGGAATGGGTTTATAATATCTCAACACCCCCCTTTAAGTCTGACTTTATGATGATATGTCTAAAATAATCAGAAATATAGATGGATATAGGTGCATATAGGGCCCAACAACAAGGTTATGGTCACCCTTTACAATTATTTATGTGTAGAAAAGTGAGGAAAGAGGAAAAACCACATGGGGAAAATCATCCCTCAAGAAAGGACAAGGCACAAAAATTTGAACAACATGTCTTTAGCATGTTTTTATCTTCACTTGAATGAGTTAAATGAACTGCTTTTGGTGAAATAATTTGATGAAGAATTTGTGAACTTCATGATCATGCGCTAGAGTGTAGAATCTGCAAGAAAGAAGAGAGAATCCTTGTAGCTCATCATCTGATGAAGTAGAAGCATTATTTGCATACTTCTTGCTGCTAACATACTCTGGTCTGCAAACAAAATCTGAAAATGAAAAGACATATGTGCATACTCCTTCCCAAAGAGTAGAAAAATCAACACAATCAGTTCCTTGCATAGTTGCAAAATGGTGATGTGGATCACATATCTTTCTTCCAAACTGATATAACACCTTCCCAAATCTGAAATGAGACTGAATAAAATCTGATATATCAGAAATTTTATCATATGGAGAATCAAATACCAAAGGTTTAATGTCTTCATGATGATATGGGGCTAGAGTAGGAAAATGATGAGCAACTGTGGAAAACTAATGGATGCAAAAAATTGAATGATGGATGGACTTGACATTTGAAACAATAATTGTTTAGAATAGATCCAAACATTTGTAAGATAAGTCCAATGATGACTAAGGTCATGGATAAACAACCAATGAAAAATAAACAAGACTTGAAACCATTATATATAAGTAACATAGAATAAGAAACCAATGAGGAATCAACTACTGAACTTGGGGTTTATATAGTCTTAGGAGTATTAAGAGGTATTGTATATGGTATGGATGATGTCATGACATGCATATAAGCCTGCAAGTATGCTTCTAAATCAGAGTCACAATCATTTGAATGAAGTGAGGAAGAGCTATGTTGGAATGCTAAGATATCATGTAGGAATAACATCTCCAATTTTATGAGCAAAGATTATAAGAAGCAACACTGAAAATAGATATTGCTACTAAGATAATTCTCAAAAGCATACACATGAAAAATAGAGAGAATAAAAGAGACTGAATCACATGAATGAAGAGATGAATATTGGAGTGTATCATTCCATTGAATAATGATGAATAATAATGTACATAAATAATACATCCCTCATAGGTAAAATTGAGTTGTATTCGAGACAACTCATAAGGCTCAGAAAGATAGAATTACTAAATATGATAACCCCCCATAGGTGGATAAAGCACTTCCCAAATCAGCAAAGTACCTCATGAATTAGCAAAAGCATGAGTGAGTTGTCAAGAGTGATGGAAAAACATTCTAATAGAGGAAAATTGAGAGAAAATCATGGAGGATGGGTTGGAAACAAAAGATAGCAGTTTCCTAGTTGACTAGCTTTACCTTATCCACATAAAAGATGGATAAAAGTAGAATAAGGTAGAATATACAGGAAAGCACAATTACTAATTTTGGTAGTGAATAAAGTGGACATGATCAACCCAGAATTGGGATTTAAACATTCTCGAGGTATAGATGGAAAGTGTTGACTATGTAGTGCACGTGGATGCCAACTATCTAAGCTAATAGGTAGGAAATTAATCAAAATTGATTAAATATTTTATCCTAAGTTATGAACTGGGTTTATTATATTCCCACACCCCCTTTTAAGTCTAACTTTATGATGGTATCTAAAAAATATAGGTGTATATAGGTCCCAACAACAAGGCTATGGTCACCCTTTACAATTATTCATGTCCATAAAAGTGAGGAAAGAGGAAAAACCACATTTGGAAAATCCTTCCTTAAGAAAGGACAAGGCACAAAATTTGAACAACATGTCTTCAACATATATTTATATTCACTTGAATGAGCTGAATGAACTACTTTTGGTGAAATACTTTGATGAGGAAATCATGAACTCCATGATCATGCGCTAGAGTGTAGAATCTGCAAGAAAGAACTGGAGACACTCCTTGTATCTCATCAATTGATGAAGTAGGAGAATTACATGAATGCTTCTTGTTGCCAAAAAACTCTGATCTGCAAACAAAATTTTAAATGGAAAAGAGATATGTGCATACTCCTTCCCAAATAGTACACAAATTAAGACAATTTATTACACACTCAATTCCCTCAATAACTGCAAAATTGTGATGTGAACCACATGTCATTCTTCCAATATAATGTAGCACCTTCCCAGATCTAATATGAGGCTGATAAAACAATGATATATCAAAAAAATTAGCATATTGAACAACAAATACAAATTCTTTAGTAACTCCATGAGGATATAGGGCTAGACTAGGAAAACTATGAGCAACTGGGGAAGACTGATGAGTGTAAAAATATGAATGATGAATGGATTCAGATATTAACCATAAGTGTTTATAACAGATCCAAACATGTGTAATATTAGTCCAATTATGACTAAGGTCATGGATAACGAACCAGTGAAAGATAAGAAAGACTTCAAACCATATAATATAAGTAACACTGCATAAGAGACCAATGAGGAATCAACCAGTGAACTTGGGATTTGTATATTATTAGGATTATTCATAGGTATGGTATATGGTGATATGATTGATGTAATGACATGAATATAATCATGAAAAAATGATTATAAATCATAATTATGGAGTGAGGAATAGCTGCTTAAAGACAAATCAGGATCTAGTGAAAATTCACAATTTTTTAGAGATGAATCTAGGAGACTGATAGGTGGATTATCAAAGAAAGGATCTGATATTTCTGATTCTGATATATCATAAAATGAATCTATATCAGAGACATGATGAACAGATTTTGCTCTGGAACTCAATTCATAGTTTATATCACCTTGGAACTATGCACTATAATAGTGTTCTGAAGAATCAACAGGCTTCTCTAGCTCATTTGGAACTTCAATGTTGCTTCTCAAGAAGCTGAGACATGATGTCCATATTCTTCTTGAAACATTTATTCTCTGAATTATTCCCTTGATGCAATGAGAACACTTGGATGTGCTCCCTTTCTTCTTAACATTCTTCACTGAACCTTCATCAATAGGCTTCGAAGTTTCATCTTCAATTTATGACTTTGGCTTCTTCTCTTTCCCAATTTGATTTTCTATGGATTTGGTATTATTGATTCATTGAACCATGAGAGCATGATCCTTGATATTAGAATATTTAAGAGCACCCATATGGATCAATTTGTATTTCTCCTTTGTCAGTGAATCAAATAAAGTACACAAAGAAGGCATTTTCCAATTAGAAACAACAAGCCTAGTAGCATGAAAAGTAGACACAAAATTGAGTATTCAGAACCCAATTTAGAAAGAATGGAAATGATTAATTGATCATATTTCTTCTCAATCCCACAATGTTTGAGTATTAGAACAAGTGACTTGAATTTGGTAAATAAACCCTCAATATAATCGAAACTACTTGGACTCATTGAGGATAATTCAATATCCAACTGATGCGCTCTTAACCCATCTTAAACTCCAAAGAGAGACTTAAGTTTGTTCCATACTTGGTTTGGAGTGGTCAAACCATCTAGATGAAAGAGTAGACGAGGATAAATGGAGAGGCAAATCAATCCATAGGTTTCATCCAACCTATTATGCCACTTGTAACACCCCAGTTTTGACCCCGTTTGCATTTAAATAATATGATGTAAATAATCATGGTGTGGAGCTAGGCAAAAGGCCCACCATTGATTTAGTGTTTATGTTTCAGCAATTAAGGTTGAGCCAATGGTATTTTATGCTAGCTAAACATTCAAAGAGCTGTACATTATGTTAGATTTGCAATTTTTTAATTAAAAACCTACAACCAGCTATGTCAATGCAACCAAATGAGACGAGGGCATGATTTTTCCTAAGGATAAGGTGGGGGAATTGGAAGAGTGGGCAGAAATTCGAAATGGGCAAAACACCTTTTTTGGAATTTTTTTTTTTATATAATTTTCTTGAAGAAAACATCCACTTTTCCCTCATGTGGCAGCATTTCACCTTCCCTTATGATTGGGAATGGAAACACATTTTTGGAAACCCAATTTGGGATTCACGCGAGAGCCAGCAAGCAAAAATGATTCCGAGCCTGAACCCTTCACGATTTTTTCCCCTGTTCGACGATTTGGATCCTTCACATTTTTGGTTTTCTTGCGTGGATTGTTTATTTTCATGTTTTCTCCAGTCTGCTAGTCATTTTCCTGAACAGGAATTCCCTGAATCCAATTTTGTGTCTTTAAATTGAATGACCAACAATGTTTTCATTTTTGGTATTTTTGCAGCAGTCGGTCTGGCATCGACAATGTTCAGAAATTCGTAAATTACTGTGTGCATGTGTAATTCCTTGGCTTCTGCTTACGTTTGATAATCACAAGACTGAGATCACTATGTTACATCCTTGTTTAGCATCTGAACCAATTTGAGGAATGGAAATAGAGTATATACTTGCTTGATAAACCTAGTGTGTGAAGGAACCTCACAAACCAATCTAGAAGGATGGTTTTCTTTGTTGCATACCCTGAATAACAGTGGAAGGGAAGGCATGGCCTGAGGGACTGTGTAGCAGAGAAGGGAATGGTTCCTTGTGTTTGGAGTGCAATTGTTTAGAAGCCAGGCTAGATCTAGTGTGGGTGTTCATAGCTCTAGGGTTGATCTCACTAGCTTAGTAGTCAGCCTTTCTACCTCCTTGGTAGCCTGATAAACCCAACTGGAAGGATGGCTTGGATGGTAGCCTGATAAACCCATATGTTGGCTTGGTTGTGTCTCATGTGAAATTTTCTAAGTGTAAATCACTTCCTGTGTAAGTTTGTTAAACCCAACTATGTTAGCTTGACTGAGTTTTATTGTATCCTTGGCTATGGGGGAAGTCTTCTAGTGATCCTTATTCCTTGGGGAAAATCATGCCCAAATCGGGGGTGGCAATGTTGCTGAGATATTAAAGAGCACACTAGCCTATGGTTCGGTGGAACGTTGTAGTGACAAAGCTGGTTGCAAGACAAGATTCTTTCAAAGATAAGTATTCTCTTATATTTTATTCTCCGCAACTGTAATTATTTTATGAATTACTACGAACATGATGAATGCTTGAATGGATGATTTTGCTTCTGCTATATGTTAATAATTTATGCATCTGTGTATGTTTTAAGTTCAATGCATATATATATATGTTCATGGGGCTTATATTTCCTGGGTTGATAGATGTTAGTCGCGTCCTCTCCACTGAGTAGAGGGTTGGGGACGTGACACCACTTATCTTTCTCAATCACAACATTGGGCTCATTCTCCAAGGATAGAGTAACTCTATATAGTCCCTTACTGTGAAATAGAATTGCAATTTTGGATTTCCATTCATGATAGTTGAAGAGAATCAAGATTATAGCTAAAGGAGAATCCATATTGCTGAGTTGATGCATTGAAGAAGAAACCCTATGCAACGTGCAAACAATAAAAATAGGAGAAAAATCTTGTAAGATAAAACAATCTCTTCTTTAGAGAAGGATAGGGGACTAGATGCGCTCCTCAACTTTGTAGAAATTGAGAAACCTTTCACTCTGATACCATGTTGGAATGCTTAGATACCATGTAGGAATAAAATATCCAATTTTATGACCAAAGATGCTAAGAAGTAGCACTGGAAATATATCTTTCTACTAAGATAATTCTCACAAGCATACACCAAAAAAATAGAGAGAAGAAAAGAGAACGAATCACATGAATGAAGAGATGAATATTGGATTGTATCCTTCCATTGAATAATGATGAATACCAATGTACATAAATAGTGCATCCCTCATAGGTAAAATCGAGTTGTATTGGAGACAAATCATAAATCTTGGAAAGATAGACTTACTAAATATGATAAACCTCCATAGGTGGTTAAAGCACTTCCCAAATCAGTCAAGCACCTCACGAATTATCAAAAGCATGAGTGAGTTGTCAAGAGTAATGGGAAAACATGCTAATCTTGGAAAATGGAGAGAAAATCATGGAGGATGGGTTGGAAACAAAAGATAACAGTTTCCTAGTTGACTAGCTTTACCGCATCCACATAAAAGATGGATAAAAGCATGATAAGGCAGAATATGCAGGAAGGTGCAGTTACTAATTTTGGCTGTCAATAAAGTGGACAGGATCAACCTAGAATTAGGATTAAAGTATTCCCAAGGTATATATGGAAAGTATTGACTATGTAGTGCAAGTGGATTCTAACTATCTAGGTTAGTGGGTAGGAAATTAATCAAAATTGATTAAATATTTTATCTTAAGTTATGAAGTGGGTTTATTATATTCCCACAAGCTGCTTAAACACAAATCAGGATCTAGTGAAAAATCACAAGTATTGGGAGATGAATATAGGAGACTGATAGGTATATTATTCAAGAAAGACACTGATATTTCTGATTCTGATATATCAAAAAATGAATCTATATCAGAGATATGAGGAAAGTATTTAACTATGGAACTCAAGGCATAGTTTATATCACCTTGGAATTGTGCACTATGATAGTGTTCTAAAGACTCAACATGCTTCTCTAGAGTCATCTAGAACTTCGATGTTATGCTTCTGAAGTAATTGAGACATGATGCAAACTTCTTCTGGAAACATTTATTCTCAGGATGAAATCCCTTGTTGCAATAAGAACACTTGGATGTTCTCCCTTTCTTCTTGACTTTCTTCATTGAACCTTCATCATTAGGCTTCGAAATTTCATCTTCATTATATGACTTTGGATTCTTCTCTTTCACTATTTGTTTCTCTTTTTATCTTGCATTCTTACTTATTTGAACTATAAGAGCAAGATCCTTTGCCTTGGAGGTTCTAAGAGCACCCATTTGGATCTATTTATCTTTCTCCATTGTCAGTGAATCAAATAATGTACTCAAAGAAGGGATTTTTAAATTAGAAATAACAAGCTTAGTAGCATGAAAAGTTGACACCAAAACTTAGTATTTAGTACCCAATTTTTATAGAATGGAAAGAATCAATTCATATTCCTTCTTCTCAATCCCACATTTCTTGAGCAATCGAACAAGTGACTTGAATTTGGTGAAGAATCCTTCAATATAATCAAACCTTCTTGGACTCAATGAGAATAACTCATTCTCAAACTGATGCACTCTTATCTCCTCTTGTACTCCAAAGAGAGACTCAAGTTTGGTCCATACTTGGTTTGGAGTGGTCAAATCATCTAGATGAAAGAGTAGATAAGGAGAAATAGAGAGGCGAAGAAATCCATAGGCTTCATCCAACCTATTATGCCACTTATCTTTCTCAACAATAGCATTAGGCTCATTCTCCAAAGGTAAAGTAACTCTATATAGTCCCTTATTGTGCAATATAATGCAATTTTGGCTTTCCATTCATGATAGTTGAAGGGAGTCAAGATCATAGCTGAACAAGAATACATGATAATAAGTTGATGCACTCAAGAAGATACTCTCTACAATCTACACAAATAAAAACTAGGAGAAAATCTTGTAAGCTCGATTCAAGCTCTTCTTCAGAGAGGAATATGAGACTAGATGCGCTCTGATGTAGATTAATGATAGCTACTCAAATATGTAGAACTTAAGCAACCTTGCGCTCTGATACCATGTAGAAATAACAAATCTGATACCATAAATTGAGGCTTAATACAAATTTTAAGCACATTATAGGATCACGATAGGATCTAGCTACAAGATAATTCTCACACGCATGCACAAGGAACATAGAGAGAAGAATAATGAGATTGAATCACGTGAATAAGTGAAGAATGAATAATTGATTATTGAATCAATGAATTGATTGATTATTACAATAGTAATACATCCTTATAAAGTGAAATTGAGTTGCTAGAAGACAACTCATGCTAGCTCATAAATTAGACTTACTAAATATGATAAACCCCCATAGGTGACTAAAGCACTTTTCAACTCTATCAAATACCTCATGAGTTAGCTAAAGCATGAATGAGTTGTCATGAGTGATGGAAAAATATTGTAATCATGGAATCTGGAGAGAAAATCATGGAGGATGGGTCAACAACAAAAGATAACAATTTCCTAGTTGGCTAGCTTTACCTTATCCACTGAAAGGAAGGAATAAAGAAGGATAAAGACATAATCTGCAGGAAGGTGCAGTTACTAATTCTGGTAGTCAATAAAGTGGGCATGATCTAACTAGAATCAAGATAAATGCATTCCTGGGGTATATATGGAAAGTGTTGACCAAGTGGTGCAAGCATATGCCAACTATCTAGGCTAGTGGGTAGGAAATTAATCAATAATGATTAAATATTGTTATCCTAAGTATGGAGTGGGTTTACAATATCCCAACAGAGATAGAGGCTTAGTCAACACATCTGTAACTTGCTCATCTGTGATAACATATTAGACATTTATATCTCGCTTCTGGTCATGTTACGAATGTAGAAATACCAGATGTTTATGTGCTTCGTCTTATCATGGAACACGATGTTCTCTATCATCTTCATGCAGCTTTGGTTATCACATAGAATCAAATTGGTATCCATCTCTAGATCAAATAGACCCGAAGCATTCATATTTTAGAGAGGTATTTTGAGTGCGTTTCGTACCATCACATCCCAAGACATTTAAACACAGTGGATGATTCATTGACAAATTATCTTTTGGATTGGTATTTGGCTCACATTTGAAGTTCATTTTAAAAATATGATTACATGTAAAAAAATCACATAAACACTTATAGGTATCCATTAATGCACATAACACATCACATACACACATATGTATGTAAAAATATTTTTTTATAAATATATAATTGATACTGAGACAAATACTAAAGCAATAAGCTCCCGATATACCCAAAATCTAGAACCATCAAGTTTCTAGTACATCAAAAGGTCAAAATATGAAGCTTCAAAGATTTCAGTATCTATACAATATAAAAATATGAAGTCACTCTGGATTAATCCTCATTCTCATGATAACACATAAAGACATAGGCCTCTCGATGGAGTAACCTCCCAAAACGTTCTGACACTGCTGCAATGTGGTGCTGATAACAACTAGGAAGGTCGTCAATGGAAATATTAGGAACCCCCATAGTCATCCATTGGAGGTTGTATTCAATTTCTTGAAGCTCCTCCTCTGCCTCCATGTTCCTGATAGCTGTGTATTTTACCACTCCTCGCTTCTCGATAGGTGAGCCCCCCATAGGTCTCGATAGACCAATGTATGCAAAATTGTAAGATATGTCTTAGTATCAACAAAGATACAATAAAGATGGAATATGACATAAAACAAAAAGACAATGTGGTAACATATTTCTTACCTCGGTCGTCCCACTACTTTCCATCAGGAAAATGAAGACCAGGGTCACCCCTGAAGTCAACCCCTACATATCTGTATCCATCGACCATTGACAGTTTGCCTCATAGCCAACGAAAAAGATGACACCATAGGTCATAGTATGCCCTCCCCCACCTCTGTGATGGGCCATATCCTTGACCCACTATAGCATCCGTGGTCCATGTCATGTCCCCAACCCTCTACTAGGCGGAGAGGACGCGACAATGTCTATCAACTCAAGAAATCTAAGCCCCATGAACACACACACACACAATTTTTTTTTTGAAATACAACATACCTAAGTATAAACAGATGCATAATACAATCTACAACAGAAGCATAATTCGTTCATTCAATACATTCAAGCATTTAACATGTTCATATATATATATGTAAATACTTTGAAATAAAACATACCTAAGTATAAACAGATTCATAATACAATCTACAACGGAAGCATAATTCGTTCATTCAATACATTCAAGCATTTAACATGTTCATATAAATTCATAACAATATACAGTTGCGGAATTTAAATACACAAGAATACTTGTCTTTGAAAGATCTTGTCCCGCAACCATCTATGCTGCTACAACGTTCCACCCAACCATAGGCCAGTGCGCTCTTTAATCTCTTAGAAGCACTGCCACCCCCAAGTTGGGCATGATTTCCCCAAGGAATAAGGAACACTAGCAGACTTCACCCATAGTTGAGGATACAATAAACTTTAGCCAAGCCAACACAGTTGGGTTTATCAGGCTACCAAGGAAGTGGAAAAACTGACTGCTAAGCTAGTGAGCTCAATCCAGAGCTATGATCACCCACACCGGATCTAGCCTAACCTCTAAACACTTACACACCCAACAGAAGGAAGCATCCCATTCTCTGCTACACAGTCCCTCAGGCCATGCATTCCCTTCCAATGCTATTCAGGGCATGCAAAGAAGAAACCCAACCTTGTAGATCGATCTGTGCAGTGCCTTTACACACTAGGTTTATCAAGCAATTCTAGGCCCATTTCCATTCCTCAATCAGTGTAAATGCAAAATCAAGGATGTATACATAGTTCTCTCAGTACTGGAAATAACAAATGTAACAGAAGCCAAGGGAAATGCATGCACACAGTAATTTATGAATTTCTGAGCATTACCAATGCCAAATGATTACTGCAAATTTACCAAACGAAAACATTTGCTGGTTAATAAAATCCAAGACACAAAAATTGGATTCCAGGCAATCATATTCAGAAAAATGACTGGAAATTAAGAGAAGACGTGAGAGGGAACAAATCCATAGAGGAAAGCCAAAAATGTGAAAGGAAACAGATCACCGAATGGGAAAGAAAATTGTCCAGGGTTCAGACTCAAAGGTTTTGCTTGTTGCATGAATGTAGAATGGGATACCCCAGAACGTTTTTCCCATTCCAAATCGTGAAGGAAGATGAAACACCCATGCGTGAGGGAAAAGGTGGACGTTTTTTTCCAAGAAAAGTTAAAAAACATTTTTCCCNCCCCCCCCCCCCTTATCCTTAGGAAAATCATGCCCCCATCTCAATTTAGTTGCATTGACATAGCTGGATTTAGGTTTTTAATTAATAAATTGCAAATTTATCATGAAGTCCAAAATAATAATGTGCCGGCTAGCACAAAAATACCATCGGCCCAACTTTAATCGCTGAATCATAAATACTAAATCGATCGATGGTGGGATTTTTCCTAGCTCCACACCTTGATTATTTACATCATTTTATTTAATTGCAAACGGGGTCAAGAACAGGGTGTTACAGTCTAGCTTGTTGAGAGGAACCTGTGGATGTAGCGAAGGTACCCTCTCCAAGAAGAAGGATATCACCACCACTTCGTAACCAAATTGCTTTATCTCACCTCGTCTACATTTTATGAGCTGATCCTTGAGGCTAACCAACATCCCCTCACTCCAGTTGAAGACAGTTGGAGCCATGAACTCCAATGCATACATCATGTGTGCTCGGGTAGTCTGATGAGAAACTCGACTACCCACTACCTTCACTATGGTGAAGGCCACGGTCCTCAATGGTCAATCCACAATATGTTTTACCAGGATCTTTCCCCCTTGGTACCTTTTCTCGACTACACAGTTTGTAGAAATAACAGCTCCAATGCTTTGAGCAAATATGATAAGAAGTAGCACTGTAAATAGATCTTGTTACTGCGATAATTCTCACAAGCATACATAGGAAAAACGAAGAGAAGAAAAGAGACTGAATCACATGAATGAAGAGATGAATATTGGAGTGTATCCTTCCATTGAATAATGATGAATAATAGTGTACATAAATAGTACATCCCTCATAGGTAAAATCGAGTTGTATTGGAGACAACTCATATAGCTCAAAAAGATAGACTTACTAAATATGATAAACCCCCATATGTGGCTAAAGCACTTCCCAAATAAGTCAAGGACCTCATGAATTAGAAAAAGCATGAGTGATTTTTCAAGAGTGATTGAAAAAAAATGCTAATCCTGGAAAATGAAGAGAAAATCATGGAGGATGGGTTGGCAAGAAAAGATAGTAGTTTCCTAGTTGACTAGCTTTACCTTGTCCACATAAAAGCTGGACAAAAGCATAATAAGGAAGAATCTGCAGGAAAGCACAATTACTAATTCTGATATTCAATAAAGTAGATAGGATCAACCCAGAATTCGGTATTAAAGCATTCCTAAGGTATATATGGCAAGTTTTGACTATGTAGTGCAAGTGGTTGGCAACTATCTAGGCTAGTGGGTAGGCAATTAAAAAAAATGGTTAAATATTTTATCCTAACTTATAAATTAGGTTTATTATATTCCCACACTCCCCTTTAAGTCTAACTTTATGATGATATATAGATGTATATTGGGTCCAACAACAAGGCTATGATCACCCTTTACAATTATTCATGTCCAAAAAATTGAGGAAAGGGACAAAACCAGATGGGGAAAATACTCCCTCAGAAAAGGAAAAGGAACAAAATTTGAACAATATGTATTCAACATATCTTTATATTCACTTGAATGAACTGAATTAACTACTTCTTGGTGAAATACTTGATGAAGAAATCATCAACTCTATTATCACGCGCTAGAGTGTAGAATCTACAAGAAAGAAGTGGAGAGACTCCATGAAAATCATCAACTGATGAAGTAGGATAATTATCTAAATTATTATTCCTATGTCAAACTCTGATTTGCAAAAAAAATCTGAAATCTGTAATGACCCAAGTTAAACTTTCCAAGCAAAGGCACAATTTGGGGCAAAGTTGGATTGAATAGTCTTGACTCTAGGGGTTTCGAATGGCACAAAAGGGTATCAAATTTGGTAGGGAATGACATGGTGAGTCTTAATACCACTCAACAAACTCTTTGGTAACTTTATAACTATTTTTAGACCTCTACAACTTGATTTTGGGTCATTGGAAAAAAGGTCAAAATTACTAGTAAATTGTGGTGAAATTCCCCCTAGGGTGTGAGCAAAATGGATTTCCAACTCATATGAAACCATCCCAAATTGAAAAATAGAGTAAGGGGATAGATATTAGACTTCATTGACTGTCATTATGTATGTTTATAAGTTCTACAAACAGAGTTATAGACCTTATCATTCGAATGCATATTTTTAGTGATATTGCTTAAGGGAAATGACAGTGATAGCTTAACTTCAACTCGTAAAATGTACATGAAATGGTTCAGAACATAGCACAAGGAATGTATAAAATCAACAGCATATAAATATACTACTCAACAAAATTTAAACATCAGATAAAATACTCAACACAAATCAGATACACAACTCATTTGAAATGGAAACCGATATATGGAAACTAGTCAAACAATAGCTTGGAAATGTGGAAATTTTGCATATATATATATATATTCCTGCCAATTCGACTTGTTTCCACCTTTCACACACCTTGGGGGGGCATGGAATAAATCTTCAAGCCACTCGGTGTGTCCTTGGGGGCAAGTCTCGAGTCAAGGCTGTCACCTTGTTCTTGTTCTTGACTCATGCGTTTAGGAAAACTCCTAACGAAGCCAAGGGGGGTAGACCCTACGAGTTACTAAGGATAATTACTTTAGTATGATGGTATTAAATTGAATAAGTTTCTTAGGAATTTGAAATTAACAATTGAGAACCACAGATAACAAGATGAAAAATAAGCACAAGTAAGCACAATGCTGACACACAATATATATATCGAAAAAGTAAACAAATAACCAGTGCCTTAAAATGGAGTCGCAAAATGATTAAATGTGCTTACATGTGCTTGGAGTGAATGTTTTGCAATTGTCTCTTGGTACATTTTAAGTTAGTATGAAAAATGAGTGGATCAAGGAGGCTAACTTAGCCTTCTCCTACAGTCAAGGAGGCTAACTGGAGCACTTCGGGGGTGATCTGTGTGACATTAATGCACCTAATTGCTAACTGGTGGTTACAATCAGTTCAACCAGTTAGTTACAGTCAGTTAAGGCACCTCCAGTCATTAAATATATTATTTTATGATTATTTATTATTATTTAATGATCTAGAGTCAACAAGGCGCCTCCACCAACTTCTGATGGTCAGTTCAGCTTCAGTTAACCTCATCGGGGTTCATTGGAGTCATGGAGCACTAGCACTTGATGATTGGATTGCTATGACATGTGTTTGATCTCCTTCAGTTGGGATTCAGTCATTTATTGCACTCTGATTTCAGTTAGGGTTTGGTGAGTCAATTAGGGTTTTGGTCAAGTGGTTAACTGAGTGAGATTGAATGGTTGAGAGTCAGTTAAGCTAGACTCACTCACTGAATTCGAATTGTCTCCTTAGGTATTCGAATTCTTCATGGAGTTAAGCCATTGCTCAGAATTGGAATTGTAACCCATTATTGTTTATTAAATATACAGAGAGGAAACCATTTCTGGTTTCCTCTCTATATATTTAATAAACAATAATGGGTTACAATTCCAATGCTGAGCAATGGCTTAACTCCATGAAGAATTCGAATACCTAAGGAGACAATTCGAATTCAGTGAGTGAGTCTAGCTTAACTGACTCTCAACCATTCAATCTCACTCAGTTAACCACTTGACCAAAACCCTAATTGACTCACCAAACCCTAACTGAAATCAGAGTGCAATAAATGACTGAATCCCAACTGAAGGAGATCAAAAACATGTCATAGCAATCCAATCATCAAGTGCTAGTGCTCCATGACTCCAATGAACCCCGATGAGGTTAACTGAAGCTAAAATGACCATCAAAAGTTGGTGGAGGCGCCTTGTTGACTCCAGATCATTAAATAATAATAAATAATCATAAAATAATATATTTAATGACTGGAGGTGCCTTAACTGACTGTAACTAACTGGTTGAACTGATTGTAACCACTAGTTAGCAATTATGTGCATTAATGTCACACAGATCACCCCCAGAGTGCTCTAGTTAGACTCCTTGACTGTAGGAGAAGGCTAAGTTAGCCTCCTTTACTGTAGGTAGGTGTGGGTGTGATTGGATGATGGCAATTAATGCTCCACTGATGTTAATTAAACTTAGGATAGTGGTTTAACTAGGCCAATTTGACCAAAAGAGTGTGTATGATGGTAAATGTCTCCAACACCCCCCCTTAAGCTATACTCAGGAAGAGTTAGAAAATAGATATGCATAAAAATTCTAGGGCCATGGAAACTAAGGCCATAGGTAACCCTGTACAATAAAGTAACTACTTAATATAACCAAGGAAATGGGGAAAACCTCATGGGAAAAATACCCCCCCTCAAACTAAGCAGTAAATCAAGAATTGGTTCTTTTATACAACATCATCCTGAGACTATGCATGTGAACCTATGAATCCAAACTAAATGAATATGTCTGGAGGAATCTTCCACTTTGGAAGAAGAACAATGCACTCAACTGAATCAGAAATATAAACAACTGCACGGTGAAAACTGGACCCATGTAGAGTAGCTGAAATCATCTGAAGAGAGAGAAAAGGTTCTTGAGGATTCAAACCATGTGTGGAACACTCAAGAAACTGATATGTTGCATCCTTGAACAGAAAACCATGAGTGGTAAAATCAGCCCCAAATATTAGGAGAAAGTGTCCAAGCAGATGCATAATGTCTTCCTCTTTACTAGTTCTGTGAGGAGATGAGCTTGTGACCAAAGGTAGAGAATCCCTGGGACTCTGGAGAGCGAATGCTTGAGCTACATAATCTGATATCGATTTATAAATATCTAATGATTCAAAAAATAAAATATCAGCAACCTCACAAGAGGAAACTAACACCAAATCCCCAGCAGCAAAATTGAAGAAGAATTGCAGTACTTGATTTTTCACACCGGAATTGGTGAGAGCAACTACAAGCATGACTGAAAGCTCTTGGATTTTAAAATATGAAAAAAATAATATCAGATCAGAATTTAAATCAGATCTAAATAAGTTCACAACAGATCCAAAACTGTGAAATGAAATGAAATCCCCAGCAGCAGTTTTGTAGGAGACTTGCGGTACTTGTTTCTTCACACCGTTGATGAGAACAGCTACAAGCAGTACTGAAGGTTTATGAACCTGAAATTTTGAACCAAGAAATATCAGATCATATCCAAATAATATCATATCAGATCCAATAAGGTTCATATCAGATCCAAAATTATGGTCAATCGAGACGGTAGATGCATAGTTGTCTTTTTCTTCAAAATTCTGAATTTTGGTGCATGCAATCCTGCAGGATTTTGCTGGAAGATATAGATAATGGGGAGTGAATGGATCACTTTGGTAATCTGATATTTCTTCCAAAATATCCAAGGTATCACATATTTTCACACTAGCAGCAACATTAGAGGAAGAAAAATCAAATTTATCTTCACTTTCGGAAGCAATTACTGGTAAATTTTGCACAGAATTCAAAGGAAAATCACCGGTGAATGTTTGCATGGAAGTGCAGCAGTATTTTTCTTCAATATCAGAGATTCGAATGTATTCTTCTATTTCAGCAATATGAGAAGATGAGATATCAGATATCTCATGAACTTCTGGAGCATCAGGAGGAGTCACTTCATGGAGACATTCTTCAATTCGAATTGAATGTGTAGAAGATTCTGCTTCATCTTCATCTTGAACAACTTCATTAGAGAGAGTAGAGGCCGAGACTTTTGAGAAAAGAAATCTTGTGGTGCTGGCTGTGATCTCCAAAGTACTATTATGATCCTCATTGTGCTTACCAAAGGTTCTGTCCAATATTGTCCAGACTTCCTTTGGGTATTCAGCAGAATCAATAAGGTAGTACAAGTTATCAGAAAGGGCCAGACATATTGCTCCATAAGCTCTATCACCATCATTTAGCCAGTCATTCTCATTCTCATAAGACTCTTTTCCAAGTCCAATAGACACCTCATAGAGACCTCGTCTCTTCAGAGATGTAATCATCTTCAAATTCCATTCCGAATAGCTTGTGAATGGGGTGAGAAGAGGGATTGATGAGTCCATTCAAAGTTGTACCTCATAAAACCTGCAAATAAAAAAAAAAGGGGCACCATAAGGTCGGACAGCCTGCACATTTAGGCTTTCATCACACCAAGCATATTCAATCAAGCAAGCTTGATCAACAAGTTCTTTACTTGGGATATTGAGTGGTAAGCCTTGGCTTCTGGTGCAGTGCTGGAATTTTGAGCTATTGCTCACTTCTCATGGAGAAATCTGTCAAAAATATTGTTTTTGAGAGATTGTTCTTCGTCCCGCCGCATGCTCTGATACCATATTAATTCTTGCACATGATCTAGGAACTAGGAATCAAAATCATCAAAGAATAATTAACAAATACTCATGAATTGGAAATTCTTGGAACCAGAAATGGTTTCCTCTCTGTATATTTAATAAACAATAATGGGTTACAATTCCAATGCTGAGCAATGGCTTAACTCCATGAAAAATTTGAATACCTAAGGAGACAATTCAAATTTAGTGAGTGAGTCTAGCTTAACTGACTCTCAACCATTCAATCTCACTCAGTTAACCACTTGACCAAAACCCTAATTGACTCACCAAACCCTAACTGAAATCGGAGTGCAATAAATGACTGAATCTCAACTGAAGGAGATCAAACACATGTCATGGAAATCCAATCATCAAGTGCTAGTACTCCATGACTCCAATGAACCTCGATGAGGTTAACTGAAGCTGAACTGACCATCAAAAGTTGGTGGAGGCACCTTGTTGACTCCAGATCATTAAATAATAAAAAATAATTATTAAATAATCATAAAATAATATATTTAATGACTGGAGGAACCTTAACTGATTGTAACCACCAGTTAGCAATTAGGTGCATTAATGTCACACAGATCACCCCCGGAGTGCTCCAGTTAGCCTCCTTGACTGTAGGAGAAGGCTAAGTTAGCCTCCTTGACTATAGCTAGGTGTGGGTGTGACTGGATGATGGCAATTAATGCTCCACTGATGTCAATTAAACTTAGGATAGTGGTTTAACTAGGCCAATTTGACCAAAAGAGTGTGTATGATGGTAAATGTCTCCAACAAAATTAGGCGAGGGGGGACTCCAGATATGCCTGAGGGGTACTTGGAGTATGTCCAAAAATAAAACCTTCACAACTACCCTCAAGGTGTTTGTGGGCTAGATGGAGTCTCAGAGACTATGTTCATAATACACCCGTTAGGGTGTAACAGAGATCAGTGCCTCGAGGTCACTTTCCAGTTGTTCCCACTCCTTTGGTATTTTGCCACCGATTACGGTTTGTTCGAGGTGTTGGATTTTCGCTTGATGGTGGTTAATTGGGGAAAGTGAAACCTAATTAATATAGTCACTCATGTTGCTTTTGATGTAGCTTGACTGATCGGATGAACCATAGCCAAAACATAGAGCATACACACCGGAGTCTTTGTAATTTTTAGTAAATTTTAATCGATGTGTTTTTATTAGAAAGAAAACCCTCCAGGAACCTCTTTCGGTCCAAGTGGACCTCAATCGGGGAATCAAGGAGGGGGTTGATTTTAATTGATTGCTTACAAAAATTATTAGTGAATAATGAAGCAACAAAAATAAAACAAACCACAGGTTCTCTAATTAAATCTACCACGATCCTCTTTCACCTTTCGGTTCAATCGAGATTCGTGGGGTAAGTATTAAAGTTACTTTGACTTTATAATATGGAAGATATGATGAAATTAATCAAAGTACACTATCTTTCATAAATAAAACTAATCTAGAGCAAAAAATAGGAAAAATGCAAAAAAGGAAAAAAGGATGCGAATTCCCCCAGGGGGGATGGGGAATGGGCTCGAAAGAGCATATTCAAAATTATTTTTTATTACCAGTAGTTACTTTTTGGACATCACCTTCTCCTCTTTTCTGTTATACCTACTAAAAACCATAAATCTTATTAAACTTAAATATGCAGAAAAGCACTTTGAAAGTACCTTTGGGTCAACACAATTTTAACCGAAAACAACTAAGTTAAAACCAGTTAAAAAAAGGTGAAAAAAGGAACCAAGGAAATATTGGCCTGCCTTTTGGGCAGCCAATATGATGTGCACTGATTTCTGGATTTATCTTTTAAATTACGAAAGAGAAATCTAATGCATGCAAGCTACAAATTTTCTTTAAAATGCCATGCAAAAGACGATTTCTTTATGCCATATCTACGATGCTTATGGAAAACTTTTGAAAAACAGAGATATATAGTTTTGAATACTTATGTATGAGATATAATGAGATATTTTGCATATGATAAATTGGAAGCTCATGCATAAACAAAGTAACCAAGAATATTTAATTTTTTAAAAGGAGAGAAAAGAGGAGAGAAGGTTGGTTCGTTGCATGAATGAAACAAGCTGAAAGTAGGCCCTTTTGTGGAGCGCCGAGGGACAAATTATTGATCTTATTGGATAAGGAATGGTGTCAATCTTGATCCACTCCTTCATCCGATCGGGAACCTGTAACTAAATCACACAATCTTGCACAACACCTCGTGAGATCTGGATATAGATGTATGAAACAAAAAAATGAAAGATCATGCAAAAATAATCTTATTTAAGCATATAACTTAGATTCTTGAGCATAAATAATATGAATAAACAAGATCAAGTAATATTACTTTCCTAGTTTACACCCTTACTTGATTCAACCGAATCCTTGAATCCAGAATACAAAGTAGCACAAAAATTGGAAAAAATTTGCAGTTACCACATTAGCAGCATGACGCTGGGAATCCACACAAACACATACACTACACGGTATAAGCTCCAAAGATTCTTTATTCACAATGAAAATATAGTAGTATTACAATGGAAACAACTCTTTCTCCAACTCAAACTAGCTTGGAAAGGAGGAAACTGTGCTTTATTTATAGCAAAAACTGAAACCCTAGCCCAGAGGGGGCGCAATTCCCAAGGAGAGAGGGATTGCAGCTGCATGAGGAGTCAAGATTATCTTGATCTGATTCTAACTGAGTGTAACTGACAATTGGAGTGCTGATCGGACTGACACATCAATCGGTTAACTGAAACATTAACCAAACCACATCCAGATGTGCCCACACGTGTGGAGGAGAGAGAGAGGGCATAAATCCCAAGGATCCATGTTGTGGTGCACTCCCTCTTTAGCCCAGATTAACTCCTTCAATCAAGGCATGGTCAGCTCTAGTCAATCCAAAGCCAATGAGATTTATTTCAGTCAAATCGAAGCAAATCCCACTGATTTTGGAATTTGTATTTTCTCCATTATTTAATTAATTTATCAATTAAAATATTCAATATTTGATTTTTAGGGTTTTCTGACCTGAGTGATGGGAAAATCACTCAAAACTTAGGAAAAATGGGTTTAGGGGTTTACCTCCTGCTCTGAGTTATAAAATGAGCACCCCTGTGACTAAATCTAACTTTTAACCCCACTTTTATTACAAAACCAATTTTTCCATTTAGACTATAAAAAAATAGCCTAAGTTTTGGAAAAATTAAAACTTAAAAAAAACTTAAAAAATTAAAAAAAATTAAAACCTAGGGGGACTTAGACATGTTCATATGACTCAACCATAATGCCTAGCATGTTTATACATTGACACACAGACTCTAATAACCTAAATAGGCCTAAATGCCAAGCTGACCACCCCAGCTTTGGAGGTATTGAGTGAAAAACACAGAAATTATCAATCGTTTATTCAACAACCAATAATAACCATGGGAAAAAACACTCTGGGCTGATCGGATTGACAAATAAAGTCCAAGAGACCGATTCTTTTATAGACATCACCATGCTAGAACATTTTATTTACAACTCCCCCAAGTGGGTATGAACATGTGGTAGATAAAAAAAACACTTCCCATAAGCAAGTCTGAAGGTCTTCTGAAAGTCTAAACAAATCATATTTATTCGGTTCACCAGGCTCACTTGATAACACCGACTAAGTACAACTTAGGTCGTAACATCTGGCTCCAACTGCGAGATGTGTGCTCGATCTGGTCATAGGGAAAGGAGAGGATACGAGAACACCAGAATCTCTAGTTTATACACCCTGTAAAAACATCTCAACTTGACAAGAAAACCTCAGTAGCACAAGCTTTATATAAAATCCAAATGAACCACTAAGCTGATTTATTTAAACAAAAAATGTAACTAATTAATGAATTTTTTTTATATCATAGCTAAGTACAAAACAAAAATGTGGAAAGTAAATGCTCTCTTTTAAGGCTCTTATTTTCCTACTCTAAGTATGATATAAAAAAGGTTAGGTGTAATAAAAAATCCAATGTAACCACCTAAGCATTTTATTAACATAATTTTTTTTTGCCTTGTCTTTGGTTACCGACCAAAGTAAGGATACTTTATTTAGAAAATGAAAACCTGCGTGATGATCCGAAATGGGCGGGTTGGATGGGAAATCATAGATATGAATAAAGCCATTAAAGTTCTTCCCAAACTGGTATGTGCTTGTGCAGGCTGCTTCTATCCATGACTGGATAGGAATGATATACCAATCGGCAAGTTGAGGCAGACTGACTACATCATCATACTGATCATCAGGGCTTATCGAATGATAACTTGTTGCATAAGCCCCAAGTAGCTCCAAATCATAAGGAACCTCTACATGTGAAGAAGATGGCTGAGATTGATATTCCATTGACTGCATCACATCTAACTTTTCACAACATTGCTTCTCAATGTATTCATTACTGTTGACTTTATGCGGCTCTGCATGACATGACTCTGAATGATCATGTGAAAATTATGAATTCTCCTCTTCCATACTAATATTTTCCCAGGTATCCAGATCCATGCTCCCCTCTATGGATGTATCGTAGATTGGAATTCCACAAATTTTTGAATAGACACTCCCCTTGTTGGACATACCATGGATGGGATTCTCAATAAGATTTTCACAAGTTGGATTATCTATGAAATTCCAATAGTCATCACTCCCATCTATGTCGGTTATGAGAGAGTATTCCTTGTTGGCATCACATACTAAGATATAACTACCCTCCTCCTGTTCATAATAATCATCCTTAAAAGTTTTGGTTTCAAAGATATTATGAGAAGTTAAACTTTCCAAAACTTCATCCCTAAGTGATGAACATAGAGGAGTGCCATCATACACATCATAAATTTCTTCATAAGTGTCAATCTCTGTAATGGTTTCCTCATGAGGGATTTCTGGAAAAATATTAGCATTGGTGACAAACTTGAGAATAACTCAAATCTTCAATGTTTTCAGTTATGGTGACATAAGGAGAGTCTTCAAGAATGTGTTCAATCATGGGATCCTCGTGAAGCTCTTTAATAGGATCATCCCGAGTGTGCTCATCTATAATGGAAGTCATGAGATCCTTTAGATCCTTTAGGTAGGTGAGGGCCCTTTCTAAAACACTTACCATATCTCCCTCACCATTATGCCACCTCTCAAAAAACATAGCACATAAGTCTTAAGGGGAGGTAATGCATTTATAAGGAAGACCAAAAAACCATACCCATGCCTTCTTTTTCAAATAATGAGCAAAAATTCACATCATATTATCCCTATGAAGTATGTTGAGTTTATTCACAAATGAAAGAAAGGATATGATGTGAATGACAACTGAATCACCATCTCCACAAAAAATTGGAGCCTGAGAATATCTTTCATCCTGGAGATATGGTTCATAGTTAGGAAAACCCAGGATGCCCGAGAAATCAATGGGAGGATATGCATTGGAAATTTGAGCACCATAATCCTCATCATCCATAATGGCTTATCAGTAGCATATATGAACCATGTATTTTGTATTGAACCAGAGCTATCAAATAATGAGCATTTAAGGTTTTACTATGTCGTATGAGCTCATCTACACACAACAAGTCTCAACAAAATTATGAGAAAGTAGGGTTTTATCCCTTCAATGGAGTCGCCATGTGAAAAAGAAAAATAAGCATTTATAAATCTTTCACAAAGTTTATTTATTTTTTATTTTATTTGTAAAAATAAAAACTGAAAAAGGTCAATGGAGTCGCCAGATGAAAATTAAAGATCTACTCTAAGCATTCATCAAACAAAGCAAAAACAAAAAGGAAGAAAACAAAAGTCGTACTTCGGGAATAAAAAGATTTATCCCCGGCAACGGTGCCAAAAAAGAGTTGCTGCCTTTCACACACCTGGGGGGGATGTGGCATAAATATTCAAGCCACTTGGCATGTCCTTGGGGGCAAGTCTTGAGTCAAGGCTGTCACCTTGTTCTTAACTCCTCCATTTAGGCAAACTCCTAACGAAGCCTAGGGGGGTGGACCCTATGAGTTACTATGGATAATTACTTTAGTATGATGGTATTAAATTGAATAAGTAGCTTAGGAGTTTGAAATTAACAATTGAGAACCAAAGATAACAAGATGAAAAATAAGCACAAGCAAGCACAATGCTGACACACAATATATATATTGAAAGAAGTAAACAAATAACTAGTGCCTTAAAATGGAGTCGCAAAATGATTAAATGTGCTTGGAGTGAATGATTTGCAATTGTCTCTTGGTATGTTTTAAGTTAGTATGAAAAATGAGTGGATTAAATTAGGCGAGGAGGGACTCCAGATATACCTGAGGGGTACTTGGAGTATGTCCAAAAATAAAACCTTCACGGCTACCCACAAGGTGTTTGTGGGATGGATGGAGTCTCGGAGACTGTGTTCATAATACACCCGTTAGGGTGTAACAGAGATCGGTGCCTCGAGGTCACTTTCTAGTTGTTCCCACTCCTTTGGGTATTTTGCCACCGCTTACTGTTTCTTCGAGGTGTTGGATCTTCGCCTGATGGTGGTTAATTGGGGAAAGTGAAACCTAATTAATATAGTCACTCACATTGCTTTTTATGTAGCTTGACTGATTGGACGAACCGTAGCCAAAACGTAGAGCATACACACCAGAGTCTTTGTAATTTTTAGTAATTTTTAATCGATGTGTTTTTATTAGAAAGAAAACCCTCCAGGAACCTCTTTCGGTCCAAGTGGACCTCACTCATGGAATAAAGGAGGGGGTTGATTTTAATTGATTGCTTGCAAAAATTAATAGTGAATAATGAAGCAACAAACATAAAACAAACCACAGGTTCTCTAATTAAATATACCACGATCCTCTTTCACCTTTCGGTTCAATCGAGATTCATGGGGTAAGTATTAAAGTTACTTTGAATTTATAATATGGAAGATATGATGAAATTAATCAAAGTACACTATTTTGCATAAATAAAACTAATCTAGAGCAAAAAATAGGAAAAATGCAAAAAAGAAAAAAAGGACGTGAATCCCCCCAGGGGGGATGGGGAATGGGCTCGAAAGAGCCTATTCGAAATTATTTTTTATTACCATTGGTTACAATATCATAAAACTGATATAATTCCTCTTGTTTCTTATACAGAACGAACCCAAGATCTTACAAAGTGCAAAAATTAAAGATTTCAGAAAATGGGGAGATTCCTAGGGGGTTCCGGATGGCCCAAAAGTCACTTTTTTGACAGCACTTCCTCCTCTTTTCTATTATAACTGATAAAAAATAGAAATATTATTAAACTTAAGTATTCCAAAAATCACTTTGAAATTACCTTTGGGTCAACACACTTTTAACTGAAAACAACTAAGTTAAAACCAGTTAAAAAAAGGTGAAAAAAGGAACCATGGAAAGAAAGATTTCCTTGGGATCTTGGATTTCCTTTTGGGCAGCCAATATGATGTGCACTTATTTCTGGAATTATCTTTTAAATTATGAAAGAGAAATCTAATGCATGCAAGCTACACATTTTCTTTAAAATGCCATGCAAAAGACGATTTCTTTATGCCAGATCTATGATGCTTATGGAAAACTTTTGAAAAACAGAGATCTAGCTTTTTGAATGCTTCTATATGAGATCTAATGAGATATTTTTCATATGATAAATTGGAATCTCATGCATAAACAAAGGAACCAAGAAGATTTAATTTTTTAAAAGGAGAGAAGAGAGGAGAGAAGGTTGGTTCCTTGCTTGAATGAAACAAGCTGAAAGGAGGCCCTTTTGTGGAGCACCGAGGGACAGAGTCTTGAGATTATTGGATAAGGAATGGCATCAATATTTATCCACACCTTCATTCGATTGGGAAACTACAACTAAATCACACAAGCTTGCACAACACCTTGTGAGATCTGGATATAGATGAATGAAACAAAAAAATGAAAGATCATGCAAAAATAATCTTATTTAAGCATATAACTTAGATTCTTGAGCATACATAATATGAATAAACAAGAGCAAGTAATATTACTTGCCTAGTTTACACCCTTACTTGTTTCAACCGAATCCTTGAAGCTAGAATACAAAGTAGCACAAAAAATGGAAAAAATTTGCAGTTACCACATTAGCAGCATGACGCTGGGAATCCACACAAACACATGCACTACATGGTATAGCCTCCAAAGCTTCTTTATTCACAATGAAAATATAGAATTATTACAATGGAAACAACTCTTTCTCCAACTCTAACTAGCTTGGAAAGGAGGAAATTGTGCTTTATTTATAGCAAAAACTAAAACCCTAGCCCAAAGGGGGCGCAATTCCCAAGGAGAGAGGGATTGCAACCACATGAGGAATCAGGCTGAGCTTGATATGAGTCTAAATGAGTCTGATCTGAGTGTAATTGAAAATTAGAGTGCTAATAGGACTGACACATTAACCGGTTTACTGAAACATTAACCAAACCACATCCAGATGAGCCCACACATGTGGAGGAGAGAGAGAGGGTGCAAATCCCAAGTATGCATGCTATGGTGCACTCCCTCTTAAGCCCAGATCAACTCCTTCAATGAAGGCATGGTCAAATCTAGTCAATCCAAAGCCGTTGAGACTGATTTCATTCAAATTGGAGCAAATCCCACTTATTTAGGAATTTGGATTTTCTCCATTATTTAATTAATTTATCAATTAAAATAATCAATATTTGATTTTTAGGATTTTTTGACCCGAGTGACGGGAAAATCACTCAAAACATAGGAAAAGTGGGTTTATGGGTTTACCGGGTGCTCTGAGTTAGAAAATGAGCACCCCCATGACTGAATCTGACTTTTAACCCCACTTTTATTACAAAACCAAATTTTCCATTTAGACTATAAAAAAAATAGCCTAAGTTTTGGAAAAATTAAAACTTTAAAAAAAATTTAAAAAAACTTTAAAAATTAAAAAAATTAAAACCTAGGAGGACTTAGACATGTTTATATGACTTGACCATGATGCCTAGAATGTTTATACATTGAAACACAGAGTCTAATAACTTCAATAGGCCTAAATGCCAAGCTGACCACCCCAACTTTGGATGTATTGAGTGAAAAACTTAGAAATTATTAGTCATTTATTCAACAACCAATAATAACCAAGGGAAAAAACACTCTGGGCTGATCAGATTGACAAATAAAGTCCAAGAGACTGAGTTTTTTACACACACTACCATGCTAGAACATTTTATTACAACTCCCCCAAGGGGGTATGAACATGTGGTAGATAGAAAAAACACTTTCCAGAAGCAAGTCTGAAGGTCTTCTGAAGTCTGAACAAATCATCTTTGTCTGGTTCACTAGGCTCACTTGATAACACTGACTAAGTACAACTTAGGTGGTAACATGACTTACAGAGAGTATGGGTAACATATTATAGAGCCAAACATCATTCACCCATGCTTGGGAATCAACTTAACTCAACAAAATGGAAGCATCATTCACACTAGTGCACCATCATTTGGAAACTGGGAATAATGAGACGGGGAATTAAAGAATGGGGAAAGTGATGGATCAAGAACTGTATCAGCCTCCTATATTAAGTAACAACACTCCATTCAGCTCCAAATGACAGGCCAGGGTGTCCTCTCCAATATCCAATTTGGATGAGAATATCACTCCCTTGAAATTATCTCAGTAGCAGGGAAAGTGAGCACTCATTGTGCAATGGACAAGCTAGTGCTTTCCAAAATGCCAAAGGAAAATTATCAAATGAACAAAATCTATTCTCCTTCCTCATGAAATATTTTTATAACCCTCATAAGTTCCTCTAATGCCAAATTCCTTCCCATAGGATTCCTCCAACTCATCCTTGATGTTTAGTAACCCCTATGACACTTGTCCTCTTCCTCATCCCTCAATCTTATTCCAAATTCGAATGGCTGCCACCAACCTCCAAATGCACTTTCTTGGTGGCTATTTTTATCCCTAACATCTCAGATTGTCATAGGTATGCAATAAGGTCTGATTTTTTCATAGAATCTTCCATGATTGTTGTCATAAAATGCAGGAAATGTCTCTCCAAGTGGCTTATATTTTTTTTCTAGTCTCTTCTTCTTCCATTGGGAGTTATTCTTCTTCACCCATTCAAATACTTTGGATCATGATATGTTACTTGAAACCTATTGATCTCCCAAGAATGTTCCATTCCTCATAATTTCAAATTTGGGAGTAGGTCATGACAAGTGTAAGGAGGAATCTATCCACCCAAGGTCTCCATGAACCTCCAAGTGTCTCCATGAAGCAATGCCACTTTATTTTCTCCATATTTATTATTTATGTGACCCAATTTAATGTGTATATGGTAAACTAAGGTTATTTTTGTTAGATTTTTATCATTAAAGCTAGCATTATTTTAGGATCTTATCTGAGAGAATAACATGCACATCAATAATCACAAGAGACAAGAGACACAAAGAATTTTCCTCAGGGAAACCATAAAGGAGAAAACCCCGCAACTTCCTCAGAGATAGAATGAGCACCAATAGTGGCAGTAAAACCTAAAAACAAAAAAGATGATCTCCACAACTTGTTCTCTCTCTCACACTTGAGAGAGCTTCTTCTCTCTCACTCATGCGCCCCAGTGAGTGAGTGTATGTGTGATAAATAGAGAGGCTCACTCTCTATTTATATTCTTTTGTTCACTTAATGTCCACTTTAACATGTTGGCCCCACTTAACAATTACTTACTAGAGCCGACATCTTTAGGAGAGTCTAATAACCCTAGTGCCCCACAACTATGGGGACTTTTCCCTCCGATCAACAAGGAGGGTTAACCTTGACACAAATGTGGAGACTATTGCCCTGACTTACAATGGAGGGTTAACCTCAATGACTTTACATGACTTGTTTACATTATTGAATCTCCCGATTGGAACATCGGGGCATGACATGACTCAATTACATTACAGATACTTCCCAGAATAAACATCGGGGTACAATATACAAGTGAATACATTCCAAAGTTACAAATACATCAACACTCCCTCTTAACTAGGAATTTATTCTCTTGACACAATTTATCAGCACAAGTCTTCTTCTCTGTATCATCTGGATCATAATCAAGTCATCTTCATTGTCAAGTCATCTTCATCAAGTATTGATCATCACTAGATCATCATCGAGTCTAGATCATCACTTGATCTGGATCGTCACTGCTGGATCATCATCAAGTCTGGATCATCACTTGATCTAGATCATCATTACATCATCATCATCATTACTACTTTTGATATCTCAATCAAATGGTGCTATCTCTCCATTCTTCTCATCACAGGAAGTTCTACATAGCCAACCCTTTTTCATGATGGTTGTAGGCCTAGCCTCCATTTAGGTCTTCTTCAGTGCTTATATCTGACCCTAAGTTAGAATGGCCTGCCCAAAAATTACATCTGACCTCATCTTTTTAGAAAGGCATGCCCAACACTCACATTTAACCTCATCTTGTCAGAAAGGCCCAGCACTCACATCTGACCATGTGTAAACACATCGTGCCATAATGGCTCAACACTTATATTAGACCATGTGCGAACACACCACATCAAAATGTATTTGCACTTACATCCAACCATGTGAGAACAAACCGCATCAGAATGGCTCCACACTTACATCCGACCATGTGAGAACACACCGCATCGGAATGGATTTGCACTTACATCCGACCATGTGAGAACACACCGCATCAGAATGGATTTGTACTTACATCTAACCATGTGTAAACACATCGCACCAGAATGGCTCTCAGTCCTAGACTGAGGATTCCTGGTAACTGACCAGGTGCCTCCATTCTCCCAGAGAATGACATCTCAACACCAAGCTGAGTATTCCTGGTAACTGAGCAGGTGCCTCCATTCCAAGAATGGCATTCAACACTTATATCTGATCATGTAGGAACCAATCCTACAGTCACATCAGAATGGATCAACACTCACATCTGACATGGAAGGAACCAATCCTCTCACCATGACAAAATGGCTTAGCCCTTACATCTGACCATGGAAGGAACCAATCCTCTCACTATGTCAGAATGGCTCACGGACTCATCATTTCCCCTTGGAGGGAACCTCGATCTGGAGAACACCAAGCTTCTCCTTAAAGTACTAAAACTTCACTTTGGCCATTTCTAGCATAGAATCACATAAGGGTTGATTACGTTCAATGATAACCTACTAGCTTTGCCAAGGCCGATTACATTCGAGGACAACCTACAGGTCTATTTACATCTGAGCAACTTACGAGCTTCACCAGGATTTATGCTTAGACAACCTGTCTCACCAACTATTCTAGAACTCCCTCTTTTGAGAGATCTTGATCTGGATCACATACTAGAGCTTCACTACTTCTCTCTGCATCATACAAAAATGCAAGTTAGATCAAGCAAATCAAATAGTAGTTTTCAAAAGAAACATACTACCTCCCAAATAGAAAGTGGCAACATCTTTTGCCTCAACTATACTCAGCGCCATGCAGGACTCCATCCTACCAAACAAAGAGATCACACTTGATCCCATACTGAAGTAGCACCTCGAAGTTCTCTTCCTATCAATGGAACTACCTGCCCAATACGAATCCTCATAACCCTCCAAGTTAATCTTCTGATTCGCCTCATACTTGAGCCCATAATCAACTGTACCCTTCAGGTACCTCACTACATGCTTTGCAACCATCAAGTGAACATGTCTCAATGTGTTCACAACAAAGCAAATATCTGGTTTCATGTTTTTCAGGTAAATCATCTGATGATACATCATAGCATCAACTGTCTCTGGTGAAGCATTACTTAATAGCTTCAGGTTTGATGCCATAGGTGTGGTCATGCAGTCCATCATCTTGAACCTCTTCAGGATCTCTACTGCATACTTCCCTTGTCCACACCTCCATGCCTAGAACGTAGTGCATCATCCCCAAGTCCTTCATCTCAAATGCAGTAGCAAGTCTCCTTCTTGCAACTTTAATAATTTTCTCTTTTTTGTCAGGAACAAGTCATCGACATATAACAGGAGCATCACTAGTCTTACACCTTCAACCTTGAAGCAAAGGTTGGAATCATATTTACTCTCAGTAAAGCCTAGAGTCATCAGTAATCTGTCCATCTTGTCGTACCATGTCAGACCTCAGGATATTCTACAGTCACTCCCTCTGAAGTGGAGCATCATTCTCCCTCTATCTTTCGTATCAGAGTGACAAGTAGCTTCCTCTTCTACTAATATTCTATGTGTCCATATAGGATCATTGTATACCAAGATCCTCTATCTTGAACTTTTTCAAAAGTTCTTCTCGCACCCATCTGTGAGCTTGTCATCCTCTATAGACTTTCATCTTCAACCTTGTAGCAAAGGTTCAGGTCTTCATCAATCTCCTTATGTACGTGTTATCCCATGGGTGTCTTTTGAGCTCATACAAGGCCTTCTTTCATTTGCACACATGATTCTTCCTATCATGTGTATTTCTAGTGGCTTCAAATGTCTCTTCATAGTTTATGCCTCATGCTACGAATCTTTCCTTGTATGCCATGATGTTTCCATCTACTATATGATGGAACTATGAAATCCTCTTCAGGTCTCTATACTGCATCCTAGACATCATTCTTCTTGAACTGGTACACTCCTTCCCTTTCTTCTTAGCTACTTCTTGGAAGGTTCTTCATCAATGATGTCACTCAACAATGTTACATAACTGCACTATGTCTGAGATGTCTTCTTTGAAAGTATCACCATATTATTCTTCATCTTGGATTCTTTATTGAACTGCGTCACTTGTTCTTTGGAACAAGTCTCATCCTTCTTTGCTTGTAGGTGATTGTACGCGATCTTTCCTATAATTCAAATGCATTTGTATGGTTAGAAACATTTCAAAAGGCATATTCATAATGGCAAATTCTTATGCATGATCATGCAACTATTTTAGCCAATACAACTTTCATCCATATCTCACAGAAAATTTCTAGATGCCTTCCATCTCTACCAGGGCAACATTGAGATTGTGCACTAATCCAATATGTCAGCAAATAGGTTTCATTCTAGATAAGTAGAAATGGAGAGTTGTATAGCACCATGAGCTACTTACCCATCACATGCATATTAGTAGTATACTGTCATTAATGCAAACATTCTATCATGCATAATACATCAACTGAATATAAACAAATGCATAACAAAAAAATATCATGAAATGACAATTGAATACTTATCTTTATTTGTTTCCTGGGTAGACTCCTTCTTAAGCCTTCAGCTTCATCATCTTCTTCATTCATCATTTCTTATCCAAATGTTAAGATGGATAAGAGTTTCTTCAAGAGTTGAGTCCTTCGTATTCCTCATCGCTTGAGGGATCTTCTTTTGATGGTGAGAGCTTGATCTTTAGTTGCTCCCATCTTCTCTTTTCTTATTATGAGTTGAGCTTCTTCTTCTTCCCAGAGTCTATTGAAAGTAATCACTTCCTTCTGGCACAAATTCCTCACATGAATGAATTCCATGATCCTGGGAGGCCATTGGTGGTTATCACAACTTCTGCATTCTCCACTTCTTCTTCTACCTCTTCAAGTTGTTCTTTTATTTGAGAGACCCTTGTGAAGTATGACTATATGGTCTCTACATTCTGGATCTTCACATTCTTCAAATGGTTTCTTAAGGTCATATTCCAATTTATGTTCTTTCCTTCAAATAGATTGGTCAAGGAATCAAACATCTCTTTCGGTGTATTTAGGGAAGACACCTTTGGTATAAGGTGATCCGTGATTGAATCAACAATGATCTTCTTGGCCTTGATCAAGTTCTTCTGGTGTAAGGCTTTTAGCCTCATCTCCCTCTTGAATTGGAACCTCTCTACTTATGTAGGTGTCCAATTCATTTTCTTCAAATAGATCATATACTTCCATTATTGGAAGTTGTCAACTTCACCAAGCTTATCATCAAGCTGATGTGATATATCACTTTGAAATGAGAACCTCAAATGAAAATAGAAAAATATTAGATCTTACTGATTTGAGGTGTTCATCCTGGTTCCGGAGTTGGCTGATCTAGGGTTTGTCAGAGAAACCCTAATTTTGAAAAATTGGAATCTTTCAGATCTGATTGGCTAGAAATATAGCCCTCTTAAAGTTGAGCTGTCCAATGTACTCCTTTTCTAAAAACAGTGGAGGGAAGCTCCCAGAACAGGAAGCCCTAGTTTTCCAATTTCTTTTGGAGAAATTCCTGATACCTTTTCTGTGATATATCCACAATTACTGCTCCTTTGTGCCTGAAACTTCACACTAAGGTATCCTCACATGTCCCTATTCCAACAACACAGGTTTCATCAGAATTGGTTTCACCCATTGGGACTTATGAGCGTTTTCCCAAGGTGACCCGTTTCAGAACTGTTCAGCATAGCAAAGTTGTATGGAATTCCACGTGTCACTGTTTCATATTCTAGGTCTAAAACTTGGACCATAGAAAGTACATTCTGTGCCATTTCTGGAACATCTTCAGAAATTTAATTTGGACCTTCGTATCCTGAGATATATCAATTCTCTCCAGGTGTCTTGTTTGGGTATGAATCTTGGGAGAGGCTGGAACCCTAACCTGGAGGAATCATATATCCTAGAATATAATGAGTCTGAGTCTAAAATTTGGACACAGTGTAAATCAATATTTTAAATTTGAACTTTGAAAATTTTAGCTCTCGATCCTTCTCCAACCCTGAGATATAGTGAATGTACCAAAACTTATCAGTTTTAGTATTTTAGGGTTTTTCCAGCCCAAGGTCAAACTAGGGTTTGATTTTCCCAGAGTTTCACCCAACCAAAAATATCGACCCAAGTCTCTAAACTTTGATTTTGATGAGGAGATCAATCCTATGCCAGTATCACTAAAAAATTCCTCTTCTGTAAGAAGCCCTAATTTCCCGCACCAAAAACTAAAAATGTCCGAAATCGAATTTTGCTTTGATAGAAAGATGCGCCCTTCAATGAAGAGTCATCCTAGCATACATTTTCTGATGGATTGTGGAGAGAGACCCAAAAATTAAGAAGCCATGGATTCTGTAGTTGCAAAGTGTCTTCTTCTTAGGTTAGCTTTGATACCATGTTAGATTTTTATCATTCAAGCTAGCATTATTTTAGGATCTTATCTGAGAGTATAACATGCACAGCAATAATCACAAGAGACAAGAGACACAAATAATTTTCCTTTGGGAAACCATAAATGAGAAAACCCCGCAACTTCCTCAGATATAGAATGAGCACCAATAGCAGCACTAAAACCCAAAAATAGAAAAGTTGATCTCCACAGCTTGTTCTCTCTCTCACACTTGAGAGAGCTTCTCCTCTCTTACTCATGTGCCCCAGTGAGTGAGTGTATGTGTGATAAATAGAGAGGCTCACTCTCTATTTATATTCTTTCATTCACTTAATTTCCAATTTAACATGTTGGACCCACTTAACAATTAATTACTAGAGCCGACATCTCTAGGAGAGTCTAATAACCCTAGTGCCCCACAACTGTGGGGTCTTTTCCCTTCGATCAACAAGGAGGGTTAACCTTGACACAAATGTGGGGACTATTGACCCAAATTACAATGGAGGGTTAACCTCAATGACTTTACATGACTTGTTTACATTATTGAATCTCCCGATCAGAACATCGGGGCATGGCATGACTCAATTACATTATAGATAATTCCTGGAATAAACATCGGGGTACAATATACAAGTGAATACATTCCAAAGTTACAAATACATCAACACTTTTTGGTCTCATAACTCCCTTATTTCAAACTTTAATGCCTCCACCCCAACCTAGGGAACTAGTAGGTTGATGAAACATTGTTAACTAGTAGTCTCATTGGGATGGGGGAATGACAGTCCTCCCCACCCAATATTGCTTTTCCTCAAGCACTGCCAAGTTTGGATCATTCAAATTTTTTTCATCTTCCCAAGTGGCTTCATCTCTAGGAAAATCCTTCCATTGTACCAAGTATTCATTTATTGTTCTGCTTCTTAACTTTCTTTCCCTTGTTTCCAATATTTTGACCAGAATGAGAATAAGCCGTACTTCACCATCCAAGGGAGGTAATGTTTCTAAAACTGAGATATGTTGACCTATAACCTTCTTTATACATGAAACATGAAATACATTATGACTTTTACTTCCTGCTGGAAGCTCCAATTCACAAGCCACTTCAATTTTTTGAATCACTTTGTAGGAACCATAAAACCTTGGTTTGAGATTTTTTGAACCTTTACCATTTATGCTGGTTTGTTTTTAGGGATGCAACCTCAAATACACCAAGTCATTCACTTGGAAGTGTCTCTCCACTCTATGTTGGTTTGCATATTGTTTTTGCTGGTTTTGGGTAGGTTGCAAGTTATCTTTCAAAACCTTCAAAATTTCTTGAATTTATTCAATCCAATCCTTATCTTTTGGATCTCTACTATCACAAAAAATGTGGTCAATAAAAGTGGATGCATCATAACCATAAATTTCTTTTAAAGGAGACATGCCAATGGACATATGAAAAGTAGTATTATAGTAAAAGTCACCCAAATGCAACCATTTGATCCATGATTTTTGTTTCCCACTAACATATTTCCTCAAGTAGAATTCCAACCATTGATTCACCCTCTCTATTTTGCCATTAGTTTGTGGATTATAGCTTGTGATAGGTGTCAAATTTGTCCCCACCATTTTGAATATTTCTTTCCAAAATGCACTAAAAAATCTGGTATCTATGTCAGTAACAATGCTCTTTGGAAGCCCATGCAATATGAAAAATTCTTTAAAGAATAGCTCAGCCACTTGTGCAACAATGAAATTTGTGGTAATATAAAATAAATGAGCAAATATAGTGAGTCTATTTGCCACTACAAATATGCAATCCTTACCAAGTACTTTGGGCAAACTAGTGATGAAATCCATGGAAACGCTCTCCCATTTTTGTTCTGGAATAGGAAAGGGGTGTAAGAGGCCAGCTGGATGAGTGTCCTCCAATTTTTTTTCTTACATGTGGGGAATGCATTAACATATTTCAGAACATCATTCTTCAACCCTTTCCAAGATAATCTTTCTCTCAACAGTCTATATGTTTTGAAGAAACCACTATGGCCTGCTAGAGGAGAATCATGAGCTCTATTCATGAATTTCTCCTTCCAAATCGAAACATGGAAAAAATAGATTATATTTTTGTATTATATGATTATTTCCAACAAGTTATGCCTATCATTATGGCTATTCCCATAAAAAATCTTTCAAGAAAACTTATCCTCGGCATATTCTACTTCTAATATAACTTTCCAATTTTCTGCAACATCCATTAGAGAAAGAAAAGGTCTCCTAGATAAGGAATCTGCTACCACATTATTCTTTCCCTTCACATATTCAATATCAAATTCAAATGATTTAATATTACTCACCCACTTTTTTTCCCATTCATTTAGATCCTTTTGAGCGAGGAAATACCTTAAGCTATTGTGGTTAGTTTTGACCACAAACTTTTTTCCCACCAAGTATTGCCTAAACTTGATCAAAGCATGCATGATGGCTAACATTTATTTTTCATAAATAGAGTAAATATTCTCATGTGGTTGTATCTTCCTACTCTTTAAATATATTGGGTGTTTTCCTTGCTTTACGACTGCTCCAATTCCCTCTCCCGATGCATCACATTCCAAGACAAATGGTTTAGAAAACTTAGGCAATGTTAGAATAGGAAAATTGGTTATTACCTCTTTCATTGTTTGGAAATTTTTTTCTTCCTCTTCATGCCATTATAAAACATCCTTATTTTTCAAACCAGTGAGATGTGAAGTGAGTTGGGAGAACCCCTTCACAAAATTTCTATAGTAGGTACAGATTTCAATGAATCCTCTCAATTCCGTGAGAATTTTGGGATGATGCCATTCTATACTGGATTTTGAGAAGGAATTTTCTCCATGGACCTCATCCATGAGCTCATAAATCCTTGATATATGATATATATTCTTCACTATCTTCTTATTAAAGGCTCTAAAATAAATGCACATCGTCAAGGTTCCGTCCTTTTTCTTTACCATAACAACTGAAGAAGCATAAGGGCTTGAACTCGACATTATGAGACCCAATTCCAAAAGTTCTTTAATGGCCTCCTCCATCTCATCTTGAATATTTTTTGGGTGCCTATAGGGATTCATTTTGATAGGTTGGGTTCCTATCTCTAACTCAATGGTATGCTACACCCCTCTGTTTGGTGGTCTCCCTAGGGGAAGGTCTCCAAAAACCCTCTCATACTTACTCAATAACTGCTGTATCTCCTTAGAATTCTTGGAAACATTCAAGTGAGGCTTATAATATGTAATCAAACATTCAACATCCCATTTTATGTATCCATGCATTAATATAGACCTCATAATATGATAGGGCACCACTTGATTTGGGTAAGTGTACATTCCTCTCAACAAGATGGGTTTCCCCTCCGAATTTTTGAACCCCATTTCAAGGAATTGATAGTTCACTATATGCTCCCCTAGAGAATACAACCATTGGGATCCAAAAACCAGATTTTTATCATCCACATTCACTATATAGAAATTGTCAGTAATAGTATGCTTTCCTATAGTAGCTTGAAGCTTTGGAACCCATTTGGTGCAATCCATAGAATTGTTACCTGGAATGATGACTGTGAAACCATCAAAAGTTTCAGCTTGTAACTTTATATTCTCTACCAAGGCTGCATATATGAAGGTATGAGTGGCTCCTCCATCCACTTGGATCGTAACCTTTTGGCCTTGTATGTTACCCTTGAGTCTAAGGGTGTGAAATCTAGGTACACCTGAAAGTATTGCAATTTTTCTTGTCTCAGGAGTGGGTTGTTCTTATTCTATTGTTTCATACCCCTCTTCTTGGGCTGCAATTTGTGTTGCTTCCTCTCCTCCCTCTTCCTCATCTTCAAAGAAAACCTCAATGTAGCGTGCCTTCCCTTTTGCACACCTATGTCCCGTAACCCAAGGTTGTTGACAGGAAAAGCACATTTTCTTTCTTTTGAGTTCCTCTTTGCTTGGAAATTCCTTTTTCTCCTTGAAAAAATAGTCCTTTTCCATGATTTCATCCCATATTTTAATTTGGAATAAAAATTAGGCTTAGAGGGGAATCTGGTAATTGGCAACACATTCTGCACATCTCTTGTCAAACTCATGGCATCCTTCAATGTAGCTGGTTTGTGGGATTTCATGATCCCTTTAAAATGTTTTTTAAAGACTTCAATAAATAGTAAAACCAACCTATCCATATAAATATTATAAACCATTACTAAAATATTTTCAAATTCTAACATATATGCTTCAGGAGTTCCAACTTGCTTTAATTGCGTTAGTTCTTTGAAAGGAAGTTCAGGGTCTTTCCTCTCAAATATATTAATTAAGGAATTGGAGAAACCCTCATAGGATAAAATATTATCATTACCCAAGGTTATAACACCATGGAACCACCAATCATTAGCTTCCCCTTCAAGATGTAAAATGGCCATTTTCAGTGCATCTTCTTCAACCATAGGATTTAACTGAAGATACACACTTAGTTTTTGTAGCCAAGCACTAGCAGACATTTGGGAAGAACCATCAAAGGAAGGAATAGTTACTTTTCCAATGGTATACTTTAATTCATGATTAAGAGAAGGTGTCATATTCCCACTTCCTCCTTGCTTAAACTGAAGAGAGGCCCTGACTGATCAAAAGGTAGGACTTTCCTACATTCACCACTTAGTTGCTTCCAATCATTTGTTGCTTCCTTCACACCATAGGTATTTTAAGGGCCCTATTTGGACTCTAAAAACTTAGGAATTTCAGATCTGGTCTAATTCTTGAATTCATGGGGTCAGTTATGAGGTCCAGTCTTTGAAAAAATAGCTTCCCCATAAGTCTTCTTCTCATGATGAGGTGTACTATTACTAATTCTGGGTGTTGACTTGCCCCCAAGTTGGATAGAAAAAAATTCAAACCCTTGCATAAAATGATTGGTCATATTTTCAAGGGATGTCTTCAATAGTGATTTAAGTTCCTCATTATCCTCCTTATCCCCCATATTTTCGAATCCTAGTTTTTCCCTAATCTTCTCGTACTCAGAATTAACTTCTTCACCTTCTTCTCTTCCACTGTTAATGTATTCAGTATCACTTTATAATGGAGGGATATTATCATCAGGAAACATGAATATATAACTCCAATAGGTTCTAATATCATGATTTGGTACCACTATAATGACCCAATATAAAATTTACAAACAAAGGCACAATTTGGGGCAAAGTTGGATTGACTAGTCTTGACTCTAGGGGATTCGAATGGCACAAAAGGGTCTGAAATTTGGTAGGGAATGACATGGTAAGTATTAATACCACTAAACATACTTTTGTTTCACTTTATAACTGGTTTTATACCTCTACAACTTGATTTGGGGTCATTGGAAAAAAGGGAAAAATTACTAGTAAATTGTGGTGAAATCCCCCCTACAGTGTGAGCAAAATGGATTTCCAACTTAGATGCGACCCTACCAAATTGAATTTTTTTTTTATGGGGACTGATATTAGACTTCATTTACTATCATTATGTGTGGTTATAAGTTCTGCAAATTGAGTTATAAAGCTTCTCATTCAAATGCATATTTTCAATGCTATTGCTTAAGGGAAATTACAGTGAGATCTTAACTTCAACTCGTAAAATGTACATGAAATGGTTCAGAAAAGAGAAAAAGGAATTTAGAACATAAACATCATATAAATATCCTACTAAAAAACATTTAACATTATATCAACTACTCAACACAAATCAGATACACAATTCCTTGAAATGGAAACCAATACATGGAAACTAGTCAACCATAGCTTGGAAATGTGGACCATTTTGGATATGTATTTCTTCTAATTTGAATTACAGAGAGTATGGGGAACATATTATAGAGACAAAAATAATTGAACCATTCTTTGTGTTATCCATAAAGTTGAACCTAGACTACTGAAGTTCAAGCTCAGAGAAATCTTGAAGATAAATCAAACTGATAAAATCAAATTTAGACAAGGACGGTATGTAATCAAAGGTGTTGGGAAATCAAAATAAAATAATAATCATAGAGCTGCATGACATACAATAAAATACAAAGTTCAACAACAGAAGATATTACGAGTATGAATTTACAAATAAATGAATCTGGTTCTGCAACTAAGCACTTAAAAGATAAATGTTTTCATCACAAGAATCTTGAAATGGATTAACAAGACCACACACATGATAAAATCATAATAAAATTCAATTCATAAATAAAGGAAGAACAGGCTCATGATCATAATAATTTCAAAGTAATGTTGTATATTAAATATGCAAAAGAGGATATGTCTTACAGTTCATAACAAAAATTTGATTCCCATCTATGATTCCAACACTTTCTACATCTACTTGTTCACCATTATATACAAAATTTTCAAAGTTTTGAAACAATTACTAGATCCTGTTTTCATGGATCAAACCTTTCAAAAATAGTAAAGTCGTATATCTTCAACTTCATACTTAATACAAGTGTAATCAAAGTAAAATAATACTATCTATCTGTCAAATTCTAATTACTTTTAAACTAACTATCGTAAGTCTTTGCAAACTAAAGAATTTTATAAGCTTCTGCTATAATAGTCAAATCACTCAAAACCTGGGATCTCTTCTGCAACCTGGCATATTCAGCATCCCTTTTCTCCACTTGATTCTATGCTTCCTTGCTCTGGATCTTCATATGTGTTCATACTATTTTTGAATGGCTCTTTTCTCCCTTAAGATATCTTTGGATATAAGAAGAAGCTTTTGATACTCAGTCTCTTTTTCTTCCAAGTCTTCCCGTTATCTCTTATTTGCAGTCATCAGACTTTCATTTATATTATGTAGAAATTTAGCTTGTTCCTTATAGGACTATAAATATTTTTTGATCTGATTTAACTCTGGGACTACCTCAGTTTATTTTACATCCATAATAACTTCATATTATTGCATAGACCTTGAGACTGATCCATTTTCATTTTGAGAATAGACTTGTTTATTCATGCAAAATTTCTCAGGTATAGATCCTGCAATACCCTTAAGATCTATGTAGTTTTCATTTTATGAACAATGCCATTCCTTGGATACATGCATGTTTTCCTCACTGAAGGAATCATTTATAATGATGAATTTTCCAAAATATTCATTTCTGTTTCCTGGATGATGTATTAGTTTCATTTCTGCCTCCAGCTTGCTCCTTAATCTAGTCCTTGTCTTTAAGCTAATATCTTTTGCATTTAAAATTTGAACTCGTTCTTCTTCCTTCAAATTTTCATTTCTTATAACAATACTCAGACTATCAGGGTTTTTAAGATCTTCCTTTACCTGCTTAACTATCGTTTCATCTGTAGCTGAAGCTTCTAGAAACAAGCTATTTACAACCTTAGGTTCTTCTGTGAAATATTTTTCTTCCTCTGCAATCTGTTCAGTTTGCTCCACATGCTTATCTGTTTGCTGATTCAAATCCTTTGTTTTTTTATATGAACTTTCTGCCCTTTTTTATTTTTCTTTAACTTTCTCTTCAAACCCTAATCCAAATAGAAAAATCTCCCAACTCCATCCATCTTTATTCAAATGTGAAATTACCAGCAACTTGATCAAACCCTGGTGATAGACAGAACGAGCAGTATGTTTTGGATGGGTTTGAACCCATGTAACCATCCTTTGAAAACTTGAAAATAAAATAAAATGGTAAGTTAAGTTTTAAACTTCCATTAAGATGCATTAATTGTCGCAAATGACATTTGAGGATTATGTCATAGCAACCTTCACATGGTATGTAATTCTAAACCATTTCTAATGGAATTTTCCAACTAGGTTTGATTTTACTTATGTGAATACCATTTGTCCAACTTAATTTCTCAAACCCTGGAAACAAGAACTCACCATAATTACCCTGAAAATATTGCTGTTTGAACCACTTTTCTCCTTGTGCTGGAACACTGATTGCTTCTGCAATAGACTCCTCATCCACTATAACCCTTAAACTCTTGAAATCGATAACCCCATCTCGGTAATTTTTTATGAATGCTCGGGTCATTTGAACATTATAACCCTGCAATCTATCACAAAAAGGAAACCAACCAGCATTTCTCATTAACTGAGCCGATCTTGGAAATTGCATAATCCACTGTGTATTATCTGGTTCAAGTTTGCAAATTAAACCTCCCAGCCTCCTCCTCATCATACTGTCTGAGTTTTCATCCATAGTTACCCTTAGAATTTTGATACTTTCACACAATACAAAGCAGATTTAAACAAGTTAATGTGATAAATGATGAGACATTACAGGCCAACATCAACATTAATAATCTATCCATCATGTTTAATGATATTGATGCCTGTGGGTATGCCCTTGAAATTATACAAACACCTGCGCGATCCTGGAGAATGCCACGATCAAATGGTTCATGTATTATTTGGATATGCCTTTAAAGGACAATCATAATATATTAAACCATAATGCAGATCCTTGCCATGTACCTTTCACTCCATCATTACACTAACATACGTTTTAATCTCATATCATGAATCAAGTCAAACTGGTAGCGCTGCAATGTTTTTCATTTTTTACATATGCTACTAATTTATAACCAAAGTTATATATATACTTTATTTCATAATATCCTTTGCTTCAATACAAATCCATAATCTTTGAGAGATAAATGATTTGAGCCTTATTATGGTTTAAAAGAAAACATAACAAAAAATCATAAAAGAAAACTAGGGTAAACACTAAGATAAATTTCCATAGTAAAAAGGTAGGGTAAAATTAGGATTATGACCCCAAATGGAAACACTAAGAAAATTAAAATGAAATCCTAAGAAAAAATGAAAACAACTATAGAGATAACATCTGGCTCTATCTGGGGATAAAGCTCTCCCTGTGAAGCTTTAAGAACATCTTGACCCGTGCCTTCTAAAATATGCTAAAGGCATAATTTCTGTCTTATTGGGATGGAGTTTTATTCATGAAACTAAGATGATGTATACACTGAATATGTACAATGACCTTCTGCCACTCAATATGTGTGGAAATACTTTAGAAAACGTCCATTTATTGGACCTACAATCTCCTCACCATTCAAGTTCTGTAAAACAAAAGTATTATTTCCCAAAATATTGATCACTGTAAAAGGCCCTATCCACAAGTTATCAAACTTTGCATGCTTACCTTTTTCATCCTTTCATGCATCCCACCTGAGAACAAGGTCACCCACTGCAAAAACATATTTTTCTAACTTTCTTATCAAAACTTTCTTTCACCTTTTTCCTATGCATCTCGGCTATATTTTCAATGGCTTCTCTTTCTTGCTGCAACTAGATTATCTGAAACATTCTTCTTTTTATATCATCAGGCTCCTCTTTTATTTCCTGCAAGAATTTAATTACTGGGGAAACTAATTGAATAGGAGACAAATCATCAACTCCATATACCAACTGAAAAGGGGATTCCCCAATTGACTTCTTTATAGTTACTCTGTCAGCCCAAAGAGCAAATTTCAGTTTGGTATCCCAACTCCTTTTATTTTCAAATATCATTTTCTTGATACTGTTCACAATATTTTTATTACTAGAATCTGCTAATCCATTACCCTGTGGGTAATAAGGTGTGGACTGTTTCAAGCTAATGTTATTTTCTTCACAAAAAATTACCATCTTTTTTGACTTGAAAGCTGGGGCGTTATCAGTAATTAATTTTCTAAGACACCCAAATCTGCTGAGAATATTTTCCCGAAGGAAATTAATTATGACTTGTTCAGTTGCTCTCCTTGTGGGGATTGCCTCCACCCACTTAGTGAAAAAATCAGTGGTAGTTAAAATCCATTTGTGCTGACCACTAGAAGGAGGATGAATTTCTCCTATGAAATCTAAACCCCACTGCTGAAATGGAAAATTTATTGCTATAGGTTTCAAGGGTAAAGACTGAAGTTTATGCTTACTTGCAAACTTTTGACACTTCACACATGCTCTGACCCGATGATATACATCTGTGAAAAGAGTAGGCCAATAATATCCTGCTCTTAGGATTTTGAATGCAGTTGCTTTCCAGTACTTGTTCCCACCACATAATCCACTATGCAATTCAGCAGTAACAACATCAACTTCTGATTTTTCCAAACGTTTCAACAATATTCCTCCAGGATCTTTTCAGTACAAGACTTGATCCATTAAAACATATTTCATTTCTCTAAGTTTTAATGATCTACATTCATTTCTATTCAATTCTGGAGGGAATTATAAATATAAGAGGAAATATACAATTTCTTTATACCAAGGAGAATCACAATACCTACCATAAATCTATTGCTTTTTGTATTCTGCTGCCACATCCTGTTCTGAATTTTCTGCCATCAAATGAAGATCTAATACCAGACAATTTGATTTTGTTAGAAGCTTGGCTAAACCCTGGCCTTTCAACAATTTGGTTGGTTTAATATCGACGTCATATTCCATAACCTTTGCTATCCATCTACCTCTTTTCCCCTCACTATCAGGTTGTACTAAAATCTCCTTAACTGCTGAACTTGGAACATATGCCAAAATTTTGGAATGTAAAACATAGATTCTGAAAAATTTGAGAGCTTTAACTAATGCATATGCTTGCTTTTCCATTCTATTATATTTAAGCTTTGAATTTCTTAATGTTTTACTGAAGAAATAAATTGGTTGTTCCAAGACATCTGAATTCTTTTGCAATAACACAACAGCTATGGTACCTTTAGATGTGAATGAAAAAATTGCAAAATCCTTAGTATAATCTGGAGCTATCAATACTGGTGCTTCTATCAATGCATGCTTTATTGCTTCAAATGACTGTCTAGCTTGATCTGACCATTTGACCTCCCTATCCTTCCTAAGCATCTCAGTGATATGTTTGATAATTTCTACAAAATTAGGAATAAACCATCTTAAAAAATTAATTTTCCCAATGAAAGATTGAATTTCCTTTTTATTACTAGGAATAGTAATTTTTAAAATGGCTTTTACTCTTTCTGGATCTATTTTGATTCCTTCAGCATAAACAATGTGCCCTAACAACTTACCCTCTGTCATAGCAAAGTGGGATTTCTTTGGGTTTAATGACAAACCAAATTTTCGGCACTTTGTAAAAACCTGTCTTAGATGCTTCAAATGGTTCTCATCAGACTTGGAGAACACTATGATATCATCTTGGTATATTACTATGAAATTTTCATTTTCCCCACAAAGGCTATGTCCATAGCCCTCTGGAATGTAGCCCCTATGTTCATAAGCCCAAAAGTCATTTTATCGTACATAAATGTTCCCCATGGAGTTGTGAATGCTTTTTTCTCTCTGTCCTCAGGCTGTACTGCAATCTGGTTATAACCAAAAAACCATCAATCATTGAAATTCTATGAGACCCTACAACTCTGCAAAATTTTATCAATTTTAGGTAATGAATAATTGTCTTTCAAACAAGATCTGTTCAAGTTGCGGAAATCAACACAAAGCCTTATTTCTCCATTTTTGTTATGCACAGGCACCAAGTTTGCAATCTAGGATGAATATCTAATAGGTACAATAATTTTTGCATCCAACAATTTTTTTACCCCCTTTTCAATTACTGGCAGCAATGTTGGATTAAGCCTTCTAAGTTTCTGTTTAAAAGGCTTAGTATTTGGTTTCAAAGGAATTTTATGCTGAATTATGCTAGTGTTATAAGTTCTTAAATCTTGATATGACCAAGCAAAAATGTCCACAAATTCTTTCAGTAAACTGATATATTTTCTCTTTTCCCCTTCTGATAGTGACTTTGACATTCTGATCATTTTGGGTTTAGCTTCAGAACTAATATTATAATCCATAACATTCTCTTCAGTGGTCTACAAGGTGGGTTTCAACAACATATCATCTTTTGAGAACAACCTCTCAAGTGGAACAAGTCCCTTAGGAATGAAATTTCCCTTTAACTCAACAATCTTATGATCTGCAATTGAATCTTTTGTGAAAAGTTCAATTTCAACCATTTCAACATCCTGATCTTGATCAACTAAATAATTTGCAAATTCACCTGTTAAATCCAGAAATTCTTTTATCTCCGAATCACCATGAAAAACTTTCCAGTGTTTAATATCATCTAGAACAGACGGCTTGTATCTCACATCAATTGGATATTTCAAATGTGTCAGTTTTGGAACCTTAAAATAAGTTGCTGCTAGGGCTAAGGAATCTGCTGTCTCATTATATTCTCTTGGAACAAAAGTTATGTTGAAAGCTAAAAAGAAATTATCTATTAGATCCCAGACCTCATTTCTATACACTTTCAATAAATGCTGCTTTACCTGGTAAACATTCTTAACTTGCTGAATTACTAATTCAGAGTTTCCAAACAGAGCAAGCTCTTGAATACCCAAATATTTTGCTGCTCTTAATCCAAGAATCAAAGCCTCATACTCAACAGTATTATTGGTTGTTTTAAATTCCAACTTGTACATGAGAGAAATGATCCCACCTCCAGCTGAAATAAGTACTACTCCTGCTCCTGCTCCCTCCTTACTTGATAAACCATCAAAATACATTTTCCATAAACCATCTGGTTCTTCTTTCTTTGTCTGAACTGGAATATCTCTACGCACTTGTAAAACTCCTTCAACATCATCACTTAATTGCAACATACAAGAACCTAAGTTCTCATCTATTGAATAAATTGGATGATTATTGGGGTGTTTAATGTCACCTACCAAATATTCCATCTGTACTTCTTTGTAAAGTCGTATGTACTCTCCTCCAAATAATGGAATTGTGGCATATGAAAGGTCCATTTGCAGAGTTCGTCCCACTCTCTTTGCCCAAGATCTAGACAACAACATGCCAAATTTTGGAGAAATATCTGCTACAACCACATCCATCAGTAGACTCTTCATTGGAATCTGTGTTAAATTCACCACCATATCTTTGATAACCCCAATACACTTCAATGCCCTATAATCAAACACATGCAATTCATGATATGATTTAGTAACAGACAACCCTAAAGCTTCCATGACAGCTTTTGGCATGAGGTTGTGTGAAGATCCTAAATAAAAAAGACAATTATGTAATAATTACTCATGCATTGTAAGAGTCACATAAAAAGGAGGAGGATATTATGAATTATCATTAGGCTGATAAAAGGTTTTAGAACCCACAGTGATGGTATGATTTTCATCCTGCAAATTAATTTCATCAGATGGGATAGAATTCACTGCAGTTTTAAAAGTTTTAAAAGATGCTTCTCTGTAAGCCTTGTTTTTTATCAATTCTATTAAAGGAATAGGGATCTTGACCTTATTAATCTCATGCTCCAAATTAAACCCACCTACAGCTTTATTAACTTCCTCCAGAACTACCACTTCATCTCTTTTCTCTTTTACAATTTGTTTATGATTTAAAGGTATATTTTATTTAGTAGGAACAATTTTCACAATATTCTTAGCCCGTGCTGCATGTTTTATCCCTGATCTAAGACCATATGATTTCTATGGAATCTCCTGACAAATTTCAAGCATAGAAATTTCTTGTTGATAATGTTAACTTTTCATATGCTTAGCTAAGACATCAGTACTTCATTTCATTTTCATAACAAAAGCATATAAACATGATCACCGAAAGATAGGCAAGCACAACCATACAAAAGGAACAAAAAGATTTATCCTGGGAAAACCCTAAAGGGAAAAACCTAGCAAAAGCTTCCTCAATATAGATGCCCCAAAAAGATAAAATATAAAAGATAAAACCAACAAGGAGATCAAAGCCTGATCCTCCTCCTTCTCCAGCTACTTCTCTTCTCCACTAATGCGCTACACAAGTGAGAGTGTGTGTCCCAAATGAGGAGAGATACACCTCTATTTATATTCATCCATTCACTTTAATTAACTTATCCGACATGTAGGCTCGAGTTAATCATGTAGGCTCGAGTTACACATGTAGGCTCAAGTAACCACACTGGGGTGCTAATGACCCACCTTTACAATTAGAGGGGACAACCTCATGACTCTTATTAGTTCTTCCGATAAGAAGCATCGGGGTACAAGATAATACAAGTGGTTCTCCCGGTAGGACCATCGGGGACCACAAAAGATACATATAGAATATTCTTCGAAGTTACAATATTTCAACACTCCCCCTTAATGAGAAGGGTATTCTACAACAACATCAACAACAACAATAGTAGGAGAGAGATAGAGGACATCATCAACATCATTAGGGTAATACATCTATAAATCATTGGAATCTTTTCAACATTATGTAGTCTTCATCTTCAATCTTCAGTTTTCATCATCATTAATAATTTGACTGCTTCGATCAACAACATCTTCAGCACTTTGACCTTTCGATTAGCAACATCATCTTCAGCACTTTGACCTTTCGATCAGCAACATCATCTTTAGCATTTTGACCTTTCGATCAGTAACATCATCTTCAACGCTTTGACCTTTCGATCAGCAACATCATCTTCAACACTTTGACCTTTCAATCAGCAACATCATCTTCAGCACTTTGACCTTTCAATCAGCAACATCATCTTTAGCACTTTCGATCAGCAACAACATCATCATCATACTCTGATATTTTGATCAGAACCATCATCATGAAAATATCATCATCACCAAAACATCATTATCATCAAAACATCAACATCATCATCATCAAAACATCAACATGATCCTTCCTTTCGGAATTATGGGATCAACATGTCTGTGGTACTCAGACGATCCTTCCTGTCGGAATTATGGGATTTAGGTCTTTACAGAGTTACTAACGATCCTTCCTTTTATAATTATGGGATCAACACATCTGTGGAGCTCAGACGATCCTTCCTTTGGGAATTACGGGATCAAGTCTTTACGGAGCTACTAACGATCATTCCTTTCGGAATTACAGGATTTAGGTCTTTATGGTGTTGCTAACGATCCTTCCTTTCGGAATTATGGGATCAACACATTTGTGGAACTTAGACAATCCTTCCTATTGGAATTATAGGATCAACACATCTGTGGAACTCAGACAATCCTTCCTATTGGAATTATGGGATCAAGTCTTTACGGAGCTACCAACGATCCTTTCTTTAGGAATTACGGGATTTAGGTCTTTATGGAATTACTAACGATCCTTACTTTCGGAATTATGGGATCAACACATCTGTGGAACTTAGACAATCCTTCCTATTGGAATTACGGTATCAAGTCAATGATCCTTCCTTTCGAAATTATAGGATTTAGGCCTTTACGAAGTTACTAATGATCCTTCCTTTCGGAATTACGGGATCAACACATATGTGGAACTCAGACAATCCTTCCTCTAGGAATTATGGGATCAACACACGTTCTCGAGTACTGAAGTCATCGGATCTATTCTGAACTGAAGTTCAAGGATGATACAATCCTACCACATTCACGGGGACCGAGATCTCCGGATAAATTTTGAACCGAGGTTCAGGGATGATGCAATCCTACCACTTTCATGGGGGCCAAGACCTCCAGATACATTTTGAACCGAGGTTCAAGGATGATGAAATCCACCACTTTCACGGGGGCCAAGACCTCCAGATACATTTTGAACCGAGGTTTAGGGATGATGCAATCCACCACTTTCACGGGGGCCGAGACCTCCGGATACATTTTGAACCGAAGTTCAGGGATGATGCAATCCTACCACATTCATGAGGGCCGAGACCTCCAGATACATTTTGAACCGAAGTTCAAGGATGACGCAATCCCACCACATTCACGGGGGCCGAGACCTCCAGATACATTTTGAACCGAAGTTCAAGGATGATGCAATCCCAACACATTCACAAATACCAAAGTCACCAGATCTATTTTGGACAGATGTCCCAGGATGATACAATCCCTCTTCATTCTCGAGGACCGAGGTCATCGGATCACTTTTGGACAGATGTCCCGGGATGATACAATCCCTCTTCATTCTCGAGGATCGAGGTCATCGGATCACTTTTGGATAGATGTCCCAGGATGATACAATCCCTCTTCATTCTCGAGGACTGAGGTCACCGGATCACTTTAGGGAATATGCCCAGGGATGATACAATCCCACTGCAACATCACTACTCCCCCTTTCGACGAAGGTTCTTCCGAACCTCACCAAGATTGTCTCGAAAGTGTTCGAACTTTACTCGAGACAGAGGCTTCGTTAGCACATCAAAAACCAAACCATAATCATCTACATCTTCAGTATGTGAATACTGAACTATCACCATCTCTATCTCCAGTATGTGAATACTGAAATCATCATCATCTATATCTTCAGTATAGAAATACTGAAAGCATCATCATCTCTATATTCAGTATAGAAATACGGAATCACCATCATCTGCATCTACAGTATGTAAATACTAAAACATCATCTATATCTTCAGTATGGGAAAACTTAAACATCATCATCTGCATCTTATCTCGTATGTAGAAATACCGGATTTCTATGTGTTACGACGGAACACAGGGTTCTCTGTCATCACAACTCTGGTTATCACATAGAATCATTGTAGTATCCATTTTTAGTTCAAAGAGACCTGATATCAGCTTCCGAAGCCAAATGGCTTCACAACTTAGCAGAGCAATCTGCTATGTATCTTGCTTTAGCCATGCTACGAGAAACATTGGACAGTTTCCTGCTAAACCATGAACTCATAGCAGACCTCAAACAAAAGCATCTACCGAA